>CM077095.1:149147240-149608149 GCA_039513925.1 Platanthera zijinensis | reverse complement strand
GTATTTTCACTAATTTTGTCAGGCAAATCCAGAATGAATACAACCGTTCCGTAGCAAAATCAGAAGTGACAATGGAACGGAATTCAAGCCTAGAGCCATGACAGAATTTGTGAAAGTCAAGGTATCTTTCATGAGTTTTTTCCTCTCCCCGCACACCACAGCAAAATGGAGTGCTGAGAGAAGGAACAGAACACTCATAGAGCTTGTCGGACCATGTTTGTGATGCCTCACTTCCGAGTATTTCTGGGTGAAGCCGTAACACCGCTTGTCACGTGCAAAATCGAGCAAATCATCAACAAAGACCCATGATAAGACTCCTTACGAACTTCTAAAAGGCAGGCAACCAACCATTTCATACTTTAGAATCTTTGGTTGTAAGTGCTTCGTACTTAACAATGGCAAGTATCACACTACAAAGTTTAGCGAGAAAAGCTTTGAAGGTATTTTTGTAGGTTATGTAGCCATAGTAAGGCCTATAGAGTTTTCAATAGAAAAACTCTGGTTGTGGAAGAGTCGAACATCTTGTATTTGATGAGACGAGTTTGCTGCAAAGCAACTCCTCCAGTGTGCCTATTGTAGATGCAGGTACAAAGTTACAGGAACTCAGCTTGGATGAATCTGCAAAAGGTGAAGACGAGACGCTCGTCAAGATCACCTCTACAACTTCAGATGGAGAGGCAGATGTTCAAGAAGGAGAACTCACTCCAGCTGAAGATGCAACTCCAGTGGCTGAAGAGATCCCTGATGCAAGGACCATAGAGTTCAGGCACCTGAAGGATCATCCCATTGATCAGATCATAGGAGATCCTCGGGATGGCGTCAGAACTCGTCGAGGTACAACTAACGAGAATTTGCACTTGAGCTTTCTCTCACAGGTTGAACCAAAGAAATTGAGGAAGCCAACTCCGATGCATCCTGGATTCTAGCCATGGAAGAAGAACTGAATCAGTTCAAACGATGCAAAGTTTGGACACTTGTTCCTAGACCCAAAGGTAAGAACGTCATTGGGACTAAATGGGTCTACAGGAACAAGATGGATGAAGACGGGACAATTATAAAGAATAAGGCCAGACTCGTCGCAAGGGTTACCATCAAGAAGAAGGAATCGACTTCGACCAGACCTATGCTCTAGTGGCAAGACTGGAAGCGATCAGGTTGTTTCTTGCCTACGCTGCACTTAAGGCTTTACCGTCTATCAAATGGACGTGAAGTCCGCCTTCCTAAATGGTAACATTAAGGAAGAAGTGTACGTAGAGCAACCCCCAGGTTTTGTTGATCCAACCCTTCCTAACTATGTGTATTTATTACAAAAAGCACTATATGGTCTCAAGCAAGCCCTCGGGCTTGGTATGAGACGCTGTATACCTTTCTTCTTGAGAACAAGTTCACAAGAGGAAAGATAGACAAGACATTATTTCTTAGGGAAATAAAAGGCAAGATTTTGCTAGTGCAAATCTATGTCGACGACATCATTTTTGGCTCTACAGATAACAACCTCTGCAAAAAGTTCTCTAAACTTATGCAAGGGAAGTTTGAAATGAGCAGTATGGGAGAGCTGAAATATTTCTTAGGGCTACAAGTGAAACAAAATCTGTGGATGGAATTTTCATCTCTCAGACCAAGTTCACCAAAGAGCTGCTTAAGAAATTCGGAATGGAGAATGCAACCTCTATGAGGACTCCAATGGCCTCAGCTATGTCTCTGGACAAGGATGAGAAAGGGAAACCTTTTGATGAAACCAAGTACAGAAGCATAATTGGGTCCTTGCTCTACCTTACTGCGAGTAGACCAGACATAATGTTCTCAACATGTGTATGTGCTAGATTTCAGGTGAACTCTAAGGAATCTCACTACATTGCTGCAAAGCGAATTTTGAGATACCTCAAAGGAACACCAAATCTTGGCTTATGGTACCCGAGAAGTAATGATAGTGAACTAATTGGATTTTCAGATGCAGATTTTGCAGGTAGCAAAGATGACAGGAAAAGCACTTCCGGGACTTGCCAATTTCTCGGAAGGAGACTTATCTCCTGGAGCAGCAAGAAACAGAACTGTGTAGCCATCTCAACGGCTGAATCAGAGTACATCTCTGCAGGCAGCTGTTGTGCACAGCTGTTATGGATCAAGAATCAGTTTGAAGACTACAACATGAAGTTCCAGAACATTCCCCTGTTCTGTGACTCTTCCAGCGCCATAGCAATAGCCAACAACCCAGTCTCCCACAGCAGGATCAAGCACATAGAGCTTCGCTATCATTTCATCCGGGAGCATGTGGAAAATGGAGACATAGATCTTCAATATGTCTCCACAGACAGGCAGGCAGTTGCAGATATCTTCACCAAGCCGCTGGATGAGTCCAAGTTTTTCATTCTTCAAAACTGAGCTTGGACTGCTTAACAAAGAAGACCAATGATGGACTCAGAAATTTAGAAGAGGTCAGAAATGTTGGATACTCTGAGGTACAGTTTTTTTTTAGTGAAAATTCTTTCAAGAAATTTGAGACTCGAGAATAGTTACATTTACACGAGTGAAATAGTGAATACTCGAGTAACAAGTCAAATATACTCGAGTAATCAAATCAATACTCGTGTATGCACTCTTTATACTCGAGTATGAAAAGTCTTCAGAATTTAATACTCGTGTATTGAACTTCATATACTCGTGTATAGTATGACCTACTCGAGTATACTAAATCCAATACTCGTGTATGTCGTAAACTTCTCTCGTGTAATCGGATTTCTCTGGAATTTTTCAAACTCTCTATTCGCACAACGAATTTGCCGCCTCATCCGGGTATGTTTTTATGTTTAATCATTTTTAGACCTAATTAGGATTAATTATATATATATATAAAACGAAAACGTCCATTCCACTTCTCATTCACTCGTGTATCCGCCGACCTATCGTCTTCCCGACTCTGTCTCGTCGCTCTTCCGTCGCCGCCGATTTCTCAGTTTCAGATGGCTCCTCCGTCGTCCAAGATCGGAATCGGCTCCGAACTAGTTCCAGATGGTATTGCAGACCTCTCAGATGACTTCCGCAACCTTCTCATTCTGTTCGACACCGCTGGATTGACCTACCTCCTCCAGACGCCGTGCAAGGCTATTATTCCCGCAGTGGAAGAGTTCTACAAAAACCTAAAGGTTAAACGAAATGGAAAAGTTCTAAAGACCAAGGTCAGAGGACTCAAAATCCGATTGGACAAAACCTCAATCTCTGTTTTACTCCGGCTGCCCGTCGTTGAGGAAGAGGATGAACTCACAACCGAAGATTCTGACAGAACAGCCCTATACTGTGGGGTTGATCCCGAGTGTGATACTTTCAGCAGAGCAGATTGCAATAGAGAGGGAAAATTTCTGATTGATGTTATCTCCAAGGTCATACTCTGCAAGACCTACTCCATCCGAGAAATCTCTCACAACATGTTTGACATCATGCAAGCCATCGTCTGCAGAAAGAAGTTCCAGTTTGGCATGATGCTACTGGACAAGATTCAGGGGAGCATCAAGCAACCCAGTTTTGCAAGGATTATCTCACTCATCCTCCATGAGATAGATCCTCAGGTTTTTGACCTTTCTAAAGGTATTCCTCTCCACCATATGAAGAAAGTCACCCTCGCCTCCATACATAGATATGAAATCAAGCTTCAAAATACTTCCCAAACCTCCAGACAGCAAGCTGTCATCAGGACCCCATCTCCTCCTCAACATCAAGTTGCTGACACTCTGGGTGCAGCAATTGAGGGGGAGCCTGCCTCATCTTCTCATCAGATACAGATCTCAGAGCCACCAGCCCATGTCAGAGATGCTTCTCCTCTACCTCCACCAGATACACAGACTGCAGTTCCAAGTCCTCCTGACACTCAGACACACCAGGAAGAGCCTCTATCCTCTGCTGCAGACATTGCCAGCATGATTGATGAGCTCAGCTCAGATGCCCCTCTCTTCCAGAATGAATCAGCTGCAAAGTCTCCAATTCAGTCTCCAGTTCAGTCTCCTGAAAAGTCCCCAGCTCCATCTCCTGCAAGAACTCCAGTCCAATCTCCAGTCAAGTCTCCTGAGAGTGAGCCCAGCAAATCAGCTCATACTCTCCTGTCTGATGATGAGGATATGTCTCCAGATCCTGTGGAGGCACCTCTGAGGACCTTGGATTTCTCCATGCCCTCTCTCCTACCCTCAGATGAAAATGTTGACATAGAACCCTTCAGAAGAGCTGTAAGCTCAGTGGTTGTGGAAGAGATCCTTCCTTGGACTACTCCTGCTCCCTCAGTCCCTCCATCCACCTTAGCTCCCTCTTCCTCTTCATCCTCAGATATTATCAGCAAGATAGAGCTTATGCTAAAAGAACAGAGAGAATACTTTGATGCCTCTCTGCAGTCAGTAAATTCCAAGGTCTCTGCTCTTGAAAAAGAGATGAGCAGAGGCTTTGCTGAAATACAAGCCAATACTGACACCCTCAAACAGTTATTCAGGATAGGAGGCAAGGCCATTGATCACACTATCACCAGCATTGGTGAACTCAGGAACCAAGCAGAAACAGTAGCCCACAACCAGATCAAACTTGCTGACGGGGCTGAATTGAATGTTGTAAAAGTCTGCAATGAGGTTAGTACTTTCAGAGATGAAGCTATAGCCCAGCTAGCAGTAGATATCAGCAAGGGGGAGAAAATAGTAAAAGAACAAGTAGCAAAACTTTCTGAACATGCTGAAGCACAACTCAAACTGCTATCTACCCAGTCTCAAGATGCAGTAAATGAGCTAGTCAAAGGCTTGAAAGAATCTGTCCTCTCTCAGATGCAGTCTGTCAAGTTCTATACATATGACACTGCTGTTTGGTTGCACAACCAGAACTTCCCAGAGTTCCAACTGAATCCAACCATCATTCCTCAACACCTGGATCCTCTTGCAGAACAACCTACTACTGATGACCCAGCTCAAGCTACATTTCAGGGTGGTGTGCCAGTCTTCTCACCCAGACCTGAGGGTGATCTGACTGAGCCTCCCCTTTCTTATACAGAAGCATGGCAAGATGATGTTCCCTCAAGTTCCCAAGCTCCTTTTAAGAAGAAGAGAAAATATGGTGACGGCGCTTCTGCTAGCCGGTCAGCCCCCAGGAAAGAGCCAACTACTGAAGGCAGACCACCTGTGATTCATGCTGAAGTATGGAGTCCTACCTCCAAGTCCCTAATTCTTGACACCTTGAGGTTAGTGACAGACCATGGGGAAAACAGAGACAATCATTACAGCTACTCAGAGTGGAAAGCCTATGAAGCTTCACAGATTAAGATCAGGCTACATGACAAAAACTGGGGACACAACAACCCTGCTGCTCCTCCCAGGCCCAGGACTTATTTCCCAAAGCCTTACAGCTACCTGGAGAGGCAAGAGCTCAAAAGGGAAAGGATGCACAAGGATGCTCCATCATGAGTGGATCTGAGAAAGTGGAATTGGACTATTTTGTTTATGTGCTTTAAAAACATTTCCTCATATATATACATTTAATTCTGATTATGGCCATATTTTGTCTATCCTGTTTTAATTAGGTTTATTCTCCTTGATATGCTTTTTGTTCTTTTACTCCTAAGTAATTCACCTTAGTATAGAGAGTGCTGACATCTACAAATAGGGGGAGATTGTTGGGGTTTGTCTCCACAATGCCTCAGATTTGTAGGAGGTCA
This sequence comes from Platanthera zijinensis, assembly GCA_039513925.1. NCBI lineage: Eukaryota > Viridiplantae > Streptophyta > Magnoliopsida > Asparagales > Orchidaceae > Platanthera > Platanthera zijinensis. Next base: position 149,602,472 of record CM077095.1, on the reverse strand, counting down.
GACCTTGAACTAAGATGAATTAAGGTGTATTTGATGCTGTGTTTAAGTTGTATGTGTGCAGGTCCTTAATGCCAAGTGTAGACCAATGTCAGTCTATAATGGGTCACCAAACACAGGACCATACAATGTAATCCCTCATTGTGTGATCCAAAGTGTTGGCCCATGTATAGCCTCTCTATTGGGATACACTTCCTTCATGCACTTGGATTGATGGACAGAAGCATTGGAGCTAAGCTTTCTCAGAGAAAATTTTCCCAAGTCCTTTATACTCGAGTATTTCCTTGTAATACACGAGTAAGGTAATTCATACTCGAGTAACTCCTGTTCCATACTCGAGTAAGTGTTTTCTGATACTCGAGTATAACTTCTGATACTCGAGTAAGTTTTCTCTATACTCGAGTATATCTTCTGATACTCGAGTAAGTATGTTCATACTCGAGTAATTGATTTTTGATACTCGAGTAAAATTCTTCCATACTCGAGTAATTGACTCTGATACTCGTGTATGTAAACGTTTCTCAGGTATATTTTCTGATACTCGAGTTTAGCCTTTTGTTACTCGAGTATATCGTCTTGATACTCGAGTATACTTTTCTATTACTCGAGTATACAATTCTGATACTCGAGTATACCATTTTTGATACTCGAGTAATTCATTCTTCTCTCCTGAATTTCTCTCTTTCTATACTCGAGTATACTGCTTCTTGCTACTCGAGTAATCTATCTCTCCATACTCGTGTATATCCTCCATTACTCGAGTATTGCAGTCAACTTCTCCAGAATTTTTCTAAGTCCATTTTCATCATAAGTATTTTGAATCTGTCAATTCTGATTGGTCCACGTGTCATCATTAATCAATATTATGACCGTTGGAACCCACCTATAAATAGGTCTTTTCAGAAATGACTTTTAACAAGCGTTATTACAGAAATATTCTTTTTAAGAAAGAGAAATTCCGTGAACCCTAATTTCACGCCGCCGCCATTGCCGTTCACGGAAGAAGAAGAAAAGTTTGGATCGCGACCTTCGTTTTCATCGATCTTTCCTCTAGCGATCCAGAAGAAAGAGAATCACTCGATCTTGCCGAGCCTTGAAGATTCCAGATCTACTTTCTCGATCGAGGTGGTTCTAGTTTTCAGATTCGTGGATTTCTCTCAGGTCATCTTCAACCTTTTTTTTTCTGATCAAGCCGAAGTTCCTAAAGAAGAAGACCGTCAAAGATCCAGATCTGAGATTGATGTTTTGATTTTTATTTTCAAACCAAATTTCATTGTAGGAGATTTTTCTCCGAGACTTGTAGGAAGTTGTCTTCCGAGTTTTTGTAGATCCATTTTGGATCGAGATTTGTAGGAACGTGGTTCCGAGGTGTAGGATTGTTTTCAATCCGAGATAGTGGAGTAGCCGAGTCTAGTGATTTGCTAGATCGGTGAGGAAAGTGGACGTACCCAAGATTGGGGAACCACTATAAATCTCTTGTCGTCTGTGATTGCTTGATGTGCGTTGTGTTCAATTTTTAATTCCGCATTAGACACGCATTTCACCTATTCACCCCCCTCTAGGTGAATTAGGCTACCAACTTAGCACTTTCACCTATTGTGACTTCCATCAGGAGGAAGGTCACGCAACGGCCACCTGCCCAGAGTTTCTGGAGATGAGGGAGGCCAGAGGAGCTGGAAGGCAAGATCCGCCTACAAGGATCGTCGAGGTGCACCACGGAGAGGCTGAGGATAGATGTGAAGATAGGGTCGATGTGGGGACTCGAGGGGGGATCGGAGTGATCCATGGGGGAGTAGGGATCGAGGCAACCCGCAAGGGGAGCCTTCAAACCATGTTCCGCAGAGGGGTCGCCTCGACCTCCCTAGCTCCCCCCCCCAGAAGAAAAAATCACCTTCTCATCCGAGGATATGCCAGACTACGAAGACCCGTTCTGCGATGCACTAGTGATCCAGACAGCGATGGAGAACTTCACAGTCTCCCGGATACTGGTGGATAACGGGAGCTCCGTGAACGTGATCTTCAAGAAGGCCTTCGATGAGATGAGGGTGGAAGGAAAAAAGGTCCTGGCTTCTGACGGACCGCTTTTTGGTTTTTCTGGAGAGAGGAAGGAGGTAGAAGGGGGAGTGGGCCTGCATGTGAAGCTTGGGGGCGTCTCACGGAACTGTAGGTTCGTGATCGTAGACGCCCCAAGTAGCTACAACGCCATCTTTGGGCGTGCTCTCATCAGCGCCTTTCGCTGTGTCCCCTCTTCATTTCATCAATGCCTCAAGTTCAACAATGGAGGGGTACAGGTTAGGATCAGGGGGGATCCGAAGGTGGCGAGGCAGTGCTATGTGACAGCGGTAAACACCGTGTCGTGGATGGCTGAGGCGGAGGAGCTGAAAAAAGAGATGGCTGGGCAGGAAGGAAGTATCGAGGAGGAGGAGACAGGCTTGGACGAGGCGTTGGAAGTAGCAGGGGGGCAGGTGGTAGAAGTGGAGGAGGCGAGCCCGCAGGAGGCGGAGGACTTGATGATGGAGGAGGTAGTGGAGTTAGAAGAGATGAGCCTGGGAGAGGCAAGGGAAGGAGAGCAGGGGCAAGGAGAAGGCCTGTTGGAGGCGATGGGGGTTGATGAGGTCGGAGGAGAAGAGGTCTAGCAGGAGGAAGCAAGGGCAGGATGGGAGCGGTCGAGGCTGGAGCCGGCCGAGGAAGTGGAAGAGATGGAGGTACTCACCAGAGCGGGGCAAGTACAGAAGGTGCGAGTCAGCGGAGGCTTAAGACTTGAGGACCAGGGACGGATGCTAGCCTGCATCCAGAGCAACATCGACATCTTCGCTTGGAGCGCGGTAGACATGCCGGGCATCGATGCAGACGTAGCTTGTCATCGCCTGAACCTGGACCCGAGGACTCGCCCCGTACGCCAGAAGATGAGGGCCATCGCCACCAAGCTGGAGGAGCCCATCCGAGAGGAGGTCAGGAAGCTTCTGGAGGCAGGCTTTATCTCGGAGATCCAGTATCCAGGCTGGATCTCCAATGTGGTAATGGTAAAGAAAGGGGGAGGAAAGTTGCGTATGTGTATCGATTTTTCCCTGTTAAATAAATCATGTCCTAAAGATTGCTATCCCCTGCCTCGAATCGACGCGCTGGTTGATTCAGCCGTTGGTTTTTCTGTTATGAGTTTTTTGGATGCTTTTTCAGGTTACCACTAGATCCGGATGCACCCTCCCGATGTCAAGGATGTCTCCTTCATCACGAGAGAGGGATGCTTCAGCTATAAGATGATGCCCTTTGGGTTGAAAAACGCAATGGCAACATACCAACGCATGATGGATCGAGTCTTTCGAGACCAAAGGGGGAAGAATCTAGAGGTCTACGTCGATGATCTACTGGTCAAAAGCAAATGCGTGGATTCCCATTTGCGGGACTTGGAAGAAACGTTTGCCACCCTGCGGAGGTTCAAGGTGAGGTTGAACCCCTTGAAGTGTGTCTTCGGAGCCAGTCGTGGGAAGTTTCTCGGACACCTCTTGACTCCGGTAGGGGTAGAGCCTAACCCGGACAAGGTGAAGGCTATATTGGACTTGGAGTCACCTCGCAATGCCAAGGAGGTCCAGCGCCTGACGGGAAAGTTAGCCGGGCTAAGCAGGTTCCTCTCTCGGTCCAGGGATAGGTGCTCTTCTTTCTTCAAAGTGGTCCGCGGTAATCAGGTGTTCGAATGGACGGTCGAATGCGAAGAGGCCTTCCAGGGGCTGAAGAGACAACTCTCCCAGGCTCCGCTGCTCCAAAGCCCCAAGGAAGGGGAAGACCTGGCCTTATATCTCGGGGTGGGGGTGGAAGCTGTGAGCTCCGTCTTGGTTAGGGAAGAGGGGAAGAAGCAGCTACCCGTCTATTATGTAAGCTGAATCCTGAAAAAGGCGGAGCTCCGCTACCCCATCCTGGAGAAGCTGGCTTATGCCTTGGTCATTTCGGCAAGAAAGCTCCGTCCATACTTTCAAGCGCACTCGATTAGGGTGGTCACCGACCATCCTCTTCGCAAGATCTTCGAGGGGGTAGAGCGTTCGGGAAGGCTGGCAAAGTGGTCTATTGAACTGAGCGAGTTCGACATCTCGTTCGTCCCGAGACTCTCCATCAAAGCTCAGGCCGTGACGGACTTCCTGGCAGACTATGTTACTGAAGCTGAGAGTAAGGAGCCAAAGCCCTACGAAGCATGGAAAATGATGGTCGATGGGGCCTCGGGAAGGCACTCCCTGGGAGGGGGTGTAGTGTTGATAAGTCCTCAAGGGGTTACCATAGAACAGACGGTAGCTTTCCACTTCCTTGTTACCAATAATCAGGCAGAGTATGAGGCTGTGATAACCGGCCTTCGATTGGCAAGGGAGTTGGAGATCCAGGAAGTGGAGACCTTCACGGACTCGATGGTGGTAGCATCGCAGATCAGAGAGGAGTTTGAGGCTCGGGAGCCTACCCTCGTGAAGTATCTATCCAAGGTAAGGGAAATCATCGGAGGGTTCCGTTCCTTCTCTATTCAACACGTTCCCAGGGAGGAAAGCGCAGCAGCTGATCAGTTGGCGAAGTTTGGGCCTCGGGGAGGAGGACCATAACTGAACTTTTCCGACCAGCGATTGAAGAGGGGGAGTTGATGGAGGTGGGTCGGCGATCCTCATGGGTGGACCCATTGGTGACCTTCCTTACCACAGGCGAGCTGTCAGAGGGGGTTAAGGAGGCGAAAAGCTTTAGGCGAAAGGCAGCCCACTACCTGATGTTGGAAGGGGGCTTGCACCGAAAGATGTTATCGGGGCTCCTCGCGAGATGTGTGACCGAGGAGGAGGTCCCGAGAATCCTAGAGGAGGTGCATTCGGGAGAGTGCGGCAGTCATTCGGGAGGAAGAACGTTGGAGGCAAGGGTGATAAGACAAGGATACTTCTGGCAGACCTTGAGGAAGGATACAGTCGAGTTTGCAAAGAGATGTGTGAAATGTCAAGTACACGCCCCCCTCCAGCTCTTACCCGCACAAAGGCTTCGAAGTATCATGGCCCCATGGCCCTTCGCCATTTGGGGAATGGATCTAGGTTGACCCTTTCCTCCAGCCAGCGGGCAGAGGAGGTTCCTCCTAGTCATGATCGACTACTTCTCAAAGTGGCTGGAAATCAAAACCCTAGCCAAGGTTACCTCCCAGGTCATCAGGAACTTCGTTTGGGGGGAAATCATATGCAGGCATAGGCTACCCCAAGCGATAGTGACGGATAACAGTCCTCAGTTTGCCAGTGAAGAGTTCATCAGCTTCTGCGCCCAACTGGGGATTGACCTCAGGTTTGCCTCTGTCCATCACCCCCGGAGCAACGACCAGCCGGAAGCGGCGAACAAGATCATCGTGAACTTGCTCAAGAAGAAGGTGGAGAACCTGAAGGGCAACTGGGTGTAGCAACTCCCTTCCGTCCTGTGGGCCTTGCGAACAACTCCGAACACGGCCACAGGGGAGACCCCCTTCAAGCTCTCTCATGGGTGTGAGGCAGTCCTCCCGGTGGAATTCGAGGTTCGGTCTCCACGGGTCGCAACCGTGGGTGAGGGAAGCGAAGCTTGGAGGTTGGAGAACGAGGAGGGATTGCGCCTCTCGTTTGATATGGTGGAAGAGCTACGGGATGTTGCTGCCATCAGACAAGAAGAGATAAAAAGGCAAATGACCAGGTACTTCGATAAACACATTAGGGTTAAGCAATTCGCTGAGGGGGACCTAGTGCTAAAAAAGGTCGACGCAGCAGGAAGGTCGGCCCCTGTGGGCATGCTCAACCCCAGTTGGGAAGGGCCTTACATAGTAGAGAAGGCTCTGGCTAATGGGGGTTCCTACCTCCAGGATATGGAGGGAAGGACCTTGAGCCACACCTGGAACGGTGATGACTTAAAAACGTTTCTACCCTTAAAGGGAGAGAAGGATTGTAATATGGTAAATAAATATTATCATTTCAAAGTAGTCTTTTCAGAATGTTGACTCTCTAAAAAATGCTATCTTAAGAATAGGTCTTTTCTACCCTAAAATGCTTTTGCTTTAACCGACTATGTCTCCCCATTTTGATGATAGAATAGGCCTGGTTGAAGGAATCTTCATCAACACCCCGAGCTCGGCTCGGCCCCAGGTAGACCCGCTGTGCAGGCTCTCATCTAGCTGGCAGGTCCGAAGGCTCGCCTGTGGGGGAGAGGTTTGGCTTGATCTTCATCAACACCCCGAGCTTGGCTCGGCCCCAGGTAAACCCGCTGCGCAGGCTCTTATCTAGCTAGTAGGTCCGAAGGCTCGCCTGTGGGGGAGAGGTTTGGCTTGATCTTCATCAACACCCCGAGCTCGGCTCGGCCCCAGGTAGACCCGCTGCGCAGGCTCTCATCTAGCTGGCAGGTCCGAAGGCTCGCCTGTGGGGGAGAGGTTTGGCTTGATCTTCATCAACACCCCGAGCTCGGCTCGGCCCCAGGTAGACCCGCTGCGCAGGCTCTCATCTAGCTGGCAGGTCTGAAGGCTCGCCTGTGGGGGAGAGGTTTGGCTTGATCTTCATCAATACCCCGAGCTCGACTCGGCCCCAGGTAGACCCGCTGCGCAGGCTCACATCTAGCTGGCAGGTCCGAAGGCTCGCCTGTGGGGGAGAGGTTTGGCTTGATCTTCATCAACACCCCGAGCTCGGCTCGGCCCCAGGTAGACCCGCTGTGCAGGCTCTCATCTAGCTGGCAGGTCCGAAGGCTCGCCTGTGGGGGAGAGGTTTGGCTTGATCTTCATCAACACCCCGAGCTCAGCTCGGCCCCAGGTAGACCCGCTGCGCAGGCTCTCATCTAGCTAGTAGGTCCGAAGGCTCGCCTGTGGGGGAGAGGTTTGGCTTGATCTTCATCAACACCCCGAGCTCGGCTCGGCCCCAGGTAGACCCGCTGCGCAGGCTCTCATATAGCTGGCAGGTCCGAAGGCTCGCCTGTAGGGGCGAGGTTTGGCTTGATCTTCATCAACACCCCGAGCTCGGCTCGGCCCCAGGTAGACCCGCTGCGCAGGCTCTCATCTAGCTGGCAGGTCCGAAGGCTCGCCTGTGGGGGAGAGGTTTGGCTTGATCTTCATCAACACCCCGAGCTCAGCTCGGCCCCAGGTAGACCCGCTGCGCAGGCTCTCATCTAGCTGGCAGGTCCGAAGGCTCGCCTGTGGGGGAGAGGTTTGGCTTGATCTTCATCAACACCCCGAGCTCGGCTCGGCCCCAGGTAGACCCGCTGCGCAGGCTCTCATCTAGCTGGCAGGTCCGAAGGCTCGCCTGTGGGGGAGAGGTTTGGCTTGATCTTCATCAACACCCCGAGCTCGGCTCGGCTCCAGGTAGACCCGCTGCGCAGGCTCTCATCTAGCTGGCAGGTCCGAAGGCTCGCCTGTGGGGGAGAGGTTTGGCTTGATCTTCATCAACACCCCGAGCTCGGCTCGGCCCCAGGTAGACCCGCTGCGCAGGCTCTCATCTAGCTGGCACGTCCGAAGGCTCGCCTGTGGGGGAGAGGTTCGGCTTGATCTTCATCAACACCCCAAGCTCGGCTCGACCCCAGGTAGACCCGCTGCGCAGGCTCTCATCTAGCTGGCAGGTCCGAAGGCTCGCCTGTGGGGGAGAGGTTTGGCTTGATCTTCATCAACACCCCGAGCTCGGCTCGGCTCCAGGTAGACCCGCTGCGCAGGCTCTCATCTAGCTGGCAGGTCTGAAGGCTCACATGTGGGGGAGAGGTTTGGCTTGATCTTCATCAACACCCCGAGCTCGGCTCGGCCCCAGGTAGACCCGCTACGCAGGCTCTCATCTAGCTGGCAGGTCTGAAGGCTCGCCTGTGGGGGAGAGGTTTGTCTTGATCTTCATCAACACCCCGAGCTCGGCTCGGCCCCAGGTAGACCCGCTGCGTAGGCTCTCATCTAGCTGGGAGGTCCGAAGGCTCGCCTGTGGGGGAGAGGTTTGGCTTGATCTTCATCAACACCCCGAGCTTGGCTCGGCCCCAGGTAGACCCGCTGGTCAGGCTCTCATCTAGCTGGCTGGTCCGAAGGCTCGCTTGTGGGAGAAGAGGTTTGGCTTGATCTTCATCAACACCCCGAGCTCGGCTTGGCCCCAGGTAGACCCGCTGCGCAGGCTCTCATCTAGCTGGCAGGTCTGAAGGCTCGCCTGTGGGGGAGAGGCTTGGCTTGATCTTCATCAACACCCCGAGCTCGGCTCGGCCCCAGGTAGACCCGCTGCGCAGGCTCTCATGTAGCTGGCAGGTCCGAAGGCTCGCCTGTGGGGGAGAGGATTGGCTTGATCTTCATCAACACCCCGAGCTCGGCTCGGCCCCAGGTAGACCCGCTGTGCAGGCTCTCATCTAGCTGGCAGGTCCGAAGGCTCGCCTGTGGGGGAGAGGTTTGGCTTGATCTTCATCAACACCCCGAGCTCGGCTCGGCCCCAGGTAGACCCACTGCGCATGCTCTCATCTAGCTGGCAGGTCCGAAGTCTCGCCTGTGGGGGAGAGGTATGGCTTGATCTTCATCAACACCCCGAGCTCAGCTCGGCCCCAGGTAGACCCACTGCGCATGCTCTCATCTAGCTGGCAGGTCCGAAGGCTCGCCTGTGGGGGAGAGGTTTGGCTTGATCTTCATCAACACCCCGAGCTCGGCTCAGCTCTAGGTAGACCCGCTACGCAGGCTCTCATCTAGCTGACAGGTCCGAAGGCTCGCCTGTGGGGGAGAGGTTTGGCTTGATCTTCATCAACACCCCGAGCTCGGCTCGGCCCCAGGTAGACCCGCTGCGCAGGCTCTCATCTAGCTGGCAGGTCCGAAGGCTCGCCTGTGAGGGAGAGGTTTGGCTTGATCTTCATCAACACCCCGAGCTCGGCTCGGCCCTAGGTAGACCCACTGCGCAGGCTCTCATCTAGCTGGCAGGTCCGAAGGCTCGCCTGTGGGGGAGAGGTTTGGCTCGATCTTCATCAACACCCCGAGCTCGGCTCGGCCCCAGGTAGATCCGCTGCGCAGGATCTCATCTAGCTGGCAGGTCCGAAGGCTCGCTTGTGGGGGAGAGGTTTGGCTTGATCTTCATCAACACCCCGAGCTCGGCTCGGCCCCAGGTAGACCCGCTGCGCAGGCTCTCATCTAGCTGGCAGGTCCGAAGGCTCGCCTGTGGGGGATAGGTTTAGTCTTTGGCTTGTGGTCCTTGGTTCTTGATTTATAGTTACTCAGTGTTACAACAAGCCCGGCTCAGCCTCTGATAGACCCACTGCGCAGGCTCCCATCAAGCCGGCAGGCCCGAAGGCTCGCCGATGGAGCATAGATCCAGTTTGTAGGAAGGTATCTTATCATGACCCTGGCCTAGATCAGAGACAGCCCTAAAGGTCTCAGCCAGAAGAGGTCTCGGCCAGTTAAGGTCTCGGCCAATAGGGGTCTCGGCCAAAAGGTCTCGGCTGGGGGGATCTCGTTGAAGAAGGCCCCCCGGCAGACCTGGGCAGGATGACCTAATCGATGGCGCAAGGCTCCCGCCTAATCAATCTCTAAGGAAGGTGACCCTAAGGAGACTAAGGGTCTCAGCGGATACTCGCGCGGAAGCCACTTGGCCGACTAACCTATTCGTTCAAGCAAACACCGGCAGTGAAAAATGAAACATTGCATTATATTTAATAGTTACAGGGGTTTGGAGCTTCTCGCTCATTACAAAAGAGTATAAAAAAAAGGCACTTCAAGGGGACGCGCTGTAATCCCCGCTGGTGCTCTCGCCCGAATCCTCGCCGGAGTCCTCGCCCGAGCTCGCCCCAGACGTCTCGCCGGCAGTGGAGGAAGACTTCGGGATATCCGAAGGAGGAGAGTCAGGCGCGCCGGGAGGCTTTGGGACTGGATCGAATAGCCAGGGGAGGAGTTGGCGAGCGTCGATGGTTACGCCGTCCTCCCGAAGCAGCTTCGCGTCTCGCAGCGTCTCGACTGTCGCCTGACGGTAGCCTGAGCGTTCGCCTGCAGCAGCTTGTCAATGTCGTACACCGAGAAGTGACGACTCTTTAGTCTTTCATCAAGCATCGGAGGCGGGCCTTTCGCCGCCTCCGCACGCTGGAGTTGGTCCCTCAGCAGGACGTTCTCACAGCGTACGTCAGCCAACTCCGTGCGGAGCGCCATGGCTGGGGCGGAATCCTGTGGAGAAGAGATCAGCTCAGCAAATACTGCGCAAACGTGACTTCGAGAAGCAAGAGCAAGGGTCCAGGGAGATCCCGCTTACCTCGGCTGCGGGACGTAGGGACAGCGCCTGTTGAGCATTCGCCAACTCCTGCCGAGCACTCGCGAGCTCTGTCTCCGAAGAGCATGCTCTGGCCTCCGCCTCTTCCCTCGCCTTGTACATGTCAGCGAAGTTCTTGTCGATGCTGAGGCTTCGACGCGCGCACATGTGCGCAAGTTCAAACCCGCGCAGCAGGGCCCGGGTAGAGTCGAAAGCCAGGAGCCGGGTGGGCATCTGGTCGAAGGCACTGGCGCCCTCTCGGCTATAGAGGCCATAGCCTAGCGAGAAGGCCTCGCCAGTAACCTCATCTCGCTCCGACCAGCTGGGGAGGAGCGTTGAAACCGCAATCCTGTTGGATTCGGGATCCCATTGGAGCAGAGGCTTCCCTTCCGCGTCGACGTGCTTCACACCGAAGCCATAATTTCTGTGCCCTTTCGGCACTTCCTTGGGCGGGGTCCGGGCAGAGGTCTCGGCGACGACTCCCTCTCCTCCAGCCACGTCTGCGACCGGAGGGTTCTCGGCAGTAGCCTCGGAACGTCTCCTGGCGGCAACACCCGTCTCGCTGGCCATCTGGAGCAGCCCTTCGAAGGACTTACCCGAGGCGGGATGTCGGGCGGGCGAGACGGCCAAGCCCTTGCCCTTATCCGCAGCAGATGGCTTTGGCCTCTTCAGCGGTCACGGGGCGGGAGCGGTGCCTTTTTGCTTCTTAGCTTCGGGCGCCAAAGGCTGAACGGGCTCTTCCCGGCAGGCGCGAGCGCTGGCCTCCGCGAGAGCGAGAGAGCCTCTCGCAGCCCGATCCTCGACACCCGGGGCCGCAGCGAAAGGCTGGCGTAGAGGGACCTCCCGCTCTCCTGCAAAGTTAGCGTTATTCAACACAGGAAGATCCTAACAAAAGATCAAATCTAGGGCGAGACCATACCTTCGCCCGGGTGGACGGGAGGAAGGGATTCGACGTCTCGCCGGAGGAAGAGAACGTCAAACTCCTTTGTTCCGAAGAACTCCAGGAGTGCGCTCTCGCGCGACCCCAGAGTGGGCGGTTTGTAAGCAGCATTCTCATACTGAACAGGTCGGAGCGGGACGTTGTCGAAGTCCCCGGTGACGTAGACAAACTTTTCGCCCCAATGGTGATGTTTATTGGCGAGACCGGTGGTCTTGAGCAGCTGCCCGGAGAAGAAGACCACCCCGCCTTTGGCGCGGAAGTTTAATAGCTTGCGGAAGATCGACAGACTAAACTCGATCCTCTTGGATCGCATGTAGCATATGAATGCCACAAGGATCGCGACGGAGTTCGGGTTCAGCTGGGCGGGAACCATCCCGTAGTAGCGGAGAGCTTACCGAATCTCCGACCAGAGGGGAAGGAGGAAGCCCACCTCGAAATGTTCGAGGGGGATGGAGAGCTCTCCCGCCTCCGGGGTATTCACCTTGTCGTGATTACCCGGGTTCCGCGCCGAGAAGCCAGCGGGAATGAAGCGGTCGACGATCAGGTTGTACTCGTCCAAGGTGAGCGTGCAGGAGGGGAAGAGATGCTTGTGGAACACTTCCGCGCAATGAGCGCGACTCTCGTTCTCGCCCGGCATTATTGGGTTTAGGGGTAATAGCGAGAACAATAGAGAGGTAGAAGCGGAAGCAAGAGGGCGAGAGCAATGAAAGGAAGTTGAGGTTCCGGATCAGAGAAGTAAATGCGGTTGGTAGATTTCTCTATTTATAGGGAACCGTGGTCGTTACGGCTCCGTCCGATAGAGAGAGAAAATGACGGCAGAGTACAGCTGTCACGATCTGGGCCGGCGATGCCTCGGTTTTCCCCCTCGGGATGACAACATTCGACGATCGTCTCTAGTTTCGGCGCAAGCCTCTTAATTTTGGCGCAAGCATCCTAATTCCAACGCATTCTTAAAATTCACAGTACAATGAAAGAAGAGATGGATAGTAACTTGCTCTCATTGCCGAGAGCTGAATAAAGTTAATAACAGTTATTACAAAGGCATAAAGGTACATGGCGGAAGGAAAGGCTAAAAAGGGAGAAGGGGCGAGACCTAGATGAACTAATACGGTTCCCAGCACCATCGCCCTCGCTCCCGCCGCCTAGTTCTCGGAGGCACCAGCGGGTTGAAGTAAGATGACAGGGTGGTACACCCTAGGTTGATCCGCCTAGCATGATCCCGGATCTGCGCGATGCATCTCCCTGGCGAAGACTCGGCAGTAGGCCCTCCCGGTCGATCAGTCTCGCCCAAGAAGAAATCCCACTCCAGGGCCTCCAGCCTTTGTTCCACGGATTCACGGAATTCTTTCGCCGCGGCAGCATGGGCGCGGTCTCGCCGGATGAGCTTGGCCAAAATGGCCGAGATCTTCCTCCTCCGCTCCTTCGCGTTCTCGGCGCCGTTCAAGGTTTCCTCTATCTCGTCAGGCGAAGGAGGAAGGGAATCATCTTCATCTTCATCTTCTTCTTCTTCTCTCTCCTCGTTGGCTCCCGACCGAGAGCTGGGATTCCCTGCGAAAAGTGCGCCCAAGGTTTTGATTAAGGCATAACGATCAGCCGACAAGAATGTCTCGCATACCTGCAGTCTGGCGAGAGCCATTGACTGGCGTCGGGTGAGAAGGCCCGACCCCTCCGTCAGTTCCATAAAGGAGGTGGAGAGGCTTGCCTCGCCCTGGGCAGAAGGGTTTGCGCACAATGGTCCCAGCCTGGCCGGAAGCATGGAGAGAGTTGTCCTCTCTCAAGGGATGATCGACATCCTTAGTAGTGGAAGGTTCAAAGGCTACCCCTCCCGCCTGCAGGGCGGGATTTGCCGCAGAAGGAAGCAGCTCGCCGGTTCTCGCTTCATCTTCCCGGGTGACAAGACCCGGGACGGCGGAAGCTGGCTCTGCGAGAAGATAGTTCAGAAAAGGAAAGGTACGGTTGAAGTATTAAGAAGTGGCGGAAATCGTACCTATCACCCGGGTCTCGGCTGGAGGAATTGTCTCCGAGATCCTCGTTCGATCCTCAGGAGGGAGGGCTGACAAACCTGGGGGAATCGGGGAAGACCCGGCGACGTCGTTTGGAGTGGATTCCCGCGAGAGGTCGCGTTAACTATCGGGCTTGTAGCGTAATCAGCTCGGTAAGCATGGTCGGAAGGCATACCTTTTGAGGGGAGGGGTCCCCCGCAGGAATGGGAGTAGGAGAAGGTGAATCCCTATTCTCGCGAGCAAGGTCTCGCCGGACCACCTTCGCTTTCCTCTTCCCCTTTTTCTTCTTCGGCTCAGAAGGGCCGGTGTCTGAAGATTTCCTCGATAGCCAGGGCGCTACCGCAGCACTATTTGCTAAGGCTCGCGCTTGAGCCGTGAGTAACCGAACTTGAAGGTCCTGCGGAAGTGGCTTTCCAGCACGCTTAGCAGACATCTTGGTATCGCGCATAAAATCCCGGGCGAGAGCTCAGTGAAGAAACAGTAGTTCGGAGGCAAGACTTATGGTCACCCGTCGGCGTGTATTTATAGCCGTAGTAGGGCCCGCCAAAAGATTCTCTTGGCTGACGGGCACGTGTCCAGCAAATATTTTGGGGTTGGACTTGTCTTGTCGAGCGCAGGGCTAGCTCGAAAAGAGCGGGGATTGTGTACAACCCCATATTCGCTGGGGAGGCCCGGGAGGACTAAGACTTCAGTGGTCAGGGTTGGGCCAGTCCCGGGTTAGCCCTAGGGCGGACCGGCAGAGTTCTCGCCCTTAAGATGCTCCCGCCTACTGGTAGGCGAGATCGTTCGCGCCAGGACTCAGGTCTTCAGGTCAGCTTTAGGCTTCGGGACAGGAAAGCTCCCGCCCAGAAGGAACTCTCCCTGGGGGCGGGCGAGAAGGCGTTAAGTGAGCTTCACTCACTCAACGCCGCGTTCGGCAGCAGAGGGCGTTGAGTAAGCCCCACTCGCTCAACGCCGTGAGTAGCAGTGAAGGCGTAGAGTGAGCTTCACCCACTCGGCGCCACGTCCAACGGCAATGACGTCAAAAACACCGAGGGCGAGAACCCTCTTGGCGGGAGGTCCCGCCAAGGTGAGCTCAGCTAAGGCTCAACGAGAGCCTTCTCGCCCGGGGTTCTCGCCAAAGCAGGTCCATGTGGTGGGGCCTGGCGCCCAGAAAAAAGGATTATTTTATTATTATTTCATTATCCTCGGGTTAAATTACCTGTATACCCTTGGGATGACAGCAGGATTTGGCTATTGGCAGACCCATCAGGGGTATTTCAGTATTTTCAGGTCAGGAGAAGACTATAAAAAGACCCATAGGGACTCTTTGGAAGGCAGGCTTTTATTTATTCTCTAACTCCAGTGCTTTCTGAAGAGCTCCCAGTCCAGCTATTGGTTTTGGAGGGGAAGCTCTCAGAGATCTTCCGGGTGTGAGGTGGGACCTCCCAGCTGAGGCTTTGGGTCAGTCTTAGGACCTTAGCAGCTAGTCAGTGGTCGAGATTTGAGGGAAGTAGGCGTCGGCTGCACTTTGGTTTGTGAACATTCGTTGAGGTCAATTTTGGATTCAACAGAACGGATCTCGGTCCTCCTAAGGCGCAAACGAAAGAAGGCTCATTGCAACCTCTGGCCAAAAGAACCTCAGTTCTCTTAAAACACGGACAAAAGTTTTCTACCAATCCCCGCTTGGGGCACGAGCGAATGGGGGCGCATCATCTCCAAGCCCTCAACAGTCTTCGACCCTCCCAAAAGCGTGGATAAACAAACAACATTTAAGCCAAGCGCTGCTCTACCAAAAGAATACATGCACCAAAACACAACCAAAACACCGCGGATCCAAAGACAAAAAGGATCTCCACTCAAATAAAAGATTCTCAACAGACTACATAATCCAAAGAGCAAAAGCATGCAATGATGTAAAAATACGCCTACAACGCAAAGACATGCAAATCAAAATAAACGGGGGAGAAGAGGTCCACAAGATCTTCCCTCCACGACAACATCAACATCATCGTCCAAAGCATCCTCCACATCCAGAGCGTCGCGCTTCTAAAACCTCTGAGCAGCTCGAAATCCCTCTCCGAAACCTAAGCAGTATGTGAGATCGCGCTCATCCTCTATAAGTGGATTGAACTTAGTCGACATCATCTCAGAGCACGCCTCCTTCGCAAAACGAGACCGCTCCACCTCAAAGTCATGAGAGGCTCTGTACTTGACCACCGCAGCCGCCTGCATGACCATGACCTCCTCCCGCTCTGAAATCAGCAGAGCATTCTCTTTCTTCAGCTGCTCGACCTCCCCCTCCTGCTGGTACATCGGGGCATTGGCCACCTCGGTATAGTGGATCGCCTCCGCCAGAGTCTCCTTAGTAGAAACAAGTCTCCCGCAAAGAGCCTCGATCTCAGAGTCAACACCAATCAGCTTGGCCTGAAGAGTCCCCACCTCAAACTGGGAAGAGGAAAGTTGAGATTCCGCATTAACCAACCAAGAAATAGCCTTCTTCTTCATCCACCGGGCCTCCGCCAGCAAGTCCTCAAATGCGTCCAGCTTCGTCCGTAGAGAGAGAAAATCATCCATCGTGGTTACATAGGTACCGTTTCACGAGAGCGCAATATCTCGAGCCTCATCAAGCTGCAAGCACGAAAAACAAATTTTTCCCACGCACAACACAAGGCAAAAGAGGGAAAATATTGGGGGTACTTTACATACCTTCTAGAGAAGCGCTTGACAAGTGGAGCATTCCTACTCCTTCCCCCTCCCTGTCACCAACGATGGCTCAGGGACTGCCCGAGAAGCCGTCATGATCACAGGAAGCTCTTGGACATCCTCAGTCTCCGTAGGCGGCGGATCAACAATCAGGTCATCCAGACAGTCGTCAACAATATCAATAACGACCTCAGGGCAACATAGGATTGACCGCTTCCTCCCCGTCGCTGTGAAAAGTCCAGCTTCCTCTTTTTCCATGCTCTAGTGGTGCGACACAACTTCACTCTACATCCGTCGAAAGGCCCGAAAGAACTAGCCACTTCTCGATGACAAAGACGCTGATCTTGTGGAGAACAATGTCCAACTCACGCAGATCCATAAAGCCCAATAGTGGAGTGAAGTCATACTCCTTCCTTGTAAGATGACAATAATGGTCAGGAGGATCCCGCCAAGTCTCGAGTAGCTCCCACGGGTTTTTAACAAATCCAAATTGCATCCCACCATGGTGATGATCAGTTTTGTCTTCAAACGTCAGTCATCTCTTAATAGAAGCTCTATTGATGTAATTAAGCATTGCTTGTATGTGGAACAAATGTTTTGGTATCGTAATTGTTGTCCTCGCCTTTAATATTCAAGTTGTGCAGCTAAAACCATATGCAGGAATAAATCAAAGATTATGAGGTAGGTATAAAACTATAAATTAGTCACTGATGATGATTTATTACACTTGCCCAAAGGTTTAGGGAAACATAAAGGAAAGACAACAATCGTTTTTTTTGTTTGCTTCCAACTCGCTAGTATTTTTGCGAATGCACCAACAAGAAAATAGCCACATACTTTCCGTAGAGGAGTTCTTCTATAGATTCTCTCACTCCAATAATATTTTATGCATGAACTGCTATCTGATTCTGGAAAAAAAGACTCATTATTACATAATTTTATATAAATAATAAAATCAAAGCTTTAAAATAACATTTTTTTATTGATGGGATGAACTTTCAGTCTAACAAACAAAAAGCTCTTCTTATCACTCAAAAGATCTAAATTAGGGAAGTCATCCAACCTAAATTCAACATTCTCATCCTCTTTCTTCCTTTTACTTTTTTTTGTAGTTCTTTAGGGGGAATTCGAAATCACACTGTGAAATCCTTTGTCCTATGCTTCTCAGATAAGACATCTATCTTGTAAGATAAGAATTTTAAATTTTTCGTTATTTCAACAAAACCTTCCTTCATTTGTTTCTGCAGTCTCTTGAAATATTCTATTCATAGAAGTGCGTTATCTTTAGATTTTAATATCCTATTTTGGCATTTTTGGGAGGGAGTTGTTACCCCCTCTGCTTTGACTATATTCTAGCGAAGAGATTGAGCACTTTTGCAAATCTGGCTCATGCCATCACATACCTCCTCATCAGTCGTCACAATATCAACAAAACTTTCAAGAATCTGCACTGCATTAAAACAATGTAAGTACATGAAATGATCCATTAATTTAATCGTAACAACACTCATAATTGTTGCAGGTCCCCCGATTTTTTCCTGGTCCGGAGAAATCAGACCGCCATAGCTCAGAGTCAGATCGGACGCGCAAACAGTCAAAATAATCACAACAAATGACAATAGACGTTTTTGACGTGGAAAACCCGGAAAGGGTGAAAAACCACTTGGTTGAATCTATGCCGAGCCAAAATCCACTAACTTCTTGGAGTTTTACAAATATTAATTTGATCTCGGAGGGCGGCAGGCCGCTACTCCGTTACAAGTGCAAAGTATAGAAAATGAAGAAAAATGGCTAAGTCCTTGGAGCCTCAATGGGAGCGCTCCGGCCTTGGAATGTTGCTGAACTCACGGAACCTTGGTGGGAGCGTTTCACCTGGAAATTCTCTAAGTTCACAAACCTGCTGGAGGGAGCGATCTTGTTGAAGTGGAGCCTTAATGGGACTGCTCTCGCGGAGGTGATTGACGTGACTTGGAGCTTCTTGAAACCTTAGCGCAAGGAGAGAAGCAGAGGGAATTACTGAGTAGAGAATCGTCCTAAGTCCACGATCTCGCAGGAAAACCTCAAAGCTCTCTCTTGCCTCTCGAGTTGCTTGCCTTCAAATGAAGGTCTAGAGCTTATTTATAGTTTTTTGGAGGGTGATGGTGATAATTGCATTGGGAAGTAATTTGTGTAGGCGAATGACGTCGCTCCATTTCAGTCACCTAGATCACCAATTTTAGCGAAATGACGGGAGTGTCCCTCGGGCAGTTCGGGCAGTCCGGGCAAGGTGTCCGGAGGAGGCGACTGGGGGAGGCCGCCGACGGCGGAGGCGGCAAGGGGTGACCGCGCGGGGCGCGACCGCACATGCTCTGGCCGGGCGCACCTACGCATCCCAACCGCGCGCATATGCCGGTCCGACTTCCTTCTTGGGGTCCTTCGGGACTAGCTTGAGGCTTCAATACATGTAATCAGTCCGGTCATGCTCACGCGTATTTGATCCGAGTCTTGTCGGTTTGACTTAGAAATTTTAGGGGGACCCCATTGAAAGTGAGAGTAAGATCTATCTCAACTCTAGAGGGGTATGAATAGAGTTTAATTAAAGTAAATTCACAATTTTAAACTTAGCAAATCTTTTAAGATTTGATTTATATATATGTGTAGAGTGCCTAGCTATAGAATTAAAAAGACAGTAAAAAGGAAGAGCACAGCACACAGCAAAGAGAACACACAAGCAAACCAGAAAACACAAGGAGCTATAGTGGTTCCCCAAAAACCTGGGTACATCCACTCTTCTACCACCCTTGGTAGGAATCCACTACAGGATGAGTTGATCAGGTGTCCTGGGCACCAATGAGCTTTTGATAAGGTGCTCAAAATCAAACTAGATTTTTTGATCAGGTGTCTTGCAACCACTGAGTTTTGACAAGGTTCTCAGAACCAAAATCAAGATTTTTGAAGGGAGTTTTGAAAACCCTTTTACAGGAGGAAAGGAAAAAGAAAAGATTGATGATGTCTTCTCTGTCTCAATCAAGAGAGAAGCACAAGTGGATCTTTTGTTGTCAAAGCTCCTCCTGAGATGTTGAATGAATCAGGAATGGAAGCTTTGCTCTAGGGTGTTAGGTCTTCAGAAACTTCAGATCTCCAGCAGAAGATTGTTTCAGCAGAGGCTGAAAGATGAGTTGTCTGGAGTCCTTGAGATGAAGCTGTGATCACTTTTTGAGTACACAAAATTATTCAGCTAATTCTGCTTTTTCTGTAACAGTATGTGTGTCTCTTGATTCTATTGATTATATTGACTCTTGATGGATTGTTGAGAGAAGAAAAGAGAAGAAGTTCTTATTCCCTGAAGGTTCTTCATCCAAGATAGCCGTTATCAGGCATTAAATGCCTTCCATAAAGAATTTGTCTTCTAGAGGAAAGTCCAGCAAAACATTCTCTTGATAATTCCTTGAAACTTGCTCCAGAATAAATGAAAACGGCTGGCAGATCTTCTTGATATAAATGCAGAGAGAATTCAAACACATTCCAGAGACTGACAGAATTTGAATCCTTAAAAACGTCGATCTCTCAGAAAATCGTCGCTCTACGATCGTCGAACTGAGCTCAGAGATGGAATAAGATCAACAGACAGAAAACTTCGAACTGAGCTCAGCGACCTGGAGAATAAGTGAAGAAGGATCGTCGACCTGAGCTAGAAGATCGTCGACTGGAGTTCGACGACTAAGCAAAACTGACTGAAGGCAGATCATCGGTCTGAGCTCGAAGATCGTCGAATGGAGCTCGACGATTTATCATAGTTGAGTTCAGAGAACGTCGAACGGAGTTCGACGTTTCGTCGACCTAAGCTCGACGAAAGATGTCTTATTCTTGGCTCTATTTCTGAAATGTTGGAATGGTCCTGGGGGCAGCTTCAAACCTAAGTTCTAAGCCCTAGACTCATTCTAATGTTGACCTTTACAACTATATATCTAGGTCAACCTGGTTTCCTAAGAGAAACATAGTGATCTTTACCCAAATTAGTAATAGGGTGTTCCAACAATCTCCCCCTATTTGGGTTAGGATTACTATTTACATATTTCAGAAACAAAAGATACAACAACATACAGAAGAGCAGTAAACTAAAACAGAATAGAAAAGCAAGAAAATATTGCAGCAATTATGAGGAGTTTCAGCAAATTTTCAGAGGATTGTACTGTCTGCTTACATATGTTACTTCTTTTCATTTTCCATTCTTAAATATAATTTCTCTGTTAGGATTGAGAACTTCCTTCTTTGACCTTCTGTCATCTTCTGCTCCTAAGGAGGTTTGAGATCTAGCTCTTGGAACCACAGCCTCAGGATGCAGCTTCAGGTAGTCTACTGGGTCAAAGAATTTGCTTGAAGAATACCTTTCCAATTCAACTTTTCTTTGTTCTGACAGAGTGGTAATATTGGAGGTATCTTTTCCTTGCTCTCTTGCTTTCTTCAATTGATCTAGTGCAGCCAATTCTTTCATCCTTGCAGTCCAAGATAATGGATTGTTCTCTGGGTCTTCAAATGGCACTGCAGGCTCATATCTGTTAATAGATTCTGATGCAGTAGTAGTTCTGGTTTCAACCTTTTCTCTGAGCTTGTAAGGGAAGGGACCTTGAGAAGAGTCTGTGAACCTTTGTCCTTCCCTGGCTTGAAATCTGTGCTCTCTTTGGCTTCCTCTATACTGACCTCTTCTTGATTGATAGCCCCTTTGATATTGTCCCCTTGGCTGGTATCTCTGATAAGATTGGGAGGAACTTTGTTTGGAAGCTGGGGCTTGAGAAGCTGAGCCTGAACCAGAATCTGGAGGAGGAGGAGGAGGCTGATACTGAGAGGATCCCTTTTCATACTTGTCCAGCTTCCTTCTCTTCTTCATAGCTTTTAGTTGGTTCTTGGAGAACTGCATCCAGGGCTCAGAAATGGGGCAGTCATGCAAAATATAATATGGAATGTCATTTGAGTCTTTAGCTTGAGTTGGGGGTACTTTCATCATAGCCTTGCTTCTGGCCTTCCTTTTCTTGACAATAGTATTAGAAGAATCATCAGATTCAGTTTGAAACTGATCACTCTCTGAACTTTGTGGTCTATCATACAAGTCATCAATGCTTTTTATATACTTTTCTTGTTGCTTGATTTGATAAGGAGTGAGAGCAGGAGCAACATCAATAACAGGAGCAGAGACAGCAGGAGTAGAAATAATTGAAGCAGAAATAGATTCAGATTCTTCTAGGTAGATAGTAAGTTCTTTAGCAGCAGCAGTATCTTCAATCACAGAGACCATTTCAGTATCTTCTGAAGGCAAACTTGTTGTAACAGCAGCAGCAGCACTTAAAATATCAGCATCCACAGCTTTGAAGGAATTTACATATATTTCAATCAGCCTGGGATCACAGTAATTGATAGGCACAATGGCCTTAGTGAGGTCTTCAGATTATTGAACTGGCAGAGAGCTGAAATATACAGTATCAAAAGTAGAGAGCAGACTCTGAAGGTCCACTGCAAAAATAGGAGCAGAATTGGAACCTTTAGCAGTCTCAGGCACACCCACTACTTCATGAGGCATCTCCCCCTGCCTTGGTTCAGAGACAATTGAATCAAGGCACCCAGATGAAGGTGTTGTCTGGGAAGAGATGAAGGAGGAGAGCTTGGTAGACAACTCCTGAACTTGTTTCAGGAGTGGAGCCAAAGAGGTCTCCAGCGGAGATGTTCGCCAGGGGGCTAGCAGGTCATAGAGCTTGTCTGCCAAAATAGGAAGATCTACATGCTCAAGATGGGCTTGAGTAGAGGTAGGAATAGAAGTTACTGGAGGAGTGGCTGGAGATGATGTCATGGAGAATGTGGAGATAGGAGGTGGAGGGATAGATGGCTCTGAAAGAGGAATAGTGGGGATAGAAGTTATTGAGGTGGAGATGGATGAGATGGAAGAGTCATATGATGAGGTGAAGGATGGTTGAGAGAGGATTTCGTGAAGAAGTTGTTGATAGGAGGATGTTGAGGGAAGCTCAGAAGGAGAGGGAGGAGAAACATCCATAAAGGAGTCATCTATAAGAGAGAATGATGGAGAGGTGAAAGTTGGATAAGAGAATAGAGGATGGAATTCTTCTGAAGTAGTGGCTGGAGGAGGTGATGTTGGTGAAGAAATGGTAAAGGTTGAGATTGGTGTGGTGACTGGAATAGAAACAGCTGGAGGAGGAGAGGAAGAGGCAGACAATCCTTCTACTGGGGCAGATTCCTGAGAGGGAGTGACTTGGGTAGTCCTGGTGCCTGAAGCCAGTGGAGCAGCAGCAGCCCTGATAGGGTTGATGATCTGCCTGTCCCATTTGCTGAATAGGGCACAGGTAAGCCTCTTGGATGCATTGATGAACATCCCACCAAAGGTCAGCAGGTTAGGGCACCTGGAGTGCAGGTAAACCCCTAAAATTCTTCCAAAACTTACACAGTTTTTGTTCAGTTTCTTCTTGATCAGATTGAAGAATATTAATCCCCAGTCTAAATGCTTCTTATCAACCAGAGCTCCCATTAAACAAAACTGATATCTAGATATAGTGTCATGGGCTGAGTGCTTTGCCAGAAGCACTTTGCCGACCACATCAGCCAAAAATTGATATTCGATGGACAGATTTTTCTTCAGCAATTTGTTAGGGTTCACAACAGTGTGACCCATTCTATCAAGCATAGAATCAAACTCCTCTCCAGATAAATCTATGGAGTCATTTCCAGAACTAAGTAGGAAAACTTCAGTCAGAAGGGTCGGGGACAATGGTACCTGAGTCTCTTTTATTGAGTCGATGATAGAATTCTCATTCTCATCTGTCGCTGTAAAACACCATTCTTTAATTTCTTCTGAAGCAATCTTCATTCGGGTGGTCATTATCTGAGCTAGCTGCTGTTCTCGGAATAGGTTGAGAATGTCCTTGAAACGCTGATCACTTCCATCAAACGAATTCATATCAATATCAAAACCGGTATCGAATTTCATCTTGAAAATAGCAGCACTGGAGCCAGCCATCTGTACCTGCAACAATGAACCAAACACGACCAAGCATAGAAGATTTGTAGGGAAAGAGAGAAAATTGCAGAGAGTATGAAAGCGCAAAAGATGAACGACGGCCGAAGAAATGATTTTATATTAGGGTTCGACGACGAGACAGAAAATTGTGGGGCTCAATTCGATGAAACTTCGAACTTAGCTCGACGATTTGGGCTACTAAAGGAATCTGAAGAGACGCCAATAGCGTCGAACTCCGTTCGACGATATTATCGAGCGTCGAGCTCCGCTCGACGACCTCTGAACAGACAGAATGGAAGCCTGGAGCTAACGGCGGCGCTGAACCCAGATCGACGATTCAAGAAACGTCGATCTTCGGTCGACGATTTCTGGGAAATCATTGATCTCCGTTCGACGATTTCTGGGGAAACGTCGAGCGCAGTTCAGAGACAAAACCTATACTACAGACACAAAAAGAGATAAGTTTTTAGCCTAGTCTTGGTCTGTTTTTAGCTTTTCAAAATTTTGTAATTTATTTTAGGCTTCCTCCATCTAACATGCCTAAATGATTGAGGAAGAAGTTGTGTTTCTTTTCATCCAAAGGCTTGGTGAAAATATCTCCCCTTTGCAAATCAGTTGGGATATATTGAAGTTCAATTTTACTTTTCTCAATATTATCCCTTAGAAAATGATGTCTAATTTCTATGTGTTTTGTCCTACTATGGAGGACTGGATTTTGTGCAATGGAAATAGCACTGGTGTTGTCACAAAATATTTTTGACTTCTCTATGTTGTAACCATAGTCTAGGAGTTGGTTTTGTATCCACAATATTTGTGAACAACAACTGCCTGCAGCCATATATTCAGCTTCAGCAGTTGAGGTTAACACAGATGTTTGTTTCTTACAATACCAAGTGACAAGTCTATCACCAAGGAACTGACAAGTTCCACTGGTGCTTTTCCTGTCTATTCTGCATCCAGCATAATCAGCATCTGAGAATCCAGTTAAATCAAATGCTGAGTCTTTTGGATACCAGAGTCCTAGATTTGGACAGCTGTTAACATACCTAAGAATCCTCTTAACTAAGGTTAAGTGTGACTCTCTAGGGCTAACTTGAAATCTAGCACATATACATGTAGCAAACATTATGTCAGGCATACTGGCTGTAAGGTACAATAGAGAGCCAATCATTGCTCTATATGTTGTCTGATCAACTGGTTTCCCATGTTCATCAGCATCCAATACAACATTGGTAGGCATGGGTGTTTTCATACATGATGCATCAGACATACCAAATTTCTTAACCAGCTCTTTTGCATACTTGGTTTGAGAAATAAATATGCCTTCAGCATGTTGTTTAACTTGCAATCCTAAGAAGAAAGATAGCTCACTCATGCTACTCATTTCAAATTTAGAGTGCATAAGCTTGGAAAACTTTTTACACAAGTTTGAATCAGTAGAACCAAATATAATATCATCTACATAGATTTGTACTAGTAGGGTATGGGACTTATGGGTTCTAATAAAAAGAGTTTGGTCTACTCTCCCCCTAATAAAATCATTTTTCAGCAAAAAACATGCTAGGGTCTCATACCATGCTCTGGGAGCTTGCTTGAGACCATATAATGCTTTGTATAGTTTAAAAACATAATCAGGATGGGTTAGAGAGATAAAACCTGGAGGTTGTCTGACATAGACTTCTTCTTTGATTTCCCCATTGAGAAAAGCACTCTTGACATCCATTTGATAGACTTTGAATCCCTTGTGAGCAGCATAAGCCAGAAAGATTCTTATGGCTTCTAATCTTGCAACAGGTGCAAAGGTCTGGACATAGTCTATCCCTTCTTCCTGAGAGTACCCCTGAGCAACTAGCCTTGCCTTATTCCTTACAATGATTCCTTGATCATCCAGCTTATTTCTGAACACCCATTTGGTTCCAACAATGGGATGATCTTTTGGCTTAGGCACTAGTTCCCAAACTTTATTTCTTTCAAACTGGTGCAACTCCTCTTGCATTGCAATAATCCAGTGTGGATCTTGTTCTGCATCTTGAATGGTTTGAGGTTCAATTTGAGAGAGGAAGCAAGTGTGCATCAGGTTCTGGTTGACCTGATTTCTAATTTGCACACCAGCTGAGATGTCTCCAATTACTTGAGAA
The DNA here is from genome assembly GCA_039513925.1 of Platanthera zijinensis. NCBI lineage: Eukaryota > Viridiplantae > Streptophyta > Magnoliopsida > Asparagales > Orchidaceae > Platanthera > Platanthera zijinensis. The sequence goes on along the minus strand of CM077095.1, from coordinate 149,577,528 downwards.
ATTGGATGATCTCTTGTTGTTACTAGATCAACAGGGGATATTGATGGTTCACCAACCTGTGTTGTTGTGTCCTCTTGTGGAACAACAACTGGTTCTTCAAGAAGATTTTCTTCCTGATGGTGAGCAGCTTCTTCATCTTCACTACTGTCATCCTTTTGTGTAACTTGTAATCTGTCCAAGTCTTCAGCTAGAGAGTGCACCTGCAAATGTTCTATGGTAGAAGTATTCTTCTCCTTGAAAGACATGTTAGCTTCATCAAAGGTAATGTGGACAGATTCTTCTATTTTTTGAGTAGTTTTATTATAAACCCTATAAGCTTTACTGATCATGGAGTATCCCAGAAACACTCCTTCATCAGCTTTTGCTTGGAATTTTGCTAGATATTTCTTGTCATTATTATGGATAAAACAAGTGCAACCAAATATCTTAAAATAGTCTACTTTAGGTTTCTTCCCTTTTAGTAATTCATAGGGAGTCTTGCCCTTCAGTTTATGTATCAGGCTTCTATTCAACACATAGTTGGAGGTGTTCACTGCCTCAGCCCAAAAGGATAGAGGTAGGTGAGCATCTGCCAATAATGTAGTTGCAGATTCAATGAGTGTTCTATTTTTCCTTTCAGCTACCCCATTTTGTTGAGGAGTTCTAGGAGCTGAGAAAGTATGCCTGATCCCTTCACTTTGACAGAACTCTTGCATGAGAAGAGAATCAAACTCTGTCCCATGATCACTTCTGATCAGGGCAATATGAGTGTTGAACTCAGTCTGAATGCATTTGAGAAAATCTGTCAAATATTTAAAGTTATCAGACTTCTTTCTCGGAAAGAATACCCATTTGAATCTTGAGAAGTCATCTACAACCACTAAAGTGTAGGATTTCCCTCCTAAGCTTTGTACTGCAATGGGTCCAAAAAGATCCATGTGTAATAGATACAAAATCCTAGGTGAATCACTCTTGTTAATTGATTTAAAGCTATTTTTAGTTTGCTTGCCTAATTGACAAGCCTTGCAGAGTCCTTCCTTCTTGTAGGGGCCAGAAGGCAGTCCTCTGACAAGGTTGTCCTTAGATAGCCTAGCAATGGTTCTAAGGTTAACATGTCCTAGTCTCTTATGCCATAGAATATTAGGTCTAGATATGGAATTAAACAGGCAAATATCTACCTTAGATGAATGAAAGTCTACTAAGTAAATATTACCTTTCCTGTTACCTGTCAACACAGTTGTGTTGTCTTCTGACTTGACCTTGCATATTTCTTTGTTGAAAGTCACTTGATATCCTTCATCACACAGCTGACTAATGCTTATCAGGTTGTGCTTGAGTCCTTCAACATAGGCTACCTTCTTGAAGGTGACTGTCCTAATTTGGACTGCACCATATCCTTTTGTAGTTCCAAAGTTTGAATCACCAAAAATTACTTTGGGTCCAAGCTTGGCTTTAAAGGATGTGAAGTTATCCTTATTCCCTGTCATGTGCTTTGAGCACCCACTATCCAGATACCATAGCTGGTTTGATGTTGGATAGGTCTTCACCTGCACATAATCAGCTTATATGTTTTTGACCCAGTTAACCTTGGGCCTAGGTTGATAACCCTTAAATTCAGAAATAAAAGACATCCCAGGTTGATCCTTATAACCTTCAGGATGGTATCTCCTAGGAGATACTATCCATTCAGTATAGGGATTAAAGCATTGGGATGAAGCACTTCTAGGATTGAATTGAGATTTGCCTCTGAAAAAAGGTTCAAAGCTCTGAACTTCGTTCGACGATCGTCGAGCTGGGTTCGACGATCTTGGGTAAAATCGTCGAGCTCCGTTCAAAGATCGACTATGAGGGAGTTCAGAGTTCAGGAAACGTTGAGCTGAGTTCGACGTTTCAGCCTGAGATCGTCGACCTCTGTTCGACGATCGTCGACCTCTGCTCGACGTTTTCTGTTGAGCTTTCTTTTTATTAGGTAGATCTGAATTTTTCCTAGCTACCTCTACAACACCCTTTCCTTTATCAGAGATAAATTTGATTGAGGTTGTTAATACTATGGGTTGGCTAGATGAGGCACCCAAGCCCAGTGTACTATTTAATCTTGAGTTCACTGTGCTTGTGATGTCCATTAATTTGATACTTCTCCCATTAAGGGATTCTTCAAATTGCTTGGCCTTGGATAGTTCACTTTTTAGTGAAGTTATCTGCTCCCTATAGCATTCTAACTCTTCAGAGAGTTTGAGGTTCTCTGATTTTAAGGTGCTATACTCAGACAGTTGATTTCTGAGGGAAATGATTTCCTTCTCAGATTCTAACAAATCTAGGCATAGTACTTTAAATTCATGTTTAAAATCCTCAGAGTTGAAATCAAAAGAATTGATTACCTGATCTTCATTTGGTTGAACTTCTGAGTCTGACTCTGATTCTTCTGCTTCTGAATTTGATTGTGAGACATTAATAGCCATCATGCAGAATTCCTTTTCATCAGCATCATCCTCATCATCACTGGAACTGGATGAAGCTTCAGACTCCTCTTCAGTTTCACTCCATGTCTCAGCAACAAAACCCTTCCTTGTATGTTTGTTCTTGCTGGAGGAGGGTTTGTCTGAGCTGTTCTTTCTGAAGTCTTTTTCCTTTCTTCTTTCTCTTCTATCTTTCTTGTCCTTGTTCTTAATTTCTGGACAGTCAGGCACAATATGTCCTGGTTTCCTGCACCCAAAACATATAATTTCTTTATTGTTATTTGATTTATCATACCTTGGTTTATCATGACCCTTGTATGATCTCTTTCTGAAGTCTTTTCTGGTCATCTTGTAGAATCTTTTGGCCAGTAGACTTAGGAGCTCATCATTTCCTGTAGCTTTATCTTCAGGCTCCTCTTCTGCAGCTTTGAAGGCTATGGTCTTTTCTTTCCTTGTGATTGGAGAAGCAGCCTTTTGTTCTTCTTCTCTATTTTTAATGAGCAGCTCATAGGATTTGAGCTTGCCCAGGAGAGCTTCAGTGGTAATCTCATTTAGACTTCTGGCATCTTTGATTGGCCAGATTCTTGAATCCCAAGTGCTGGGGAAGCACATTAAGATTTTGTCATTCAGCTCAGTCAATGAGATTTCTTTATCCAAAGTCTTTAACTCATTGACAATCAGACTTAGTCTATTGTACATGTCAGCCACTAATTCAGCTTCTCCCTTTTTGAAGTTCTCATATTGGCTTATCAGATGAGATCTCCTGTCTTTTCTTTCATCAGCAGATCCTGAGATAATTTCAGAGAGCTTGTCCCAAATTCCTTTGGCTGAGTTGCAGTCAGCTACCTTCTGAAATATCTCATCAGACATTGTCTGAGCTAAGATGTTCATGGCCTTGGCATCTGCAGTCTTCCACTTCTTTATTTCAGCATCTATTCCTGAAGGAGATGGAACATCATTTGTACTTGAGCTTGCTGGTGGACTTGGGCATACTGTCAAAACAGAATTAAATATATCTTCATCAATAGAATTCATGTAAAGTCTAATCCTTGCTTTCCAAAGTGCAAACTTGGATAGATTGCACACTGGAGGCCTGGTGCTTGCATAATCTTTATTCTGTGCCATGTCTTTATACAAAATTAAATATAATGAAAATAACCCTCTTAAAGGATTGATCTTATCAAGGATCTTTTGGTTCAGGTGTTAGCCTGTATGAACAACCAACCTCCCTCTGATACCAATTGAAAGTGAGGGTAAAATCTATCTCAACTCTAGAGGGGGGTGAATAGAGTTTAATTAAAGTAAATTCATAATTTTAAACTTAGCAAAGCTTTTAAGATTTGATTTATATATATGTGTAGGGTGTCTAGCTATAGAATTAAAAAGACAGTAAAAAGGAAGAGCACAGCACACAGCAAAGAGAACACACAAGCAAACCAGAAAATACAAGGAGCTATAGTGGTTCCCCAAAAACTTGGGTACATCCACTTTTCTACCACCCTTGGTAGGAATCCACTGCAGGATGAGTTGATCAGGTTTCCTGGGCACCAATGAGCTTTTGATAAGGTGCTCAAAAAACAAACTAGATTTTTTGATCAGGTGTCTTGCCACCACTGAGTTTTGACAAGGTTCTCAGAACCAGAATCAAGACTTTTGAAGGGAGTTTTGAAAACCCTTTTACAGGAGGAAAGGGAAAAGAAAAGATTGATGATGTCTTCTCTGTCTCAATCAAGAGAGAAGCACAAGTGGATCTTTTGTTGTCAAAGCTCCCCCTGAGATGTTGAATGAATTAGGAATGGAAGCTTTGCTCTAGGGTGATAGGTCTTCAGAAACTTCAGATCTCCAGCAGAAGATTGTTTCAGCAGAGGCTGAAAGATGAGTTGTCTGGAGTCCTTGAGATGAAGCTGTGATCACTTTTTGAGTACACAAAATTATTCAGCTAATTCTCCTTTTTCTGTAACAGTATGTGTGTCTCTTGATTCTATTGATTGTATTGACTCTTGATTGATTGTTGAGAGAAGAAAAGAGAAGAAGTTCTTATTCCCTGAAGGTTCTTCATCCAAGATAGCCATTATCAGGCATTAAATGCCTTCCATAAAGAATTTGTCTTCTAGAGGAAAGTCCAGCAAAACATTCTCTTGATAATTCCTTGAAACTTGCTCCAGAATAAATAAAAACGGCTGGCAGATCTTCTTGATATAAATGCTGAGAGAATTCAAACACATTCCAAAGACTGACAGAATTTGAATCCTTAAAAACGTCGATCTCTCAGAAAATCGTCGATCTGAGCTCTACGATCGTCGAACTGAGCTCAGAGATGGAATAAGATCAACAGACAGAAAACGTCGAACTGAGCTCGAAGATCGTCGAACTGAGCTCAGCGACCTGGAGAATAAGTGAAGAAGGATCGTCGACCTGAGCTAGAAGATCGTCGACTGGAGTTCGACGACTAAGCAAAACTGACTGAAGGCAGATCGTCGGTCTGAGCTCAAAGATCGTCGAATGGAGCTCGACGATTTATCATAGTTGAGTTCAGAGAACGTCGAACGGAGTTCGACGTTTCGTCGACCTGAGCTCGACGAAAGATGTCTTATTCTTGGCTCTATTTCTGAAATGTTGGAATGGTCCTGGGGGCAGCTTCAAACCTAAGTTCTAAGCCCTAGACTCATTCTAATGTTGACCTTTACAACTATACATCTAGGTTAACCTGGTTTCCTAAGAGAAACATAGTGATCCTTACCCAAATTAGTAATAGGGTGTTCCAACACCCATCAAATGCCCCCAAATTTTATGGAGTCATGACCCGTGATACGATGAGCACAATTTTTTTTTGCTTTTCTCGGTGTGCTCCGATCATTAGGAAATTATCTACCACTTATTGCAAGATATCTTGACAAAGATGGGCGTTTATTCGCTGCCTGTTTCGAGGCAGGAAATTTTTTCAAAAAATATGTTGCTATCTTGGTTGCCTTCCATTATGAGCACTCCTTTGAGACTTATAAATTGGAGGAGGTCATTTAGTTCTCCTCCCATACTGTTGTAGTGATCTAGGAGTTTGTGGAGCCTCTTCTAGGAGTTCGCGTGTTTCTGCAGCCGTCATGTCTCCCTTGAAAAAAGTTAGTACTTTCATGCCCTGGGTGCGAGTAGGTGGGAGGGGATGCAAGCGGTGAATCCTGCACAAAGTGACATTGACGTGAGGGTGTGCAATAGGGGTGTCGAGCGCGGAGTCGGCAGACACAGAAGCGGCGAACACGGAGGCGGCACGCACAGAGGAGGCGCGTCTGGGGCCATCCGCGAAAGTGCGCGAGCATGCTCGGGCACGCGCGAGACCGCCTGCGCTGCCGTGCGCAAGGCTGCACGCGCGCGCGCGGGGCCGACCGTGCGCATGCATGGTCGGGGCCGCCCGCGCGAGATATTGTTTTTCCTTCCGTATGCCATAATGAATATTGGACTCTTCTGGTCGGATATCCACAAAAACATATTGGGTATTATACGACTCACTAACAAACTGCAACGGAAGGAAATATTAAACAACCAGTAAGTATCTATCATACACACTTTCAAGCAAATCTTACCTTTGAGCACATCGTAACATTGATCTCATATTAAGCCTATTGTTCTCTAACACATCTTAACTTTGAGCAAGACAACAAAAGCAGTATGTTCAGTAGATTTCAGCGATTGGGACCTAATTATGTAGACTGCGACATTTATGTTATCAAATATATGAAATTTCTATGCGAAAATAATAGTTCAGCTATGAGTGAATTTGACGATCGAGTGGGCAGACAAAATGTTGCAATTTAGTGTCGAGTTGGCATACAATATTTTTAAGTTTTTCAAACCACAGGACTAGACATTATGATGATTTAAATATCAAATGCAGTGCATCTATGCATTGTATGCATTGCTTCCATCTCTGAATTTGAGTAGGATTCATTCAAATCAGGAATTTGTTGATTGAACAAAATATGGTTGACAGTTTCGATTGCATGAACTCAAAAAAACCTGTTAAAAAACTAAAGTTTTATTTAATCTTCTTAGTTGAAAAGTGTTTTGACTGCTTGATATAGACCATATGATTACATGCATGCCTTGATATTTATTGTTGTTGTTGTTGTTTTTTGAGAAGATTCTGTTGAAGATGCTGTTATTTTCTTCCTTCTAGCTGTATGATTCAAATATTTAGGATCAAAAATATCTAATGTTAAGGGCTTGCATTTTAAGATTATCTACACTTGGTCATTCTCGATGATCTTTTATCCTTGAATTTGATACATCTTTTGGTCGTAGACGCAAATGATCTTTTAGGTCAGTTCTCTTGTAACTATCTTCACTTATATTTAGTTCTAATAGCTGATCTACATAATTAGAGATATCTTTCAATGCATCCATAACACAAGCTCATGCAATCTCACTTTTCTGCAAGCGTAAAGTCAAATCATATGCAAATTGGATTTATGGTTAGTAAAGATCAGACGCGAGAAGGAATTGCCACCTATTTTGTCCATACCAAGGTGCGTGCGTGTATTTTTTGGCTCTAATCATCCATCTTTTCAATATATATATATATTTTGAATAGCTGTCACATTTTTATGATTACATTTAAGACATGATAACATAAGATTTCAATTGTTTCAAATCTACTGCACAAACAATTTACATCATTGTCGAATATATTCATCCTTACGGCTCAATACTTGTTATTTTGATCGCGGTCACACCATCTCAAAACTGACATACATATGTTCACATTAATCATGTTTTCCTTCTCAATGTATAATCCAAATGTCACATTTTTATTTAAATGGCAACAACTTGAATGGCGGGCAGCAACTTAAATGACGGGTTTCAGCTAGCGTGCATGGGGTTGAATGTGACTATGAAATTTTTGTGAGCTATGCATGGTAATATAGGCTTGAAGCAGCAACAGGAAAAACAGCGTTACACAATTCTGATCGATGAGACAACATTCCGTTCGGCGCGAAGGCGGCCGCGACACAATTTTTTTTGACAAAACTCCCGGAACCATGCAGAAAAAAATAAACATTATTAGAAATGGAAATATAAAAATAAAACAAATAAATATATATTTAGGAGAAAAAAATAAATTTTTATTATGAAACTTAATATTTTTGTACTAATAATTTAATCTAAATTATGTATTATCAGGATTCATATTTGTTGAGGAACATATAAAATAAAGAACAGAGATGTGTATTGACAGTGAAAGTGGGCAACAATTTGATGTCGTCTGCGGGAACAGTACCACGAAGCTTAAAGAAGACCGTGAAGATAGTACCTGCTACCCGACAGAACTTGCAGCTTGAGGCTATGACGAGCCAAAACACCCACACAAACCAAGGATTGGCCCGAGAAGGACGCGTCGACCCCGGTCCTTCCCACTCCCTTATCAACGCACCTCGGCATGAGGAAACCGTTGTCGTGCCCGAGAACACGCTTGCAGGGTGCGTCGCCCGAATATAAGAGCATTAGACTGAGATATTGGCTCTCATGAGAAACCTAGGGACAACTCAACCTCCCGCGGTGCCTTCCGCCCCAGTCGACCTACCTACCCCAACTCCAAATCACATCCTAGATGACGACCAGGAAGAGGACTCTGAGTTCTCGCAAGCAGCTAGTATAACCCGTCTGGATAGAGCCATTGAAGTCGGCCTACAGAGTCACCGCCAGTTGGAGAGCGATCCCGAGGATCTCGCTGGAAGAGTGACTAGAGAAGAGATCAAAGGGCTGATCACTGAAGAGTACGGCCAGGTCGTCCAATGTACTGTATATCTGCACCGCCCTGTCAGGATCGGCTCTCTGATAGTGCCTGAATTCTTGGCGCACCTAGTCCCAGCCGGATTTGAACTTCCAAACATTGAGTCCAATGACGGGACCGAAAACCCCCTGAAGCACATAAACAATTTCTCCACCGTCCTCTGAATCTACAGCGCTCCCTGATGGGGTCCCTCTTTTTTTTAGTAATTTCGGGCTGTAACTAGCCGAAATTCCATGTCCCGCACTAACTGTGGACGGGGTGGGGGGTTATCAAGGAAACCACCAAGCAAGTGATCTGCACACCCGATTTGCACCAGATTAACTCATCATTCGTCGCCACACCACCCACCAGACAATCGGCAGGAGGCCTCTCGTCGCCAGACACTCGATCATCACGACCAACCTCCCCTAGAAATGTGCCCATGACGCGTAGCCGCATGATCCGCGTGACCGGCCTCCCTTGTCCGCGCGACCTACGACGTGCGACTGCAAGGCTCCCATGGACGGGCTCCGGCCAGCCTCCCTTAGGGCTGATATCGAGTCGAGTTCGAGCGATTTTGACTCGGCTCGAAATCGAAATTTTCGATTCGAACTCGGCTCGAAATCGACTCGAAATCGAAATTGAGTTGGCTCGACTCGAAATGGCTCGATTCCGAGTCGGCTCGAAATCGAATCGAGTCGGCTCGAAATCGAATCGAGTCGGCTCGAAATCAAATCAAGTCGGCTTGAAATTTAGCAATTTTTCGTTTAAGCCTTCATTCTTTTTATTTAGGTTTAAATTTTGTTATTTTTAATCTTAAAATAACAATATATTAATAAATACATAATTTTTTTAATTAATTCGAGTTGATTCGAATCATATTTCGAGCGATTCAGGGTTGGCTCGAAATCGGCTCGAAATAAGATTCGAGTCAAATTGAATCGACTCAAATTGAGTCGAATCAATTTTAACCGATTCCGATTCGGCTCAATTTTCGAACGATTTTCGATCGATTTTCGAGTTTCGAATAATATGCTCAGCCCTAGCCTCCCTTGGTCGTGCACCCGCGGCTCGCGACCGCGAGGCTCCCGCAGCCGGCCGCCCTAGGCCACGTACCTGTTGAGCGTGATCGAGAGGCTCCCATGGTCATCCTATGGCTGCCCGCCCTTGGTCGAGCTCTCGCGGCATGCGTCCAAGAGGCTTTAGCGGCCGGTCTCCGGTATGCCTCCATAGGACACGCGGTCGCGGCCGCGGCGCACGATCGCGTCACATAGCTGTGTGGCTCCTGTGACCGGCCTCGAGCAGGTTGCCCTTGGCCACGTGTCTGGGGTGCATGGCTGCGGGACTCCCATGGCAGGCCTTCGGCCGACCACCCTTGGCCCCACGGCCGCGACACACAGCCGTGTCACCCCTGCGGTCGGCCTTCCTCGGCAAACCGCCCTCGACCGTACTCCCACGGCACAGCCCTCCTCGGCCGGCATCGTCTTCAGTCGACCCTCGCTAGTTGGGACTTACCACCAGTCCGCCTCCTCGTCGCCGACAGACCCTTCGCCTGCCACTTAACCGCCATGCACCATCTGATCATCCTCATGCGATCTCCAACGTTTGTTATACATGTAATCACCCGCCTAAAAACCATTGCAACCACCTATAATGGGTGGGAACAACTATCTAAAATTTCATCGGTATGCGCATAGCGAAAATATTAAAATAATACACGCATTAAACTATATTAAACTGATCTGCAAATAGTTAATGTAGTGGTTACGATCTGCGAATAGCCGCGTAACCATGTTACCACCGTAACCACCTCTAGAGCCTATAAATAAGACCCAAGATCCTTCTTAATTCTCACCTTTTTCCTCCCCGGCTTCTCCTACGTGTCTGAGAGTTCCATGAGAAATCTCCTTCGCCTTCAAATACCCCCTTAAATATCTTCAAGCACTTAGAAGATCTCTCGATGGCTTTCATCCACCTTCATCTGCCTTCATGCGCCCCTGAGTGTTTCGTTCCGTGTGCAAGTCTCCCACCGCAGAAAACAACCTGCACGTAATGCTCCCAACACTCAGCGCCTGCCAATCAACCACAAGTTCTCTCCACTCTAAACCTCGGACTCTACTATGAACAATAGAGGGAAAACCGCTCACTCAAAGATGCGCAGAATGTGTCGCTTCAGCTTATAAGTGCAAGCATAATATTGTCAAGTTTCCAGAGTGCAGTGCATCCATCGCAGCAAAGAAACATACTTAATTCCACGAGCAGTAGTCTATCACTCTCCAAACATGTCTCTCTCTCTCCCCTACAAGTTATAACGTGGAGCAACCTATTGCCCTCATATTCTCTAAAAAGCTCTGTATAACACCAACCAGATAGTGGAAATTTGGTCATCACAGTTCCGACCAGGTAGTTTTTGAAAGTGTGAACAATTGAGTAAATCCTCAAAGAATTCTCTAGAGGGGTGGGGGTGAGGTGAATAGATATTTAAAATATTTGTTTTAAACAAGTTACTTAAATTTGCCTATCACAAATCTTGCATCCTCAAAAAGGTATCCAAAAAGTAAATGCAAAAAATTAAAACACAGCATAAAAAACAACATAGAAAAATACAGCACAGAAGATACCAAAACTATAGTGGTTCTCCAAAATCTGGGTACATCCACTCATCTACCACCTTAGTAGAAACACAATATCCTAGTGTCTGAGTCCTTTGATAAGGAGACTCTGAGAATCAATTACTAGATCTTTTGATAAGATGATCTTAAACCAACACTAAATCTTTTGGTAATGAGATCTTGAACCAAAGACTAGATCTTTTAGTAAGGAGGTTTTGAACCAAAGACTGAGGCTCCGTTTGGGGGGACTTATTTTCTCCGGTCAAACGGTTACGACCGCATGAACCAGACCATAATTAAGGCCCGGTTCATGCGGTCGTAACCGCTTGACCGGTGAAAATAAGTCCCCCCAAACGGAGCCTGAGTCTTTTGATAAAGAGACTCTCAAAACTAGTGACTGAATCCTTTGAAGAGCGATCCTATTAACTCTTTTCTCTAAATATAGATAGAGAATAGAAAGAAAGAAGAAGAAGTCTTCTAAGATGTGTCCTTTCTTAGCAGATTTCTGAGGAATGTTGGCACTAAGTATTATGGATCCTTTCAATATGATGAATCTTTTCTTGAGAAAAAGGTGCAAGAATTATGAGTCTTGGATCCACAAAAGACAAACTATGCTTGTTGCAATAGCAACAAAAGAGAAGAAGATGATGAAGAAGAATGTCTACTGTCGACTCTCTAAGAATCTATTTTCTCTATTAGTCTGTATTTCTGTTACTAGTGTTTCCTTCTGATTGAATTTTGAGTAAATGAATCCTTGAGCAAATTTGAAATCTTCTCTAAATGAAAACTCTTCTTCATAAGGAATGAAATAATATTCTTCTGTATTTGTCATCAGAAATTTTAACAAACTCTTCAAATTCCTTCCATATCCATTTTTTTTGAAATTGTGTGAAGAATTCATTCCACTAATCTCTCTTCTAACAACTCAAAATAATTAAAAGAATTCCATAGACAACTTCTAAAAATAAGCCTGAACAGATCTTCTGAAATTTCCATTATGAGTTTTTATTTGACGTTACGTCGACTTCTAATAGAAGGAGCGTCGAAGTCTGTCTTTAGAATATAGTTCAGTCGACTTAATAATATATTTGACATTGCGTTGATATTATATCGACACATGCATCATCTTCTGCCTTAGAGTAGCATCGAATTAACTTGTATTGTTGCTCTGACTTCTAATCGAAGTGACGTCAACTTCTAGTCGGCGTTGGGTCGACTTTTAGTCGACGCACATTGACTTTACTGAAATTTTTTCTCTTTTCAAAGCTTACCTCATTCTCTTGACTCAACTGACTTCCTAGAACATCTATGACCATATTACCTTCACTATACAATATGGATAATAAACCTAGGCTGTAAAATCACATATAATTTTGTTGGTACTCTAGTTTGATTTGAGTTTAGTCTTGCTTTTTTAGTCCCTTGACCCAAGAATTATCTATGGTCAATGGTTAGTAGTCTAGCTGTAGAGTCCTCACTTTTCCAGATTGAGAATTTGGTTAAGTAGTTTTTCGTTCGACTATAGTCGAACGCCGCTCGACTATCGTCTATCGGCTGATCGACGATCGTCTATCAGTTGGTCGACGCTCTGTCTGCGTTGATAGTTCGACTATCTGTTGATAGGTCGACTATCTGCTTGGCGTGGTAGTTCGACTATCTGTCCTGATAGATCGACTATCTGATAGGTCGACTATCTGTTGATAGGTCGACTATCTGTCGTCTTTGATAGTTCGACTATCTGTCCTGATAGTTCAACTATCTGATAGTTCGACTATCTTTTGATAGGTCGACTATCTGGTCTCTGTTGATAGGTCGACTATCTGTTGATAGGTCGACTATCTGTTTTCTGAGGTAGGTCGACTATCTGCTTGATAGGTCGACTATCTGTCTGTGCTTGATAGTTCGACTATCTATCCTGATAGATCGACTATCTGATAGTTCGACTATCTGCTCTGATAGGTCGACTATCTGCCGAGGTAGTTCGACTATCTTCTTCGATAGGTCGACTATCTGGATCGTTCGACTATCTGCCCGATAGTTCGACGATCTCCGTGCTTCGGTCGACGATCTCCGAAGGTCGTTCGACGCTCTCTGTCTGCCTTTATATTTTGTATTTATTTATTATATTTAATTAATTAATACATTTTCTGGCAAGTTGTTTCAGTTGATTTATGATAATATTTCCAGGCAATATCTGCTCTATTCTTTTTGCCTGAGTAAAATCTTTTTAGATAAAGTTGTTTGTCTTATTAGCTGTCTTTGTATTTTACTTTATCTGCTGACAGCCCTTTATAGCCGTTAGACTGAAAAGTCTTCTTTTTGCTATAAAGAGTATTTCTTTGATGTGACTTTATTTAGTCCTTCTGTTATTTGATTTGATCCTACAGCTTCTTAGAAAGAGGTTCATTCCTTTTATAGGATATCCTGCTGCAGAGTTTGTTTTGCTGTGTGTTATTTGCAGCCCAGGTCTCAAGTTTCAGAAGAAGACAAGTAATTCAAATTGAAGAGAGCCGTTGCTTGCTGATGTTATAAAAAGGACCCTTTGAAGAAGGATTCAAGCTAGTTATATAGTTAATAGCTAATAGCTAACCAGTTGTTCACTTAAGCTTTCAAGCCTTCATCAAGATCAAGTCTTCTGCTCTCAGCAATACTCATCTAACTGAGAAGTGTTAAGATCTTCTACTCCTCTCCAACCTGAGTTCTCCTGCTTTCAGGAAGTTCAAACTCAGAGTTCTCTTGAAGAAGAAGAAGAAGATAGCTGCTTGAAGATCTTTAATTTTATTATTTATTATCTTCTTGTAGTTTTTCCTTCAGAGCTTTCTGAAGAGTTTTTTTGCACGGAAGCAAGACTTCACCTGGACATCTTTGAGTCAGGGGGAGCCTTGATTCTTTAGAGCTTTCTCTAGCTCAGTGCAAGTTTTTGTGCTTCTCTAATCTTTGTAAAATAGAGAAGACATCTTAACCTTCTTCCCCCTCCTGTACAGGGTTATTACTCCCTTCAAAAGTATCCCTTGGTGGCAGGGCACCTGATCAAAAACCTGTGCTTGGTTTTTAGACACCTGATCAAAAGTCTAAAGGGTTTCTGGATCTACCTGAAGCAGATCCTGTTGGTGGCAGGGCACCTGATCAAAAACCTGAGTGGATTCCTACTGTGTGGGTAGAAGAGTGGACGTACTCAAGTTGTTTGGGGAACCACTATAAATTTCCTTGTGTCGTCTGGATTCACTTGTTTAATTCCTGCATTGTGGCTGTGATTAGATATAACTAGGATTGCTTGTTGCTGATTAGGTTTTCCAAGCCTTAACTGTAATTACAGTTAGCTTGAGTTTGTGCACATCACTTATGTTAGGCTATAGGGTTAAATCTATATCTATAATCTTTTCATTCCGCACTTCACTCCAAGGGAGTTGGGTAGACCATTAAGTTTTGTCTTGTGCAAAATTTGATAACTCTATTCACCCCCCCTCTAGAGTAGTATCTATCCCTTCACTTTCAATTGGTATCAGAGGGAGGTTGACTGACTGAATAGGCTAACACCTAAGTCACAAGATCCTGATAGATACCAAAGCTTATAGATATTCACTATCATGGCCCAGTCCAAGGATTATTCTAGCACCAGACCTCCAGCATGCAACTTAGCCAAGTTTGGCATTTGGAAGGCAAGGATAAAATTATATATGAATTCTATTGATGAAAGCATTTTTGCTTCTATTTTGTCAGGTCCCCCAAGAGCACCTGCTACTGCTACTGCCTCATCATCTGATATGAGTGCAGTGCCTCCTCCAGATTATAACGATGAGTACAAGAAGGCCAAAATAGCAGATGCCAAGGCGATGAACATACTGGCTCAGACAATGTCTGATGAGGTATTCCAGAAGGTTGCTGACTGCTCCTCAGCAAAAGCCATGTGGGATACACTGAACCAGATTGTAGCTGGTTCAGCTGATGAAAGGAAGGACAGAAGGTCCAACTTGATCTCACAGTATGAGAACTTCAAGAAAACTGATGCTGAATCAGTTGAAGCCATGTACACCAGGCTCAGCTCAATCATCAATGAGCTGAGGACCCTGGACAAGGACATATCATTGACAGAGGTCAATGATAAGATTCTTATGTGCTTCCCTAGCACATGGGATCTAAGGATCTGGCCCATCAAGGAAGACAGAAGTACAAATGAGATCTCCACTGAGGCCCTTCTCGGCAAGCTCAAGTCTTTTGAGCAAGTGCTGAAGACAAGGGAAGCAGAAGCAGAAGCGAAGACCCCCACTCCAACAAGAAAAGAGCAATCTCTAGCTCTTAAGGCTGCTGATGCTTCTGAAGGCAGCCAATCAAATGAGGAACTAATGGCATTGTTTGCCAAGAGGTTTCTCAAGATGGGGAGAAAGGAGTTCAGAAAGAAGTCTTCACGTTATGAAGACAAACTAAGGTATGATCGTTCTCCTGCTAAAGAAATTATTTGTTATGGATGCAGGAAGCCTGGACATATCTTGCCAGAGTGTCCAGAGGAGAAAAATAAAGACAAGAGGAAAGAAAAAGAACAACACAGGAAGCACTCCAAGCCATCCTCCTACAAAAATAAGAAGAAGGAGAGAGGTTTCATTGCTGAAACATGGAGTGATTCTGATGAAGAATCCTCCTCATCAAGCTCCAGTGAGGATGAGGAAGAGAAGAAGGCAAAAGAAGTTTGCCTCATGGCAATAGATGCCTGCAACAACCACTCAGCTGCAGAGAGTTCAGATTCAGATGAAGAGATGCCAACAGAAGATGAGGTACTATCTTCTTATGACTTCACTTCAGAAGAATTTAAATTAGATTTTAAATCTTTATGCTTAGATTTGATTAGCTCAGAAAAAGAGATAAAAGAACTTAGAAGTAAGTTAGCTGACTCAGAAGTAATTGCTACAGAAAATATTAGGTTAAAGGAAGATCTCACTACTTGTAGTGAAGAAATTAAATTTCTTAAAATGGAATTAGCTAAGTCTAAGAGGTTAGAAGAATCACTTAATGGTAGAAGCCTTAAGTTGTTAGAAATTACCAGCATGACTAAAACTAGGTCAGCTAATAACAAACTAGGCTTAGGAGCTTCTCCCAGTGAACCCCCCAGTTCTTCTTAAAAACAATCTTTCAACTCCAGTGAACTTCATTTCAGCTAGTGGAAAGAAGAACACTGAGCAAGTAAATCTAGTTAATAAAACCCTAAATAAAGCTAAGAGAGAAAAGAGAAAGAAATTTTTTAAAGAAATGCAAAGAGCGTCGAACGCAGCTCGACGATCGGAAGCTCAATGGTCGAACGAAGGTCGACGATCTGAGCACCCATCGTCGAACGTCGATCGACGTTTTCAACATGATTTTCAAAATCATAATCAGTACCATAGAAACCTAAATGAAAATAGAAACCCTAGGTTTGTTGACCCATTATCTGCATGGAGAATCCCACCTAGGAGATCTCACCCACTAGGTTATCACCCTCAGCCTGCATTTTCATACATTTCCAGTTTTTCTTATGTGAAAAACAAGGGACCCAAGGTTACCTGGGTCCACACTGTCTAAATAAATGTCTTGCAGGTGAAGGCCTATCCAATCACTCAAAATAAGTGGTATTTGGATAGTGGATGTTCCAAGCATATGACAGGAAATAAAGATCATCTGTCAAAATTCAAAGCTAAGCTCGGCCCAAAGGTTATCTTTGGAGATTCCAGCTGTGGTCAGACAGAAGGCTATGACAGGATTATAATTGGAGATGTCACTTTCAAGAGAGTTGCATATGTGACAGGACTGAAGCACAATTTGATTTCAGTCAGCCAGCTATGTGATGCTGGCTACCAGGTTTCATTTTCTAACTCTTCTTGCAAAATTACTTTAAATAATAATATTGTTTTAGTAGGCATTAGAATAGGTAATATTTACTTAGTAGATTTCAATTCATCTCATTCTGAAATCTGCCTGTTTAATGAAGTAACACTTAATAATAATTCTTTGTGGCATAAAAGGCTTAGTCATGTTAACCTTAAAAATATATCTAGGTTATCTAAGCACAACCTTGTTAGAGGTTTACCTTCTTGCCCCTACAAGAAGGAGAGCCTATGCAAGGCTTGTCAGCTAGGCAAGCAAACCAAAAACTCTTTTAAATCTGTAAATAAGAGTGATTCTCCTAGAATCCTGTATCTATTACACTTGGACCTTTTTGGCCCAATAAATGTACAGAGTTTAGGAGGGAAGTATTACACCTTAGTAATTGTAGATGACTTCTCCAGGTTCAGTTGGGTTTTCTTTTTGAGAACTAAGTCTGATAACTTCAAAGCCCTTACAGACTTTCTACTATGTGTGCAGACTGAGTACTCTACTCATGTGGCCTTGATCAAAAGTGATCATGGTACTGAGTTTGACTCTCTTCTCATGCAAGAATTCTGTGAGAGAGAAGGTATCAAACATAGCTTCTCAGCTCCTAGAACTCCTCAACAAAATGGGGTAGTTGAAAGGAAGAATAGAACACTCATTGAAGCTGCTAGTACATTGTTGGCAGATGCTAACATGCCTCTCTCCTATTGGGCAGAAGCTGTTAGTACAGCTAATTATGTCTTGAATAGAAGTTTGATACACAAGCTTAAGTGTAAAACTCCTTATGAGTTGCTTAAGGGAAAGAAACCTAAAATTAATTATTTTAGAATATTTGGTTGTATTGTTTATATTCATAATAATAATAAAGAATATATTAGAAAATTTGAAGCAAAAGCTTCAATGGGAATCATGCTTGGATATTCCCAAGTAAGCAAAGCTTATAGGGTTTATAACAAATCTACCTGTAAAATTGAAGAATCTGTGCATGTGTCTTTTGATGAGTCTCAGATGTTTTACAAGGAGAAGGAAAATTCTCCTTCCTCAAGTTCATTGCAGGTACCTGGTGCCTCTCAAGAAATTCTTCAACTATCAACTCTTCAGATCACTGAATCAGACAGTGATGAAGACATTGCTGAAGCTGTTGTTGTACCACCAACAGTAGATCAAATTCCTCCTGAGGAATTAATCCCAACTGTTGCTGAAGATCACATCCCACCTGCTGATATTATAACACTTAGAGATCACCCGACATCTCAAGTGATTGGAGACATATCAGCTGGTGTGCAAACAAGACATCAATTAAGACAGGATGTGATGCACGCTTGTTTCCTCTCACAGGTTGAGCCCCTCACCTTTAAAGATGCAGAGCTAGATCCCCACTGGATCATTGCAATACAAGAGGAACTCAATCAGTTTGAGAGATGTAAAGTTTGGACTTTAGTTCCAAGACCTAAAGGTCAATTGATCATAGGCACCAAGTGGGTGTATAGAAACAAGTTAGATGCAAATGGAATTATAATAAGGAATAAAGCTAGGCTTGTAGCTCAGGGCTACAGACAGGAGGAAGGTATAGACTATGACCAAACCTTTGCTCCTGTTGCAAGGCTAGAAGCAATAAGGATCTTCTTGGCCTATGCAGCCTTCATGAAGTTTAAGGTGTTCCAAATGGATGTCAAAAGTGCATTCCTAAATGGTGAGCTTAAGGAAGAGGTGTTTGTTGAACAACCACCAGGGTTTGTTTCTTCAACTCAGCCGTCTCATGTGTTTAAGTTGCAGAAAGCTCTTTATGGACTAAAGCAAGCTCCTAGGGCCTGGTATGAGACCTTAGCTAGTTTCCTGTTAGAGCACAACTTTACTAGGGGAGTAGTTGATAGAACCCTTTTCGTCAAGCATCACAAGGACACAATCCTGTTAGTTCAGGTGTATGTAGATGATATTATTTTTGGCTCCACTGATCCCAAACTGTGCAAAAAATTTTCTAACTTAATGCATTCCAAGTTTGAGATGAGTAGTATGGGTGTGCTGTCTTACTTTCTTGGTCTCCAAGTTAAGCAAGATGCTGATGGTATCTTCATCTCCCAATCCAAATATGCCAAGGAATTGGTAAAGAAATTTGGGATGGCTGATGCTTCAGCAATGCCTACACCCATGGCTACTAATGTAGTTATTGATTCTGATGATCACGGCAAGCCAGTTGATCAAAAGAATTATAGGGCCATTGTTAGTTCCCTATTGTATCTAACTGCAAGTAGGCCAGATATAATGTTTGCTACATGCCTTTGTGCTAGATTCCAGGTCAACCCCAAGGAATTTCATCTGATTCTTCTAAAGAGAATCCTGAGATACCTGAAGGGATGTCCAGATCTAGGACTTTGGTACCCAGCTGAGTCAGAATTTGAATTAATTGGATATTCTGATTCTGATTATGCTGGTTGCAGAGTTGACAGGAAGAGCACCTCAGGAACTTGCCAGTTCCTGGGAGAGAGATTGGTCTCTTGGTTCTGTAAGAAGCAGGCTTCTGTCTCAACTTCAACTGCAGAGGCTGAATATATAGCAGCTGCCAGTTATTGTTCACAGATCCTGTGGATTCAAAACCAGCTTGTGGATTATGGTTACTCACACAAGAACACCAAAATCATGTGTGATAGTACCAGTGCTATCTCAATTGCACAAAATCCAGTGCACCACTCTAGAACGAAGCATATTGAGATTCGGCACCATTTCCTGAGAGATTGTGTGGAAAAGAACAAGATTTGTCTTGAGTTCATATCCACTGAGTTTCAGAGAGGTGATATATTCACCAAGCCCTTAGATGAACAGAAGCATCTGTTCTTTTTAGTTCAACTAGGCATGATCAATGGACGAGACTAAGTGTGACTATATCTGCCAATGTTGAAACTTGTTTGAAGATAGTCGAACGACGTTCGAAGATAGTCGATCGGGTCAAGCCCATCGTCGACCTATGGTTGATGAAAGTTTGTCTGATTGAAGATCGTCGATCGACGTTCGACCATAGTCGAACAAGTCGAGCTCATCGTCGATCTCTGGATGACGACAGCTTGTTGTTTGAGAAGCCAGAAATAGTCGAACGATTGTCCGACTACTCTGCTTCTGGACCGATCGTCGAACGGCCGTTCGACCATCGGGTCTAGTATCTTTTTAATAGACCGACTATATCCGGTCTGATATAAAGCCGATAGTCGATCTAGGTTAAAAGATCTTTTACTTTATCGTCGACGGAGCGTGACTTTTCGCATTCTGTCTTCCCGCTTGCGATTTTCTGCCGCTTCGTCCCCTTCGTCTTCTCCGTCCTCCTCGCGCTTTCTCCAGCAATCAATGGCGATTTCTCCCGCAGTTCTAGCAGTTGTAAAGTTCGATGCAGGCTTTAGTGTTGATTTTGACGCCTTCAGTAGCTGCGAAGCAGGGATCGTGGAAGTTCTGCAGCTTTGCCGGGATCAAGGACTAGAGAGATTAATGTCTTCAAGGATTAAGTTAAATATACCCGAGATCAAGGAATGGGCTTTCACGTCGTCCTCCACCGACGATTCGATGACTGACACCATCGGCGGAGAAGAGGTAATCTTAACTCCGGCCGTTTTGACTGATATTTTTGGTTTGATAAATGGTGAAGAGGATTATGAGCAAGATGCTCAGGAATTTGGAAGAATGTTAGTTGAGCTGGGACATACAGAGGGCATTCCCACCAAGCTGCTCAAAGTAAATTTCCCTTTCAAGATTAAGTTTCTTGCTGAGTTGGTCGGAAAAGTGCTCCTCGGTAAGCACTCTGCTCACGACAATATAACAAGGCAACAATTTGCACTAATGTGTGCAATTGTAAATCGGAAAAAGATTGATTGGGCAGGAGTTGTGTTTGATTTGATAAGGAAAAAGAATGGTAAGAAGGAAGTTACCCTAGGAAGGGTCATTGGAATTTTCCTGAAGGAAAGGTATCCCCATCTGCTGGTCTCCGCCGCAACAACAATAAATGCAAGCAAGAAGATGGACCCAAACCTGTTATCTAAGTGGAAGAGAACCTTTGTGAAACCCGCTCTCACAGGGGTTGCTCCAGCGACATCTGAGAGCACTAGGACCGATTCGGTCGCTCCTCACCCTGTTGAAGCTGGCTCAGCTCTTTCCATTCCCTCTTCTTCTGCTATGCAGTCTGCCTTAGTTGAAGTTCCATCAACTTCAGCTGAAGTACGACTTTCCCCTTCTCCTAATAGAGAAACAACCACGGTTATTCTCCCTTCCCCTCCAGCTTCTCCTCTTCCTGCTCATCAGGCTAGGATATCTGCTCCTAGCTTTGATTTGTTAGGATCTGAGAGGATTCCATCACCTCCTCCGTCTCTCATTCATTCTACAGTTAACACTCATGTTAACTCCCCAGCTCCTTCTCCTATTCAATCTTCAGTCCACACCATTCTTCATCCCAGCACTACAACCATATCTGCTGCAGCTCCATCCACTACACTTCCATCATCTTTTGAGATTACCCCAGCGCTCATCTCCGGCATTCTGGAGTTGATTACCCCTTCAATCAAAGTTATGATTGAAGAGGCAATCGCTCCACTTGCCGCCTCCATTGATACCTTAACCGCTACCATCAAATCACTTTCCAAATCTGCTGAGCCCTCTTCCTCAAGGGGCCTGGTTTCAGTGTCCACTGAAATCAGGTAGGGGGAGATGTTCTGTGAAGATGTCTCAGAGCCTCCTGCCTCCCTTCCAGCAGTAACAGATTCTGTGATGACAGATCAAGTAGTGGCTGCTCCAGCTGAAAAAGAATCAGTCTCTGTGTTATCAGAAAAGGAAATATCTGATGCTATCATGTTATCTGAGTTTGTTGTGAAAGTTTGCTTAGAAGATCTCACCACTCCCGTGGTTGCAAATTTCCTAGAAGGGATTATTACATCCTACCTAGATGAATCTTGGGAGCTGGTCAAGTATGAAGGTAATTCATTCATCCGCTTTGTTGACGAGTCAATTAATTTGATAGTTTGTGAATTCCTGGAAGGAATGATTTCTGTTTATTTAGCAGATCTGTGTTCATAATTTCTACAGATTATATTAGAGAAGATTTAGCTGCTCAGATTATAGCAGTTATTTCTGAAGCTGATCCAGTTGTTACTAATATTCAAGTAGATCCAGAATTGGATTCTTTTTTAAATGATAGAGAAGATGAGTCTGAAAACCAGGATGAAATCAAAGCTGACACTCCTATTCTGAGTGTGGAAGAAGAAAAAGCAAGAGTTGCTTGGAATCAAAGAGTTCAATCTCTGATAGAGGAAAAAGAAAAAGAATTGCAAGTTGAAAAATCAACTATTTGGGATGATTCCCCAAGTCTTGATTTAGACCTCCTTCTGGCTCAGGATGCCATAGAAGAGGAAAGAGAGAAATCTGAACTGAAGTTAAAAGAAAAGGCTGTTTCTGAAGCCTATGATCCTTATGATAATCCTCCATCATCTCATTCTGATGATGAAGATGATTCTGATATGTCTGAGAATGCTAAAAAAAGGAAAGCTGCTCAAAAGAAAAGGAAAGCAATTGCTCCTCCTCCTCCCAGCCGAGACAATGATACTCCATACTATATTCTTAAAGAGATTGACCCCAAATCGAAAGAATTTCAGCATTGGATGTGGTTCTCCAAGAACCAGCAGAAAGAAAGAAAGAGAACTAAGAGATATGACTCTCCTGCTCCCAGATGGACACCCAGAGGTCCTCCTCCACCTCCCAGTGCAGGAGCCTCTGGCAACCTCTCTGCGAATCCTTCTGTCTCCTCTGAAAAATCTGCTTCTTTTCAACCTCAGCCAAGGAAAAGTTATCAAAGTTCGCAAGGCAGATCGTATTCTGGCTCTCAAAGACAAGTGAAGGAGGTTGTGCTTCAAAGACCAACTTTTTCCCCTCCTCCTTCTCCAAAGAAAAGAATTCCATCTCCTATGCCAGTTCAGTCTGAGAAAGTTGTTTCAAAAGGTAAGTAGTTCATTTTGTTTTAAAAATTCTAGCAAGATCCTTTTGCTAAGTCTGCTCCCATATCTTATCTAGATAATCAAGATAAAGAATCAGTTGCTGCTCCTTCTGAGTCTGTTTATGAAAGTCCTGAGCTTGATCCTAATTTTAGGATGGCTCGTTTTCACGAATTAGTTGGAGCAGCTCAAATAAGAAAAGCAAAAGCAGAAGGTAAAGATACTACTGGTTTAACCACCATGTCTGCATTCAGAAAGAAAGAGTTTGAAAAGTTCCAGGTTAATCCTGATGTTTTTGACCCCTCAAAATACATGGAAAAGCACCCTGAAGCAGTTGTTCCTAGGGCTGCAGAATTGAAGATCATTGGTGTGCAGGATTTGAAGCTGTCAAAGAAAGAAGCTGATGATCCTCTAAGGAAAATTTCTTTTGTTTCTAGCTCTTCTGTATCTAAGCCTGACTCTATTGATCCTTAGTTTTATTTGCCTATTATCTATCTGTTTGATAACTGCTAGTTAATTGTTAACTATTTCCTGTATTAATTGTATTGCTCTTTAGCTAGCTGCATAATTTTATTTTTGAGAGACTTAACTCAAATAGGGGGAGATTGTTGGTACCCTAGTTTGATTTGAGTTTAGTCTTGCTTTTTTAGTCCCTTGACCCAAGAATTATCTATGGTCAATGGTTAGTAGTCTAGCTGTAGAGTCCTCACTTTTCCAGATTGAGAATTTGGTTAAGTAGTTTTTCGTTCGACTATAGTCAAACGCCGCTCGACTATCGTCTATCGGCTGATCGACGATCGTCTATCAGTTAGTCGACGCTCTGTCTGCGTTGATAGTTCGACTATCTGTTGATAGGTCGACTATCTGCTTGGCGTGGTAGTTCGACTATCTGTCCTGATAGATCGACTATCTGATAGGTCGACTATCTGTTGATAGGTCGACTATCTGTCGTCTTTGATAGTTCGACTATCTGTCCTGATAGTTCAACTATCTGATAGTTCGACTATCTTTTGATAGGTCGACTATCTGGTCTCTGTTGATAGGTCGACTATCTGTTGATAGGTCGACTATCTGTTTTCTGAGGTAGGTCGACTATCTGCTTGATAGGTCGACTATCTGTCTGTGCTTGATAGTTCGACTATCTGTCCTAATAGATCGACTATCTGATAGTTCGACTATCTGCTCTGATAGGTCGACTATCTGCCGAGGTAGTTCGACTATCTTCTTCGATAGGTCGACTATCTGGATCGTTCGACTATCTGCCCGATAGTTCGACGATCTCCGTGCATCGGTCGACGATCTCCGAAGGTCCTTCGACGCTCTCTGTCTGCCTTTATATTTTGTATTTATTTATTATATTTAATTAATTAATACATTTTCTGGCAAGTTGTTTCAGTTGATTTATGATAATATTTCCAGGCAATATCTGCTCTATTCTTTTTGCCTGAGTAAAATCTTTTTAGATAAAGATGTTTGTCTTATTAGCTGTCTTTGTATTTTACTTTATCTGCTGACAGCCCTTTATAGCCGTTAGACTGAAAAGTCTTCTTTTTGCTATAAAGAGTATTTCTCTGATGTGACTTTATTTAGTCCTTCTGTTATTTGATTTGATCCTGCAGCTTCTTAGAAAGAGGTTCATTCCTTTTATAGGATATCCTGCTGCAGAGTTTGTTTTGCTGTGTGTTATTTGCAGCCCAGGTCTCAAGTTTCAGAAAAAGACAAGTAATTCAAATTGAAGAGAGTCGTTGCTTGCTGATGTTATAAAAAGGACCCGTTGAAGAAGGATTCAAGCTAGTTATATAGTTAATAGCTAATAGCTAACCAGTTGTTCACTTAAACTTTCAAGCCTTCATCAAGATCAAGTCTTCTGCTCTCAGCAATACTCATCTAACTGAGAAGTGTTAAGATCTTCTACTCCTCTTCAACCTGAGTTCTCCTGCTTTCAGGAAGTTCAAACTCAGAGTTCTCTTGAAGAAGAAGAAGAAGATAGCTGCTTGAAGATCTTTAATTTTATTATTTATTATCTTCTTGTAGTTTTTCCTTCAGAGCTTTCTGAAGAGTTTTTCTGCACGGAAGCAAGACTTCACCTGGACATCTTTGAGCCAGGGGGAGCCTTGATTCTTTAGAGCTTTCTCTAGCTCAGTGCAAGTTTTTGTGCTTCTCTAATCTTTGTAAAATAGAGAAGACATCTTAACCTTCTTCCCCCTCCTGTACAGGGTTATTACTCCCTTCAAAAGTATCCCTTGGTGGCAGGGCACCTGATCAAAAACCTGTGCTTGGTTTTTAGACACCTGATCAAAAGTCTAAAGGGTTTCTGGATCTACCTGAAGCAGATCCTGTTGGTGGCAGGGCACCTGATCAAAAACCTGAGTGGATTCCTACCGTGTGGGTAGAAGAGTGGACGTACCCAAGTTGTTTGGGGAACCACTATAAATTTCCTTGTGTCGTCTGGATTCACTTGTTTAATTCCTGCATTGTGGCTGTGATTAGATATAACTAGGATTGCTTGTTGCTGATTAGGTTTTCCAAGCCTTAACTGTAATTACAGTTAGCTTGAGTTTGTGCACATCACTTGTGTTAGGCTATAGGGTTAAATCTATATCTATAATCTTTTCATTCCGCACTTCACTCCAAGGGAGTTGGGTAGACCATTAAGTTTTGTCTTGTGCAAAATTTGATAACTCTATTCACCCCCCCTCTAGAGTAGTATCTATCCCTTCACTTTCAAATTTAATTTGTTAAGTTAATCATAGAGTTTTTCTCGACAACCTCTCCTTATTTAGCTTAACAAATTTTACAGAGCTTTTAATGTGATTTTACAAAATAAAACAAGAAAGCAAAAAGAATGATTTACAACATACAAAAAAATAAGAGACACAAACATGAATAGGTAACGGGAAGCTTTCATCAGAATAAAGATAATATATAATCACAAAGGAGAAGTGTGAAGATTTAAACGACATGTAGTTAAAAAGTGTGTCAGAATATTTAGACTGTTCAATGGTATACCTTCAGGAAAATTAAACCGCATCTTTCACAGAAGAGAATTTCCTTTCTCTAATAAACTGGATCTGTACATTTCTTTTAGGTGCTGGTGGTGGTTGCTCCTCATTTCCTTCTCTCGAGGCTCCCTCTGAACTAAAGTAACATCCTTTACAACTTCTCTTGCAATCATGAGTATATCAGTTTGATCATTCAGTTCCATCTCCCCCTGTTTAAGTGGCTCTCCCTGAATGGTTGCTGTAGGATTTTGGCCCACTTCAGCATCAACATCTATCCCCTTCACTTATTCATTATCAACAGTCTTCTTTGGATCACTGTTGATGGAAACTTCTCTGTACAGATCTTCCATAGGCTAGGCTTCCCCAGATATTACCCCCATCTAAATCTCATGGGCTAGGGAGGTTAAGAAAGATTTGGTAGCAATAAAAGAAATTATCCTATCTTGTAGTCTCTTCATAGATGCATTGACCCCATCAATCTGGGTTAGCATGTGAGTGAATGATGTTTGGCATTTTGTGGTATGCTAAGCTATAAGAGTTCTAAGTAATGTAGTAGCCTATTATATTGCTTGGAGAATGACGGAGCTAATATTAAAGTAGTAGGAGGTATAAGCACAACATGTGAACTCAATCTAGCAGGAGATGATGAAGATAAGTTTGTAATGTATTGAGTATCTTGAAAAACTTCTTCAAGTGTTATAGATTCTGAAAGAATTAATGTTGATTGAAAATTTGGTAAAGAGGTATTTTCTGGAGGTTACAAAGTAGTATCCTCTTATTGTACTGAGGTATTCGCAATAGCTATAGGAGAGGATGGAAGAGTTGACTCTTTCTGTGACCTAGGCTTGATGATTTTTCTGGTCCACTTTGAAAATATAATAATTGTAAGTCTTTTTCCTAGAAGAATATTCACTTTTTTTATTTGCATAGAGTTGGATAAAGATGCTACAATATTTGACTTATAAAGGTCATATATGCATTCTCCTTTATTCCATACTTATGACCTATCAGTAGTAGAAGACATTTCTCATAATCAGTCTTTTTATCCAGCACCAGTACCCCCATCAAATGCATTTGTGCTTTAGGAATTGCATCATGGGCAGAAATCTTGAACATCAATACCTTACCCATAATATCTGCCAGAAATTGGTACTCATTAGACAAGTCCTTCTTCTTCAGATGAATTAGCTTTGTCTCTTGATAAGTTCATCTTTGTAACCACCTTCTTTATTTCTTTATTTGTTTGCTCTGCCTCACATTCTCCAGAGGAAAGCTCAAAAGTCTCATGTATTATTTAATATGTTATTTTAACTTCTTTCCCAACAATCTGTCCTGTTAGTGAGCCTTCTTCATCAATTATAACATTGTCCAGAAACTCCGTGAGTCTTGCTGCGTATAGTAAGCATCTTGTTGTTATCAGCTTATTCAACCCAAGTAAATAGTTGCAGAATGCCTTTAAAAGCATCAGCCACAACAAAGAATGATTCCAATCCTACACTAAATCTAGAGTTTGTCTTTATTGCCATGAAGGTACCTGCAAAAACACTTAACAAACATGAGAGAGAGAGAGCAAGAAGATAGAGAGTGGGGAAGATGAAGAGTTTTGAAGATATATTTAATTATAACAAAAATCTAGTATATATCGATGATACATCAAGATTTAGGGAACTTTTTTGCACACGCATATTGAGTCGACGTTACATTGATTAGAAATTTACGTAGCTTTGAGAATACAATATTAGACTTTCTGTTGACGCATGTATCGATTTATATCAACGTTGCATCAAAAGGGCAAACAGGCTAAGTGCATGTATCCATTTTCTGGTTAGTGAGGAATGGTCCTCAGGTCAAGTGCATTAAAGAGAGTGTTTGTTCAGCTTGCCAAAAGGGCAAACAGGCTAAGTCCTCTTTCCAAGTACTTGATACCAAAGATTCAATGAGATGTCTATATCTCTTGTATATGGAATTGTTTGGTCCTATGTCAGTTCATAGTCTAGGTAGGAAAGTATACACATTGATTATTGTGGATGACTATTCTAGATACACATGGATTTTCTTCTTGAGCCAGAAATCTGAAACCCCTACTATTTTTCCAGACCTTTGTTAGACAAATTCAGAATGAATTTAATAATTCAGTGGTCAAAATTAGAAGTGACCATGGAACAAAATTTCAGTCTGAGTGTATGACAAAGTTATGTGAAGAACTTGGGATTCATCAGGAGTTCTCCTCACCTAGAACACCCTAGAAAAATGGAGTTGCTAAAAGAAAGAATAGGACTCTAATTGAGGCAAGTAGAACACTATTTAGTGGCACTACTCTCCCTGAGTACTTCTGGGCTGAGGCAGTAAATATTGCATGTCATGTACTAATAAAGCCTCCATCAATAAGAAACATAAGATGACTCCCTATCAGATTTTGAAAGGAAGAAAACCAAACATTTCCTACTTCAGAATCTTTGGTAGCAAGTGTTATGTCCTAGTTAATGGTAAGCACTACCAAACTAAGTTTGCTGCCAAATTCCTAGAAGGGATATTTGTTGGGTACAACAATAATAGTAGGGCATACAGGATCTACAACTTGACTACACAAGTTGTAGAAGAATCTGTCCATGTAGTATTTGATGAGTCTAAGTTGATTAACAGTGAATTATCTAGCTCTTCAAGTAGTTCTACAGGTTTAAAGGACAGGCTGGACAAGCTGACTATTAATGAATAAGCACCTGCTAGGCTGGATGAAGAAAAGGATGCATGATGTCTAGGGGGAGAACAAGACTCACTGGATGAAGAAGAGAATGAGGAGCATCAGGTTGAGGAAAATGAAGAAGGCCAAGAGATTGGGAGATTTCCTCCAGCAAGAAGACACCTAAAGAATCTTCCAGTTCATCAAATCATTGGTGATGCAAGTCAAGGTGTACTAACCAGGAGCAAGAGCATGAACACAGTTTTATGTTCAAGTTTCTTATCATAGATAGAACCCAAGAAGATTGAAGAGGCCATGCTAGACACAAACTTGATTAATGTTATGCAAGAAGAGCTGAATCAATTCAGAAGATGTAAAGTCTGGGAACTGGTTCCTAAACCAAAGGGTCATAATGTGATAGGAGCCAAGTGAATCTACAGAAATAAACTTGATGAGAATGACACCATAATCAAGAACAAGGCCAGGCTGGTAGCAAAAGGCTACAGGCAAGAAGAAGGGATTGACTTTGATCAAACCTTTGCTCCAGTGGCAAGGCTGGAAGCTATAAGGTTATTCTTGGCCTATGCTGTTTATCAAGGTTTCAAAGTATATCAGATGGATGTAAAGTCAAAATTTCTGAATGGTGACTTAAAAGAGGAAGTCTATGTTGAACAACCCTCAGGTTTTGTAGACTCTCACTATCCTAACTATATATATAGGCTTAGGAAAGCTCTATATGGTTTGAAACAAGCCCCTAGGGCTTGGTATGAAACCTTTGCTTTTCTTATTGAGAATAAATTCTCTAGAGGAAAGATAGACAAAACTCTATTCTTTAGAGAATCTAAAGGCAAGATCATCCTAGTCCAGATATATGTTGATGACATTATCTTTGGATCTACTGAAAATAACCTTTGTAGAAAATTTGCCAAACTTATACAAGGGAAGTTTGAAATGAGCAGTATAGGTGAGCTGAAGTTCTTCTTAGGACTTCAAGTTAGACAGACTGATGATGGACTGTCCATATCTCAGTCTAAGTTCACCAAGGAGTTGATTAATAAATATGGAATGGACTCAGCCTCCACCATGAAAACTCCAATGGGAACAAGTATGCCTATAGGCAAAGATGAGGCAGAGAAACCTGTTGATGACTCTTTGTATAGAGGGATAATTAGCTCTCTACTTTACTTGACTACTAGTAGACCTGACATCATGTATGTAACATGTGTTTGTGCTAGGTACCAAGCATGCCCAAAGGAATCTCATTACACTACTGTCAAGAGAATTTTGAGATATCTTAAGGGCACACCTAATCTAGGTCTTTGGTACCCTAAGAATAGAGATTTCTTACTAACAAGCTTTTCAGATGCAGACTTTGTAGGGTGCAAAGAAGACAGGAAGAGTACCACAGGAACTTGTCAATTCCTAGGTGGAAGACTGGTATCATGGAGCAGCAAGAAGCAAACAAGTGTGGCTATCTCAACTGCTGAGTCAGAATATATAGCTGCAGGCAGCTGCTGTGCACAGTTGATGTGGATAAAGCATCAACTTGAAGACTATTACATCAAGGTAAGTAGAATTCCACTATTCTGTGATTCTACTCGTGCTATTTCTATTGCTAAAAATCCTGTTTCATACAGTAGAACTAAACATATAGAAATTAAGTTTCATTTCATCAGAGAACATGTGGAGAAGGAAGATATTAGTCTAGAATTTGTGAACACAAATAATCAAATTGCTGATATTTTTACAAAACCTCTAGATGAAACTAAATTAATTATTTTAAAATTGAATTAGGAATGTTGAACCTAGAATAGGTCAGCATAAGCTTTCCTAAGTAGAATATGTAAGCATAAAATATCTCAGGAAATTTGGGTAAGTAAGAAAGTTTATGTCGACACAAGCAAATTGTGTCGACACTCTCAGTATGTTGAGTCAACACATAAACAGTATTTGTGTTGACACAAGAATTGGTGTCGACACACTCTGTCGAGACTTGACTATCCCGTGTCGACACTGACATAAGTGTCTTAGCTGCCTGCCCAAGGGGGAGGTATTGCTGAAGCTATTCTGGAAAGTGAGTATGCTGCTGATATAGTGATGGACATTGTATCAGACATAAATAAAGAAACACTGATCATTGCTGAGAAGGAAGCACAAGATGTGTAGATGAAAGATACAGCTCAAGATGAGTAAGTAAGTATCTCCTTTATAGAGAGGGCCCTGGACAAAAATCTGGATGTTCAGGGAGAACCTTTTGTTTCCCAAACTAATCTTGTTCCTCCTATTCAGATGCAGTAGGAGGTAACTATGGAAGAGCTGTTTCCTGATTTACCAGCAGCAAGGACTGAGGGGGAGCAGCCACAAGTAGAAAAGGAACTTCCAGGAACTGAGGGGGAGGAGGTACTGGATACCCCAGTTAGTAAAGCACCTGTAGATATAGAAAGCTCATCTCAATCTTCTGATGATGAAGAAGCCTCCATGGTTAAAAAGAGAAAACTGGTTTCTCTGAGGAGAAGAAGTACAGACTATAAGAAAGCCTTACAAACAGTCACTCCACCACCTACTTGTACAACCCCGTATTCGCGACGGGAGGACCCAAGCAAGGCATAAGGCATGCTAGTAAGTTTTAAGCTTTTGAGCCCCTTTGAGGGGCGGGGGCGGCGAGTAGGCAGACACCCGTCCCTGCATGATAGGCGTGAGGGGAAGCTGCGGGACCGGCCGGAGTCCAGAGGCGCACCCCTGCCTCGCGGCTAGGCGAGGGCAGGCGGGGCGAGACCGGCCCGAGGCCGGGTTCTCGCCCCTGCCTCGCGGCTAGGCGAGGGCAGGCGGGGCGAGACCGGCCCGAGGCCGGGTTCTCGCCCCTGCCTCGCGGCTAGGCGAGGGCAGGCGGGGCGAGACTGGCCCGAGGCCGGGTTCTCGCCCCTGCCTCGCGGCTAGGCGAGGGCAGGCGGGGCGAGACCGGCCCGAGGCCGGGTTCTCGCCCCTGCCTCGCGGCTAGGCGAGGGCAGGCGGGGCGAGACCGGCCCGAGGCCGGGTTCTCGCCCCTGCCTCGCGGCCAGGCGAGGGCAGGCGGGGCGAGACCGGCCCGAGGCCGGGTTCTCTCCCCTGCCTCGCGGCCAGGCGAGGGCAGGCGGGGCGAGACCGGCCCGAGGCCGGGTTCTCGCCCCTGCCTCGCGGCCAGGCGAGGGCAGGCGGGGCGAGACCGGCCCGGGGCCGGGTTCTCGCCCCTGCCTCGCGGCCAGGCGAGAGCAGGCGGGGCGAGACCGGCCCGGGACCGGGTTCTCGCCCCTGCCTCGCGGCCTCGCGGTCAGGCCGGGCGAGACCGACCAGGGGGGGGGGGGGGGGCTGAGGGCGTGACCTCTCATGCTTTTACCGTTTTACCCCCGAGGTGGATTTTCCCTTTTTGCCCCCCGGTGTGGAGGTTTTCTATTGGCTGGAGGCATTTTGGCCCCATGGGCGTTTTGGTCATTTTACCCCCAAGACTTGGAAAAACTATAAATAGACCCTTAGGGGTGCCATGGAGAGGGACTTGTCATTCTTTCCTTAGCCACTATTTTCTCTTTGGCTTTCCTCCAAGGCGCCTAGCTCAAGCATTGGCTAGGGAGGGGGAGACCTCAAAGGTCTTCTGGGTGTGAGGTGGGACCTCCGCGCTAGAGCTAAGGGTCGGTTCATAGCTTCCTAGGTCTTAAGTCCGTGACATTCTTCCGAGTGTAGTAGGTGTGAGGTCACCCCTTTCCCCAAGGGTTGAACTCCACGGAAGTCAATTTTGGCTTCGGTCATTTTTGGCTAGTAGGTGTGAGGTCACCCCTTTCCCCAAGGGTTGAACTCCACGGAAGTCAATTTTGGCTTCGGTCATTTTTGGCTTCAACAGTTCTGGTGCGGTGAGCGTGGAGAGTGACCAGCACAGAAGATCTCAGGAGAGTGTCATGACTGGAGATCAGGGAGGTAGTGATGACCTCGGTGGTCTCTCCAACCTAGGACCCTTTGTAGGAAGAGAGGAGTTCATGGCTTCCATCGAAGGCATCATGGGGATGCTTAGAAGCATTGCCCCTCGGGCTGACAGCTCAACCCCCACCCCCACCCCCCAGGGACTAGCTCCCAGGGGTCTCGGCGAGCTAACCCAGAGTGGTCTCGGCGAGCTGGCTCCTAGGGGGCAAGGCGAGATCACCCCAGCAGGGGGAGAAGTGAGTATGTCGGATAGGAGGCCTGGGAAGGAGCGGATGGTAGAAGGGGTTGAGCGAGACCTCTCAGGCCGGGAGCTGTTCCCAAGCCCGGCGAGAGCTAACCCCCCAGGCGAGCAGGTCGCGCGAGTGGAGGTGGCGAGAGCTCCCCTTAGGGGGTCACCCTTCAGTGAGTTGATCACCTCAGCTCCCGTTCCCGAGGGGTTCAGAGAGCCAGACATGGTTTACTATACCGGGAAGGATGACCCCGTCCAGCATCTGCAATGGTTCGAGGATGCCGTCTCCATCAGGCCGATGACGGATGCCTTCAAGTGTCGCCTCTTTGCGATCACGTTGAAGGAGAAGGCAAGGGACTGGTTTCATCAACTCCCTCCGAGGTCCATCTTCGGGTTCGAAGACTTGAGCCGGAGCTTTCAGCTTCGCTTCTCCACCTCCAAGAAGAGGAAGAAGGGTCCTGAGTCCCTCTTCCTGTTAAAGCAAAGGGCCGAGGAGTCGCTGGCCCACTATGTTGACAGGTTCCAGGAGGAGGTCCTTGACATCCAAGAGGTGCCAGGGTATGCCCTCCAGATGGCGTTCACGGTGGGGTTGCGCGAAGGGTTCTTCAAGATGAGCTTGACTCGGAAGGCCCCCCTTTCCTTTGAGGAGCTGATGGAAAGGGCGGCAGAGGAGATAGCCATGGAGGCAGCCAACCCGGCCTTTGTGAAGAAGTTGGCAAGGTTGACAGAGGTGGAGTCAAAGGAGCAAGGTGGCTCGAGGCATCATGAAGGGAGAAGGAGAGAGGAGCATAGAGCTCAAGGGTTCCAGAGACAGGAGGGTCCGGAGCCAGGCTGGAGGCAGCAGGGAGGACCTGCTCATGGTCCAGGAAGGGCTCTCATCCAGGATGGAGGGAACCATCTTGGGGGCCAAGGGAGGTTCAACTTCCAGAGGCAAGCCCCAAGACAACTCCTGCCCCCACCCCAGCAAGCGATGGTGATTGGCCGAAGGGATAGGAGGAATCGCAAGGGGAGAGGGGGAGGCAGGGTAGAATTACCGTACTGTGACTTCCACCAGTTGGAAGGTCACGCCACGGCTACCTGCCCCGAGTTCCTGGAGGTGAGAGGGGCGAGAGGTCCTGCCCAGCAACCGCCGCCGGAGCGGATTGAAGTTCTACCCCAAGGAGGGGGTGAAGATGTGTGCGAGGACCGGGTCGATGTAGGACCCCGAGGTGGTATAGCTGTGATCCACGGGGGGGTGGGGATCGAAGCCGCTCGGAAGGCAAGTCTCCATGTGATGTATCGGCGGAGCGTTGCCTCGACATCCCAGACCCCTCCTCCGGAGGAAAGGGTCACCTTCTCATCAAAGGATATGCCAGAGCATGAGGATCCCTTCTGCGACGCCCTGGTCATCCAAGCAGCCGTCGAAGGCTTCACCGTCTCCCGGATTTTGATTGATAACGGAAGCTCGGTCAACGTCATTTTCAAGAAGGCGTTCGAGGGGATGAAGGTGGAGCCAAGGAGGATAGTGGCGTCGGATGGACCTCTGTTTGGATTCTCAGGGGAGAGGAAGGAGGTGGAAGGTGGAGTCGGACTCCAGGTGAAGTTGGGAGGGACCTCAAGGAACTGCAGGTTCGTCATTGTTGACGCTCCAAGCAGCTACAATGCCATCTTCGGAAGGCCCCTCATCAGCGCCTTCCGGTGCGTGCCCTCATCCTTCCACCAATGTCTCAAGTTCAACTCAGATGGGATCCAGGTCAGGATCAAGGGAGACTCCAGGATGGCGAGGCAGTGCTACGTCACGGCAGTCAACACCATCTCTTGGTTGGCTAAGGCAGAGGAGATGGAGAAGATCATGGAGAGCCTGAGCAGGGTTGAGGTGGCCAGTGGGATGGAACCTGATGGCAACCACCAGGCCCAGGCCCCCTGAAGAAGCCTCGCCTCGGCGGAGTCATGTATCTTTTTTATGTTTATGTTATTGTAAGGAGTCTAGCCCCCGGCCGATAGGGTCAAAAGGGTCATGTAACCCAACCTTTTTCCCCTTTTGAGGATGTTGAATTTTGGCAGGAGTTCAGGTAACATGCCCCAAGCCTTTTGCTCCGAGATGATTCCGCTGCCAGGCTCTCACTAGCTGGTGGGTTCAGGTTGATCTCTCGTGGGAGCCAAGCCCCTTAGCTCCGAGATGATTCCGCTGCCAGGCTCTCACTAGCTGGTGGGTTCAGGTTGATCTCTCGTGGGAGCCAAGCCCTTAGCTCCGAGATGATTCCGCTGCCAGGCTCTCACTAGCTGGTGGGTTCAGGTTGATCTCTCGTGGGAGCCAAGCCTTAGCTCCGAGATGATTCCGCTGCCAGGCTCTCACTAGCTGGTGGGTTCAGGTTGATCTCTCGTGGGAGCCAAGCCCCTTAGCTCCGAGATGATTCCGCTGCCAGGCTCTCACTAGCTGGTGGGTTCAGGTTGATCTCTCGTGGGAGCCAAGCCTTTTGCTCCGAGATGATTCCGCTGCCAGGCTCTCACTAGCTGGTGGGTTCAGGTTGATCTCTCGTGGGAGCCAAGCCCTTAGCTCCGAGATGATTCCGCTGCCAGGCTCTCACTAGCTGGTGGGTTCAGGTTGATCTCTCGTGGGAGCCAAGCCTTTTGCTCCGAGATGATTCCGCTGCCAGGCTCTCACTAGCTGGTGGGTTCAGGTTGATCTCTCGTGGGAGCCAAGCCCCTTAGCTCCGAGATGATTCCGCTGCCAGGCTCTCACTAGCTGGTGGGTTCAGGTTGATCTCTCGTGGGAGCCAAGCCCCTTAGCTCCGAGATGATTCCGCTGCCAGGCTCTCACTAGCTGGTGGGTTCAGGTTGATCTCTCGTGGGAGCCAAGCCCCTTAGCTCCGAGATGATTCCGCTGCCAGGCTCTCACTAGCTGGTGGGTTCAGGTTGATCTCTCGTGGGAGCCAAGCCCCTTAGCTCCGAGATGATTCCGCTGCCAGGCTCTCACTAGCTGGTGGGTTCAGGTTGATCTCTCGTGGGAGCCAAGCCCCTTAGCTCCGAGATGATTCCGCTGCCAGGCTCTCACTAGCTGGTGGGTTCAGGTTGATCTCTCGTGGGAGCCAAGCCTTTTGCTCCGAGATGATTCCGCTGCCAGGCTCTCACTAGCTGGTGGGTTCAGGTTGATCTCTCGTGGGAGTCAAGCCCTTTTGCTCCGAGACGATTCCGCTGCCAGGCTCTCACTAGCTGGTGGGTTCAGGTTGATCTCTCGTGGGAGCCAAGCCCCTTAGCTCCGAGATGATTCCGCTGCCAGGCTCTCACTAGCTGGTGGGTTCAGGTTGATCTCTCGTGGGAGCCAAGCCCCTTAGCTCCGAGATGATTCCGCTGCCAGGCTCTCACTAGCTGGTGGGTTCAGGTTGATCTCTCGTGGGAGCCAAGCCTTTTGCTCCGAGATGATTCCGCTGCCAGGCTCTCACTAGCTGGTGGGTTCAGGTTGATCTCTCGTGGGAGCCAAGCCCTTTTGCTCCGAGACGATTCCGCTGCCAGGCTCTCACTAGCTGGTGGGTTCAGGTTGATCTCTCGTGGGAGCCAAGCCCTTTAACTCCGAGATGATTCCGCTGCCAGGCTCTCACTAGCTGGCGGGTTCAGGTTGATCTCTCGTTGAGGTGATCCTTTTACCCTGAGGGGGTCTCGCCACCCAGGCTCTCATCAGCTGGCATGGCAGGTTGACCCCCCCAGGAGGTTAGATCCTTTTACCCTGAGGGGGTCTCGCCACCCAGGCTCTCATCAGTTGGCATGGCAGGTTGACCCCCCCAGGAGGTTAGATCCTTTTACCCTGAGGGGGTCTCGCCACCCAGGCTCTCATCAGCTGGCATGGCAGGTTGACCCCCACAGGAGGTTAGATCCTTTTACCCTGAGGGGGTCTCGCCACCCAGGCTCTCATCAGCTGGCATGGCAGATTGACCCCCCCAGGAGGTTAGATCCTTTTACCCTGAGGGGGTCTCGCCACCCAGGCTCTCATCAGCTGGCATGGCAGGTTGACCCCCCCCCCCCCAGGAGGTTAGATCCTTTTACCCTGAGGGGGTCTCGCCACCCAGGCTCTCATCAGTTGGCATGGCAGGTTGACCCCCCCCCCCCAGGAGGTTAGATCCTTTTACCCTGAGGGGGTCTCGCCACCCAGGCTCTCATCAGTTGGCATGGCAGGTTGACCCCCCCAGGAGGTTAGATCCTTTTACCCTGAGGGGGTCTCGCCACCCAGGCTCTCATCAGCTGGCATGGCAGGTTGACCCCCCCCCCCAGGAGGTTAGATCCTTTTACCCTGAGGGGGTCTCGCCACCCAGGCTCTCATCAGCTGGCATGGCAGGTTGACCCCCCCCAGGAGGTTAGATCCTTTTACCCTGAGGGGGTCTCGCCACCCAGGCTCTCATCAGCTGGCATGGCAGGTTGACCCCCCCAGGAGGTTAGATCCTTTTACCCTGAGGGGGTCTCGCCACCCAGGCTCTCATCAGCTGGCATGGCAGGTTGACCCCCCCAGGAGGTTAGATCCTTTTACCCTGAGGGGGTCTCACCACCCAGGCTCTCATCAACTGGCATGGCAAGTTGACCCCTCGGAAGAGGCCTCAGTCTTTCGATACCGCGAGAGCAAGCTTCGCTCAGCGAATACGTTGGGTTGGATGTTTCTTTCCGAGCTTGTACCAACCTCGAAAAGAGCGGGGATCGTGTACAACCCCGTATTCGCGACGGGAGGACCCAAGCAAGGCATAAGGCATGCTAGTAAGTTTTAAGCTTTTGAGCCCCTTTGAGGGGCGGGGGCGGCGAGTAGGCAGACACTCGTCCCTGCATGATAGGCGTGAGGGGAAGCTGCGGGACCGGCCGGAGTCCAGAGGCGCACCCCTGCCTCGCAGCTAGGCGAGGGCAGGCGGGGCGAGACCGGCCCGAGGCCGGGTTCTCGCCCCTGCCTCGCGGCTAGGCGAGGGCAGGCGGGGCGAGACCGGCCCGAGGCCGGGTTCTCGCCCCTGCCTCGCGGCTAGGCGAGGGCAGGCGGGGCGAGACCGGCCCGAGGCCGGGTTCTCGCCCCTGCCTCGCGGCTAGGCGAGGGCAGGCGGGGCGAGACCGGCCCGAGGCCGGGTTCTCGCCCCTGCCTCGCGGCGAGGCGAGGGCAGGCGGGGCGAGACCGGCCCGAGGCCGGGTTCTCGCCCCTGCCTCGCGGCCAGGCGAGGGCAGGCGGGGCGAGACCGGCCCGAGGCCGGGTTCTCGCCCCTGCCTCGCGGCCAGGCGAGGGCAGGCGGGGCGAGACCGGCCCGAGGCCGGGTTCTCGCCCCTGCCTCGCGGCCAGGCGAGGGCAGGCGGGGCGAGACCGGCCCGGGGCCGGGTTCTCGCCCCTGCCTCGCGGCCAGGCGAGAGCAGGCGGGGCGAGACCGGCCCGGGACCGGGTTCTCGCCCCTGCCTCGCGGCCTCGCGGTCAGGCCGGGCGAGACCGACCAGGGGGGGGCCTGAGGGCGTGACCTCTCATGCTTTTACCGTTTTACCCCCGAGGTGGATTTTCCCTTTTTGCCCCCCGGTGTGGAGGTTTTCTATTAGCTGGAGGCATTTTGGCCCCATGGGCGTTTTGGTCATTTTACCCCCAAGACTTGGAAAAACTATAAATAGACCCTTAGGGGTGCCATGGAGAGGGACTTGTCATTCTTTCCTTAGCCACTATTTTCTCTTTGGCTTTCCTCCAAGGCGCCTAGCTCAAGCATTGGCTAGGGAGGGGGAGACCTCAAAGGTCTTCTGGGTGTGAGGTGGGACCTCCGCGCTAGAGCTAAGGGTCGGTTCATAGCTTCCTAGGTCTTAAGTCCGTGACATTCTTCCGAGTGTAGTAGGTGTGAGGTCACCCCTTTCCCCAAGGGTTGAACTCCACGGAAGTCAATTTTGGCTTCGGTCATTTTTGGCTAGTAGGTGTGAGGTCACCCCTTTCCCCAAGGGATGAACTCCACGGAAGTCAATTTTGGCTTCGGTCATTTTTGGCTTCAACACTACTCAAGGCATGGACTTCAGTTCATTATTGGTCCAACTGCAAGTCAAATTGGATGAACAAAGACAGTCCTTAGAAAAATATGTGGATGAGACAAATAAGGAGATGCACTTTCAGCTAGCACAGGACATCAAGTCCATTAGATTTGAAGTCAATTTGAATAAGAAAGAGATGACAGATTGCTTCTATAAGGGAGGTAATGTTGTAGTATATTTGGCTGAGCAACAACAGCTAATAAAAACTGAAGTTGAGGACATTGCAATCAAGCAAGGATATATTTTAGAAAATCAATTCAGGTCAAATGAAAATCTCAAGGACTTACATGAAGAAATTCTCAAAAAACTGGGCAGTATTTCTACTGATTTGAAAACAGAAGTATCCAAACAAATACAAGCAGATCTAGCTGTTGTCCATACAACCATTGAAGCTTCTCAAAGGATTATTTCTGATTACCTGACTAAATTTAAAGCCTACTATCAAGAAGGTACAAAATATCTAGTTGATCAAGTAATGTTTCAAAAGAATGATCTGAGGGATCATATAGCTAGAGCAGTTATATATAAAGGGGGAGAGAATATTAGTCAAAGCCAGCTCTGATCATGCAAAATGGGTATCTAATACCATCAGAGCTACACTTGAATTTCCACACCTATGTGAGGATGATAATACTACTGAGTCTGGTGTTCAACCTGCCTATATTAAAGGGGATCAGCTAGAGGTTACACAGGTCATTTTTCCTCCATCTGATTTTGACATAGTCCAGCAAGAAGTTCAACAAATGTATAGCCCTCCACAGGAGGCACAGAATATTATTATTGAAAAGGTAGAAATGTCAGAGGCTGCACAGGAAGCTCAGAGGGAGGCACAACTTTCCAAGAAAAGGTTTAGAGAATAGGCAGAACTGAAGCCTGATTTTGAGCAGTGGAGTCCTACCTCCAGGAACATTATTTTAACTACCTGGAAAGCTGTGAAGGACAAGAAATGTGATAGAGGCAAATGGTACTCTGAGCAAGAGTGGAACAAGTATCATGCAAGGCAAGAGGCTATACTTCGGTATAGGAGGAATGTTAAAGCTGGGAAGTTACCTGCTAATACTCTGGAGCCTAGCAAGTACTTTCCAAAGCCTTATCACTATTTTTAAAGACAAAAGATAAAGGTTGAAGAACTGAAGAAGAAGGATCTAAAAGGAAAGAAACCAGCTGATGATACTGAACCTACTGTGCATGCTAAGATCAGATTAGGAAAAGGAATTGTAATTAAGGAGCCTAGTCAATCTTAGGATAAATAGGCTAATGTCTAGAACAATGTAATTTTTTTGTTCTAAAGAAAAACATGTAAACCTAGAATTTTCTGATTAATGAATGAAATCAGTTTCATTATTGATTTTAGTTGTTATCCTGCAGTGAAATGTATATACATCTATTTTTATGTGTTTTATTATGAGTGATATATATCTTTGATTAAGAGTTATGACTTATCCAAATAGGGAGAGATTGTTGGGTACACTGAAAAATATGTACCAGATTTGGAGAAGTCTTCCCTTACTCAATGATATACATCAGTTTGTATTTGATGGGATGTTTGAGTTTCATTGTGCAGGTGTAAGGTTTGCAAGAAAATTCTCTAAGTACAAGTGTTGACACTTGTGAAGAATTGTGTCGACACCCAGAAGTTCTGTCGACATTAGAAGAAGGCCTGTGTCGACACCCAGACATTGTGTCGATACCTGAAGAAGAAGTTGTGTAGACACCCAGAATTATGTCGATACCTGAGGCAGGAATTATGTCGACACCTGAAGCAGAAGCTGTGTCAACACCCATGAGTTATGTCGACACTAGAAGAAAGGCATGTGTCGACACCCAAGAATTGTGTCGATACCTGAAGAAGGTTTGTGTCGACACACACTCAACGCCATCTATCAGCAATAGCTATACATAGTATGAAGGGCTTGTGTCGACACACAGGACTTGTGTCGACACACACTCAACGATGTCTGGACAACACTCAACGAAATCTATCAGCAATAGCTATACTGAGTCTGAGTGGCTTGTGTCGACACACAGGACTTGTGTCGACACACACTCAATGACGTCTGGACATACACTCAATGCCATCTGTCAGCATCAGTTATGTCGAGACCAGGAGCAGTTGTGTCGACAAACGGGACTTGTGTCGACACATACAAACAGAACCTGTGTTGAGAAGTAGAAGAATGACTGTGTCGACACATTGAGTGCTATGTCGACATCATCAAGGCTTGTGTCGACACTTAGTCTATTTTGTGTCGACACATGTGAAGTAATTTGCTGAGTGTTTCCTGCTGAGATATAAAGTCATTGTAGAATCAGCTGTCACGACTGAAGACTTGACAGCTGTCATAAACAACAAGTCTGACACATTTGTCAGAATTATCAGAAGGTTGTTACAAACCGGATCAACCGATAATCATTGAGAAACTCTATATAAAGGACTGATCCATGACTACCAAAGAAATTAAGGAAGCAATTACAGGGGAACAAACCAACACAGATCTAGAGAGAGAACTCAACAACAAGAAAGGGGGGAACCCTTAAGAAGGCAGATCCTGAATAGTCTGCAAAGAAAGATTTAGATCTATTTCTGAATCTAAGAAGAGAGCTGTCTGAAGATCAACTTCTACTCCAAGTCAGATCAACCTCATTTTGTTCAATCAAGAAGCTTTGAAAAAGCTAAGTCAGGTTGGATCTGAAGTATACAGTTTATTCAAGAACTGATCAAGAAGCTCACACCAATTGAGAGTTATTTCTGGGTGAAATTTCTGTACAACTAAATCTTCTTTTTCCTTGTAAGATCTTTTATAAGTCTGAGTTGTAAGCCTGATGATAAAGGCTGAGGTAGGGTTGTTGCCTGAGGTAGGGCTCTTGGGAAGAATCTGAGGTAGGACTTGTATAAATCTGAGCTGTAGGAACCTGTGAGGTTCTGAGGTGTCAGATCCGTGGATCTGAGTTAGTGGAAGGAAGTTGTGCTGAATCCAGTTCTCTACTGGATAGGCGAAGGGGGAAAGTGGATGTACCCATAACTTGAGGAATCACTATAAATTCGGTTTATTGTACTGTACTGTGCTGTGCTGTGATTATTGTGCTGTGAATTGTATTTTCTGTGCTGAGTTAGAACAAGATAAGTGCCTAAAATTTATTAAAGAAAATTAGAACCTATTCACCCCACCTCT
Source organism: Platanthera zijinensis (assembly GCA_039513925.1). Classification (NCBI taxonomy): domain Eukaryota; kingdom Viridiplantae; phylum Streptophyta; class Magnoliopsida; order Asparagales; family Orchidaceae; genus Platanthera; species Platanthera zijinensis. The sequence continues at coordinate 149,535,893 of CM077095.1, read as the reverse complement.
AGGTGTCTAGGCTCTTGAAATCAAGTCTTTCAGCCCCGGGCGGTCAGCTCGCGGGGGAGAGAGCGGCCTGCGGCCAGGCTCTCGCCCCGAGCGGCTAGCTCACGGGGGTGAGACCGACCTGCGACCTCTCGCCCCGGGCGGCTAGATCTACGGCGGGGGTCACCTCCTCGCCTCGGGTATCTGGGGGGAGGGGGTGGGCATGGCTTAGCCTCCGTTCCCCCTGGACCTCTTTGGGTCATGCTTTTACCGTTGTGCCCTCTGGGTAGAATTACCCCTTTACCCCCCAGTGTGGATGTTTTCTATTGGCTCAGGACATATTTGGGTATTTATGACCTTTTGGTCCCCAGGCTTGGAAAAACTATAAATAGACTCTCATAGGTACCTTTGGAGGGATGGGTTTTTCTGGGCTTCCTCCTCCTTAGGCTTCTTCTTGGTTGAGTGAGAGAGCTCTCCAAGGTACCCAACTCAGCCATTGGTGAGAGAGGGGAAGTGCTCTTGTGACCTTCCGGGTGTGTGGTGAGACCTCCACGCTATAGCCGATGGTCTGTTCCTAGTTTTCCAAGTCTTTGGTCCGTGACGTTCCCCCGAGTGTACGTAGTAGGTGTAAGGTCACCCCTCTTTTGGGACCCCGAACTCCACGAGCGGTCAATTTTGGCTTCAACAAATAATATATTTTGTTACCGAAGACATATCTTTAGTGATGAACTATAATTCGTTCCTAAAGAGGTGTCTTTAGTGACAATATATTTTGTCATTATATTTTTGTCACTAAGTGTCAGTTTTCTTGTAGTGATATGCAAATACAAAGAATTAGCTTCGCGAGCAGTGATTTGTTACCCTCCAAATGCACCTCTTTCTCTACTAAAGTTGTAACGAGTGGTGGTCTGCCGCCCTTTCATTCTCTCCTAAACCTTGTAAATAATAACAAATAGTGAAGTTTGGACGGCAGCGAACCAAACACGTGGTTCTTTACACTATTCACAGGTTTTCCACGCTAAAAAATTGTCTTACCAGCTCCCCGCATTTTCTGTGACAGTTTGCGCGCTCGATCGTTCCACGGGCTAAGACGGTTCAATTTAGTTCAATCTACGAGGAGCCTCAAGTGACCCGCAGCAAATTTAAAACTTAATTTTAATTTTTTTTTACTTTTTTAATGTATAATTATGCTAATTGGCTTTATAATTTAAAATATTTTGAAATAAATAAAAAATGATTACATTAGATAAAAAATCAAAAATAGGATCCACATTATGAATGTTTCGCCATAGAGGATTTTCCATTTTAATATATAGATATAACTTTTACACTACTATATATAATTGTTGCGGGTTGCTCGGCGCTATCACGGTTAGGCCGAAGCGAACTATCTCAACTTGAAAGTTAGCAAAATGCGGAAACAGTCACAAAAAGAATCAATAGTTGACACCAAGACATTTGAGGTAGAAAAACGGTGAGGGTTGAGCAAGAAAAAATTGGATACATTGTTCTTTGATCGATGGAGCAAAGAAGACCAATTCAAATCAAAGGGAAAAAATTTCATACTAGACTAGTTAATAAATTTGTACATCTGTCGTTGAATCTGTCGTTAAGAGCAGAAATGGAACTTTACGTACAGCAATAAGAAAGAACAATGAAAGTCAAAACCCATAAAGAAAGAAAAAATACACAATGGAATTGGTGCCGACCTATGTCTACTATCTTTTAGAGTGATACAAATAGCTATTTTTTGAGGGTGACAGACCACCACTCGTTAAGATGAGATTTTAGGACTATCCAAGTTGTCTGATGTGGACCACAGAGAAGAGCGTTCTGAAGCAGTTCAAAATGATGAACGCAACAACATGAGTTTTGGACTCAGAGCGAGAAGCCGAAGGAGATCATCGAGTCGTCTTCGAAAGGATCTTCGAATGCCGAAAGAGATCTTCAAGCTGTCTTCAAAGACCGAAGAAGATCTTCAAACTGTTTTCAGAGGTCGAAGGAGATCTTCGATCTGTAAATGAGAACTTCGAGGTGACCCCCCCCCCCCCCCCCCCAAGTGAGAATGTGGCCCCCTTTTTGTAGCTTCTGAGGGATGTCTTGGTAATTGTGTCACTAGGGCGGATAGTCGCACCCCACAGGCTTGGTGATTTTACTATCCGCTCAACCATGACATATGGTGGGAGTTTATCATTTGCACACTCATGATAGGAAGGCGACGACGGCCATCGGGAGGCAACGACAGCCGTCGAGCGGCAATGACAGCCGTCGAGCGGCAATGACAGCGATCAGGAGGTGTGGCATGAGTGTATGGTCGCACTGGCTTTCTGGCGTCTTATTGGGGGACTAAACTGTCTTAAAATTGCACGAAAATGATTCGGCTGAAATTATATCGACAAACCGGTCAAGAGCCGGCATAAAATTTCCCGATCAACCTATTTTTAGGGAACAACATAAATAGTGGTGGAGAACGTGCGAATTAGCGAGTAGGGAGGACGGGGCAATAATTCGTCATGATATCTGGGCTTGGCGTGTATTTCCCAACTTTGACTAGCCCCAGATCAGAAGCATGTTCCGAGTTTTTCAAGATATTATTATATTAATATAGATATTTTTTTTGTATATATACTATAGATTTGGATATTAATGATTTATTTAAGTATCTTAATATCTTTTGGATTTTTATCCCCATAAAATATAAAAAAGCGCACGTTACGGAGGCCAAAACTTTTTTGGCTGGTTTTAAAAATCAGATCGGGCCGGCCGGTTCAACCGGTTCTCCGGTAGGGCTGGTCGGGTTCTTAAAACCGCCCCCGTTAAAAATCGGCACAGAACTGATTAATCGGGCGGTTGGACCGATTAACCGGAAATCCAATCGGTTTCCAAACAACCGTCCGGTTCAGAAATCTTGACCAGCTCACCACTGGTATCTAATCGGGCGGTTGAAAATCCTTTGTAAGGCTTTAAGTTTAATTTAGGGTATTTGAGATTCGCCAATCGCCATTCCATTCAGACGGCACACGAGAAAAAAAATCTTCCAGCTTCTTCTTCCTCATGCCGATCGGCGGCTTCGACGGGAAGGTGAGCGTCTTCTTCCTCACGTAGACCAGAAACTTCGAAGGCGAGGCGAGCATCTTCCTTTCGATCATCTTCATTCGTCGCGGCAACTAAGTTTAATTTGGGTATTTCTCTGATCTCTGAGGTCTGATCTCTCATTTCCAAAAGTCTTCTTGCTCCTCCCATCCCTGATTATTTCTCTGAGAAGCCCCCATTTTCATCAACACTTACAAGTAGACCCCTAGTTCAATGTCAGTCTAATTTTATTTAAGTTTATTTCATGAGCCAAACAAATTCTGTTAGCTGTTAGGACTTAGGAATGAGCCTCTTGTAAGCCCATTCATAGTCATGACTTTTAGAAGATCAATATAAAAATCATTTGTTTTTTTTTTCATTGATAATTTTTACTCTAGATGGCTTACAAATTTGGCCAACTCTACAAATGTTAAATATTTAAATGATTTTTTTCTTATCAATGAGCCTAAATATCTTCTGATGGTTGTTCTTTGGCCCTTACCTTCTGTTAACTCTTGTTAGTTAAAATTCTACTTATTAATGTCAAAACGATTCAACACCGGTTTAATCGGTCAAATTGGTTAAAACTTGAACCTCTCTCAAAACCGGTTTCATGTCTGATCCGGTTCTCAAAATCATTTGACGCAAAAATTTAATTTCATAATATAATTAAAATTTTATTTTTGTAATAGAATCTCTGATCAATATTAAATACAAGTATGCTGAAATGAATTCATATTAAAAGAATAAATAAAAATAAAATGAGACAGAAATGAATTTATGTATAAACTTGTAATGAGGATTTTTAATAAAGAGAGAGATGATGTTTTATATTTTCTTTCTTTTTGTGTTTTTTATTTTCATTTTATAATTAATATAATTTTGCAAAATATTTTTTCCTTCATATTTTGAATTAGACTCATGGGGGAGCCCCCGTGATGTTACTTTGGGTGAACACTCAAAACTTTCATGGACAGACTGAGCCTGTTAAAAAAAATATGAGAAAATGCACAAATGATTGTGCGTGTATTTGTCTATATGTACATGGGGTGGACCATTCAATGACCCCCTAGCTAGATAGATTTGGCTTACCATGTCTTACTATAACAAGCTGAGGTAGATGGCGCCTTGTCACGACTTGCCTTCAGCGACAGCCTCATATATGAATAAGAATAAGGATTATTTTATGGCGTATCTCTCTCATCAAATGAAGTTCTATAAAAAGTTTTATTGCCCTCATATATGACTATCACAAGCATCTAGGTCGTCCAATCTTAACATTAGAAGGGCCTGGGTTTTTTGAGAAGGGTTAGGTCAATCAAAAAATTCTCTTTTTTTTATCAAACCTCGTGTTTTTTGATTCAAAACTATTTGGAAGTATATACAAAAATTTCTACTCGGATCCATTTGTGAAAGAACAGAGCGAGGAAGTAAAATGGGCTTTTTTGGGGGATGGATGGACTTGAGCACGCAGAGCATTCTTGACTTTATTTGGACAAACGGGTGCGTAGCGGGTGCGTAGCGGGTGCGTAGCGGGTGCGTAGCGGGTGCGTAGCGGGTGCGTAGCGGGTGCGTAGCGGGTGCGTAGCGGGTGCGTAGCGGGTGCGTAGCGGGTGCGTAGCGGGTGCGTAGCGGGTGCGTAGCGGGTGCGTAGCGGGTGCGTAGCGGGTGCGTAGCGGGGGCGTAGCGGGTGCGTAGCGGGGGCGTAGCGGGGGCGTAGCGGGGGCGTAGCGGGGGCGTAGCGGGGGCGTAGCGGGGGCGTAGCGGGGGCGTAGCGGGGGCGTAGCGGGGGCGTAGCGGGGGCGTAGCGGGGGCGTAGCAGCCTTGTAGCAGGGGCGTAGCAGCCTTGTTGCAGGGGCGTAGCAGCCTTGTTGCAGGGGCGTAGCAGGGGCGTAGCAGCCTTGTTGCAGGGGCGTAGCAGGGGCGTAGCAGCCTTGTTGCAGGGGCGTAGCAGGGGCGTAGCAGCCTTGTTGCAGGGGCGTAGCAGCCTTGTTGCAGGGGCGTAGCAGGGGCGTAGCAGGGGCGTAGCAGGGGCGTAGCAGGGGCGTAGCAGCCTTGTTGCAGGGGCGTAGCAGCCTTGTTGCAGGGGCGTAGCAGCCTTGTTGCACTGTCCTTTCAGGAATATCTCATACATCGATCAAGTTAGCTTTCACTTCAACGGAGATAAAAAGTCGTTTATTTGTTTTGGCTATTACCAAATCTAGCCTAGCCTTTGTCAATCACACTAAAGCAGAGCAGAACACCGAAGAACTTCCTTAAGGGTGGGTTAGCTTAGTCAATCCGGCCCAAGCTGCGTTCGTTGACAAAATTGTTGTAGGTTTTCATTAGTGAGGAGGCGAATGTGCTCATAATCCTGAGCTTCATGTTCTTCCTCCCAAGATACATGTCAGAGCAAGGGGCATCCCAATTAGATTGAATTGGATGACAGTTTCTCAGTCCAAATTTGTCAAATTGATCAGCTAAGAAGAAAGATCGATACTTGTTGACTCTATCTCCTTTGAGAACTTCCCAACTCCTATTGATTTCTAGACTGACTGGCCTCTTATCATGAGTTTCCCAGTGGTTGCCCCTACCTAATGTAACGGCCTCCCCATCACACAGCTCGAAAGAACGATCGCCAGCACCCCCAACATTGAGCTCGAAAGGGTTCAGTATCAACAGGTTTGTAGACCGTACACCTCAACCCCTCTCTATCCACGTGCGGGTTATTTGAGGCCGCATCCTCCCTTAGATGAGCGAAATTCGATAGTTAAGTGGATAGCACTGGGACTTTCCTGGTGGTCACCCATCCCGAGACTACTCTCACCCGAGCACGCTTAACTATGTAGTTCTTCCACTTCTCATTGTTGGGGTTGTGGAACACTTCCGGTACTCTTGTTTCTCACACCGGGTTAGCTCACGTGAGCTTAGAGGAATCAAAGTGTGATCCCCCTCCGATATATCTGGCGCCGACGACAGCGGGGGTCCGGGGGCAACCGCCCCGGCGGAGGTCCCACTGACCGGACAGCGGGCAGGGGTCCAGGGGACAGCGTCCCCGGTGGGGGTGCGGGGGCAACGCCCCCGGCCCAAAAAAAATTTTTTGGGGGGGGATGTTTTTTTCCATTCGTCGACTGGGTTCGACGTTCGTCGAACCCATCTCAACGTTCGTCGAACTTGGTTCGACGTTCGTCGAACCCAGCTCGACGTTCGTCGAACGGGCCGAGTTCGACGTTCGACGAACGCCGTTCAGCGTTCGACGATCGGGTTATGCTTAAGCCTATTTAATGGCGTATTCCGGTTTTTTTTAGGGATACGGTCGAGACGACGGCTTTCGGCTGGTATACCTTTTGGAGGCGCATACGAGGACTTTGTTGGAGGCGATCCAGAAGGGGTTCTTCCTTTGTTTGTCCAGAAGCAGGAGTTAAGGTAGGATCGGTTTAGATCCTTGATGTAACACCCCTATCCGTCACATGGCATATAGCAGTAGGTCCGGCCGGGGCCCGACGCCATATACCGCAGACAGACCGTGGAGTTACGCATCGCATTATCATACTCACAATTTGAAAGACAACGTCCTACGCAACACCTAGCGGAAGCATTTTAGGTTATTAAAAAGAACCCAACAATAAGCATGAATGTCCACTAAAGATAAAACCCATAGGAATGAAACGACTAAAAATACACAAAACAGTCCTCGGCCTTAAGGCCTTACAAACATTGTTCTCTTAACCAAATAGTGTCTTTCATACATCGGCGCGCAGGCCGGCCAAACATGAATATGAAAAACAAAACTAAATCTTCAGCCTTCATGGGCTAGCGCTGCAACTTGGGCATTAGCCTGCTATTTGCCGCTCGGCTCCGCAGCAGCACCTGTAAGAAGCAATCCACCGAAGAGGTGGCAATTTACACGAGTAACCGGTCAGCAATGCTGACCAAATTATAACGACCCCGCCCCGCAATTGCGGGACGGCGGTGCTCCTTCCCTGCATAACAACTAACATAGCAATATATAAATCTATATAACTATTCGTCACAAGTGTCGGCACGCACGGCCGTACACCCCGTGCTCTCAGGGCACTAATTGGTGAATCCGGTCCGGACCCGGTCCGTTCCCGCGATTCCACCGTCGTCTCGTGGACGACAATTCTCGTGAGCAAATAGCCCTTTCAGCCGAAGCCTAGGCCCGTTTCCAGCCCCCCGGGAAGTCCCATGTACTTTAGGTCGCTTCTACCGAGACCACTTGGAATGGGTAGAGTTCCACCCGCCCGTTGCTCACTTCACCACGGCCATTTAGCCATCGGTGCGGGCCAAGTTTCTCCTCATTCCCACAATCGATCAAAACACGCACATAACCCCGTTATGTACCGATTTGCCCTCCAAGGCAACATCGTGGCGGCAATGCGATTCCGCCCAAGCTTTCCGGGTGCGCCTCGAGGTTAATCCCCAAGGATCCCTGTATGCAATCTACCGCGTAGAAATTTCGGAAAACTGAAATCATCGGTGCGGAGTCTTCTCCGACCATGCAATGCAACATCACCGATTCGGGCTAAACCCGAATGGGCTTCACACACAATGCCTACGCCCGTACTTCGATTCCGGGCTCTAACAACGGGGACTTTACATATCTACCCGAAGGGATTCCGCTCCTCAACGCTTACTCGCGAGAGGGGGATTTCCCCATGCAAAGGAAGAAGGGCGACTACACATGCCCTATGAAGAGGATCGTTACCCTCGTAGATTTTCGCGCGCCCGTCATGAAGAAGTAGACGGTTGAAAAGCTTCGCCTCGCTCTTGCCGTCGAGGATCCGGTCTCGGATCGAGATTCGGTGCTCCGGTGCTCCGCCGGCGGCCGGATCTCCTCTTCTCCTTCCTTGCTCTCCCTTCTCTCTAAACTTTTAGAAAGAGAGTCTAGGGTTTGAAATGAGGGTTTAGAACCCTTCAACCCTAAATTAAATGTTTGGGCGGACCATCCTAGGCCGTTAGATGAGATTTGATGGAAAATCGGACGGCCACGGAGTCATTTTACGGATTCTGCACCCGTCCGCACGACCAGTGGCGCACGGTCAGCGGTCGTGCGCCCTATGTCAGTGATCGTGCGTTTTCGTTAAACAGGGATTTGGCATTATATTTTCTTTATGCACGACCAGTGGCGCACGGTCAGTGGTCGTGCGCCCTGTGGTCAGTGATCGTGCGCTAAGGAAAAACTGCACAGTTCTACGCCCTTCCGCCGACGGTTACTCTACCGCGAGGCGTTAACTCCCACCGACTCCAGGACTGAACATGGGGTGTTACAACTCTCCCCCCCTTAAAAGAATTTCGTCCCGAAATTACGAATAGCAAGTAAACAACTTAAACTTAAACGGTACCTGAGTTGAAGAGTTCGGGGTACTCCTCGAGCATGGTTTGTTCTCGTTCCCACGATAGCTCCTCACGACCGCAATTGTCCCAACGGACTTTCACCATCCTGATTTCTTTGTTCCGAAGCCGCTTGACCTCGAAATCTTCGATAGAAATGGGCTTGACTTTGGTCGTCAACCCTTCCTCAACCGGTACTTGATCAACCGCTAACACTTGCGACGGCTCTTGCACCGCCTTCCGCAATACTGAGATGTGGAATACGTCATGCAAACAACTCAGTTCCACAGATAATCTCAACCGGTAGGCCGCTTCTCCGATCCGTTCTAGAATCTCGAATGGCCCAAGGTATCTCGGACTCAACTTTTTCAAGCGTCGAACCCGTGACACCCCCTTGAACGGTTTGATCTTCAGGTATACCCATTCGCCAACATTGAACTCCACGTTCCTATGTTTGGCATTAAAATACTTAGCCTGCCTGTCCTGAGCTATAAGCAAGCGCTCTCGTATCGTTTGCACCAAAGAAGTCGCATCTTCGATCTCCTGACGATTGTAAAGTTTCGACTCACCCGTCTCCAACCATGACAACGGCGTGCGACACTTTCTCCCATAAAGAGCTTCGAACGGTGCCATCTGGATACTTGCTTGGTAACTGTTATTGTACGCAAACTCGACCAAGTATAAGTGATCCTCCCACCGTTTTCCGAAGTCCAACGCACACATGCGAAGCATGTCTTCCAATGTCCTGTTGACTCGCTCGGTCTGGCCATCCGTCTGCGGATGAAACGCCGTGCTAAACTTCAGTTTCGAGCCCAACATCTGATGTACTAGCCTCCAGTCATTGGACGTGAAGCGTCCATCGCGATCACTCACAATGCTGCGGGGCACTCCGTGCATTCGCACAATATTATCCACGTAGAGTTTTGCTAACTTCTCCACCGGATCATCCTTCCTCATCGGAATGAAACGCGACACTTTTGTCAATCTGTCCACGATCACCCAGATGGCGTCGTTTCCCTTCTGCGATTTTGGCAATCCATGCACAAAATCCATAGATATGTCGTCGAATTTCCACTCCGGAATGGGTAAGGACTTCAAGAAACCTCCCGGCTTTTGACATTCCGCCTTCACTAGGGCGCAGGTTTGACACCTCGCCACATAAAGCGCTACATCTTTCTTCAGTCCTGGCCACCAGAATAGTTTCTTCACGTCTTTGTACATTTTTGTACTCCCCGGGTGGATTGAGTACTTGGTATGGTGAGCCTCGTACAACAATTTCTCCCGTAGATTACCTACGTTGGGGACGCACAAACGATCGTCCTTTCTGAGCAATCCGTCCTCCAACATAAATTGGGAATTTGACCCATCCAAAACACCATCCATGAGTTGCTTCATAACATCATCCACAGCTAAAGCCTGCCGAATCCTATCAGCCAGGTCATACTGCACCTCTGTCCAACTCAAACGCGCTTCGGCGCCCGTTTGTCTATCTACACAGAAGATTTCCAAATCCTCTAACTCTTGAATCAATCGTGCATCATGCACCAACAGCCAACTAGCACGTGCGGGAGTTCTGCGACTCAACGCATCTGCCACCGCATTGCCCTTCCCCGGCACATAATGAATTTTGAAGGTGTAGTCCCCCAGGAACTCCATCCACCTCCTTTGCCGCATATTCAAGTCCTTCTGATCCAGCAAGTACTTCAAGCTCTTGTGGTCGGTGTAGATATCAACTTTCACACCGTAAAGGTAGTGTCTCCACAGCTTCAGTGCATGTATCACGGCCGCTAACTCCAAGTCATGGACCGGATAATTCCTCTCGTGTACCTTCAGCTGCCGCGAGCCGTAGGCAATCACACTCCCACGCTGTAGTAGTACACATCCCAAGCCACTCCCCGAAGCATCACTGTAGATTTCGAATCCCTCGGTCCCACTCGGCGAACATAAGATTGGCGCCGTGGTCAACCGACCCTTTAACTCCTCAAAAGCTTGTGCGCACTCCGGCGACCACACAAACCTTTGATCCTTTCTTGTCAACGATGTGAGAGGTAACGCTATCCGCGAGAAGTTCTCTACGAAGCGCCTGTAGTAGCCGGCAAGTCCTAGGAAACTTCGGACTTCCGCTACCGAGGAAAGAACAGGCCACTCCCGTATCGCCACTATCTTCGCCGGATCTACCGCAATCCCTGCTCCACTAATGATGTGGCCAAGGAAAGCCACCGAGGATAACCAGAACTCGCATTTGGAGAACTTAGCATAGAGCTGGTTCCTCCTCAGTGTCTCCAACACCATGCGCAGATGCTTGTAGTGATCATCTACGCTCTGAGAGTATACCAGGATGTCGTCGATAAACACGATCACAAACTGATCCAAGTACTCTCTGAATGTTCTGTTCATCAGATCCATAAATACGGACGGCGCATTCGTCAGTCCAAACGGCATAACCGTGAACTCGAAATGCCCATAACGCGTGCTGAACGCCGTTTTAGGGATATCACTCTCCTTGATCTTCAACTGGTAGTACCCAGACTTCAGATCCAACTTCGAATAAACTGTAGACCCCACTAGCTGGTCAAACAGATCGTCGATCCTCGGAATCGGGTATTTGTTCTTCTCGGTGAGCTTGTTCAACTCTCGGTAGTCGATACACAGCCTCAGACTTCCATCCTTCTTCTTGACGAAGAGGACCGGTGCACTCCAAGGTGACGAGCTTGGACGCACGTACCCCTGATCCAACAGTTCTTGCAATTGGACCTTCAGCTCTGCCATCTCCTTCGGCGCTAGCCGATAAGGTGAGCGGGACACAGGTTTGGCACCTGGCACCAGCTCTATTGTGAAATCAATCTCTCTTTGGGGTGGAGCCCCAGGGAGATCATCGGGAAACACGTCAGGATACTCCGAAACCACTGGGATACTATCCAGACTCGTCTTAGGCTTTGCGGCCTCCACTAACGCGAAAAACAGCTCTGCTCCAGCATGAACCGCCTTGACCACCTGAAGAGCAGACATCAGTGTCTTGCTCGCCCCTTTAATGCCCTCGAACGTAGTCTCGCGACTAGTATTTGCCCCCAGTTTAACTTCCTTCCGACTGCAGTCAATATAGGCTCGCTGCTCCGAGAGCCAATCCATCCCAAGGATCACGTCAAACTCCACTAGCGGAAGTAACGACGCCTGCAGATCGAATTCCTGATCCCCAATCTGAATCTTCACGAGGCATACTCTATCTACGCGCATAGAGCATCCATTGGGGAGTAGCACATCCAGTTTGTCCTTAGCCATCGAAGAAGGGACTCCGATGCGCGATACGAATTCTTCGGACATAAAGGAGTGCGACGCTCCCGTATCAAATAATGCCCTTGCTGGGCTATCGGATATCAAAACGAAGCCTAGCATAGGAAATATAAGCTAACATGCAAACAGGTAATTATTCAAATAAGGTTAAACTGCAATAATTTAACTCATACCTGTCACCACGTCAGCCTGTTTGATGGCTTCTTGAAGGCCAAGGTTGTACACCCTGGGCTGAGCTGGAGTATGGTGAGATGCGGATGATTCCGCCATCTTCCCTTTCTCCTCATAAGTTGCTCCTGGCTTTCTCTCGGACTTTGGACGTCCGCTCCAACAATCACGGGCAAAGTGCCCTGGCCTCCCACAGTTATAACAAGCACCTGGGGTGCGCGCTGTCGTTGCTCCCGAGGCACCAGAAGAGGGGGCTTGACTTGACGTCTTGGCCCTCTTATTCCACCTCTGAAACTTTGACTTCGTAGCGTTCGGCACCTTGAACTCGGGCTTCTGCACACCCAGCTCTTTCTTTCCAGAGATTCTTGCCAACTCTCGCTCCAACGATCGAGCCGAGCCGACCAAGGTTAGAAATCCTTGCGTCAACGGCCCTGATAGAAGTACCTTGAGATCATCTCGCAGTCCTTCATAGAAACGGTTCGTCTTCCGTTCCTCATCGCCAAAAGTAGGAGCTGCATAACGACCCAGCCTTGTGAACTCATGCAGATAATCATCCACATTTTGACTCCCTTGTTGCAGTCTGAGGAATTGATTTTCCAGTTCTATCTTCTCGGTCGACGGTAGGTACCGCGCCATGAACATTCTCGAGAATTCTTCAATAGAAACCTCTTCCAACTGTCTTTCGACTAGATGGTGTTGCTCCACACCGTCCCACCACAGCCTTGCCTCGCCATCCAATAAGAAAGTGGCTATGGCGGTTTTCTGATCCGCTTCGGTTCTGGTTGTCGAAAGGATCCGCTTAACGCGTGATAGCCAATCCTCCGCTTGCGATGGGGTTCCACCCCCCGAGAATATTGGCGGATTGAAGCTCATCACGTGCTTCAGCTGACAATCCGTCGTACGCCTTGGTGGTCTAGGCTCCTCAGCCACCACAGGCACTGTCGCTCTCGCAGGTTCTTGCTCAATCTCCGGTGCTGGACGTTGTACCTGCCCTGCAGGTTGGGCATTTAGCGCGGCAAGCACCGCCTCGGTAACCAGCCGAATAGTTTCAGCAGATGGAGGTGTTGCAGGCGCCTCGCTTGGTGCCCTACTCTCCGCTGAACGTGTACGGGCTGACTGCCCTGCCCCACTCCTAGTCACCTAGATAAACAAAACCGACAAATAAGCGACAAGCACATTGCTAAAAAGCAATCATTTGAACATTTAACTTGTTCAAAACTGTGTATTTTCATTCCTAAGTGGACATTCATGGGTTCTTTTTCATGTTATAACGATGACGCACGTGATAGTGCTCACCACCCCTTAAAAGAATTCGTCCGCGAATTCTAATAAGCAAGACCGAAACCGTTAGTCTGATACCAATTTGTAACACCCCTATCCGTCACATGGCATATAGCAGTAGGTCCGGCCGGGGCCCGACGCCATATACCGCAGACAGACCGTGGAGTTACGCATCGCATTATCATACTCACAATTTGAAAGACAACGTCCTACGCAACACCTAGCGGAAGCATTTTAGGTTATTAAAAAGAACCCAACAATAAGCATGAATGTCCACTAAAGATAAAACCCATAGGAATGAAACGACTAAAAATACACAAAACAGTCCTCGGCCTTAAGGCCTTACAAACATTGTTCTCTTAACCAAATAGTGTCTTTCATACATCGGCGCGCAGGCCGGCCAAACATGAATATGAAAAACAAAACTAAATCTTCAGCCTTCATGGGCTAGCGCTGCAACTTGGGCATTAGCCTGCTATTTGCCGCTCGGCTCCGCAGCAGCACCTGTAAGAAGCAATCCACCGAAGAGGTGGCAATTTACACGAGTAACCGGTCAGCAATGCTGACCAAATTATAACGACCCCGCCCCGCAATTGCGGGACGGCGGTGCTCCTTCCCTGCATAACAACTAACATAGCAATATATAAATCTATATAACTATTCGTCACAAGTGTCGGCACGCACGGCCGTACACCCCGTGCTCTCAGGGCACTAATTGGTGAATCCGGTCCGGACCCGGTCCGTTCCCGCGATTCCACCGTCGTCTCGTGGACGACAATTCTCGTGAGCAAATAGCCCTTTCAGCCGAAGCCTAGGCCCGTTTCCAGCCCCCCGGGAAGTCCCATGTACTTTAGGTCGCTTCTACCGAGACCACTTGGAATGGGTAGAGTTCCACCCGCCCGTTGCTCACTTCACCACGGCCATTTAGCCATCGGTGCGGGCCAAGTTTCTCCTCATTCCCACAATCGATCAAAACACGCACATAACCCCGTTATGTACCGATTTGCCCTCCAAGGCAACATCGTGGCGGCAATGCGATTCCGCCCAAGCTTTCCGGGTGCGCCTCGAGGTTAATCCCCAAGGATCCCTGTATGCAATCTACCGCGTAGAAATTTCGGAAAACTGAAATCATCGGTGCGGAGTCTTCTCCGACCATGCAATGCAACATCACCGATTCGGGCTAAACCCGAATGGGCTTCACACACAATGCCTACGCCCGTACTTCGATTCCGGGCTCTAACAACGGGGACTTTACATATCTACCCGAAGGGATTCCGCTCCTCAACGCTTACTCGCGAGAGGGGGATTTCCCCATGCAAAGGAAGAAGGGCGACTACACATGCCCTATGAAGAGGATCGTTACCCTCGTAGATTTTCGCGCGCCCGTCATGAAGAAGTAGACGGTTGAAAAGCTTCGCCTCGCTCTTGCCGTCGAGGATCCGGTCTCGGATCGAGATTCGGTGCTCCGGTGCTCCGCCGGCGGCCGGATCTCCTCTTCTCCTTCCTTGCTCTCCCTTCTCTCTAAACTTTTAGAAAGAGAGTCTAGGGTTTGAAATGAGGGTTTAGAACCCTTCAACCCTAAATTAAATGTTTGGGCGGACCATCCTAGGCCGTTAGATGAGATTTGATGGAAAATCGGACGGCCACGGAGTCATTTTACGGATTCTGCACCCGTCCGCACGACCAGTGGCGCACGGTCAGCGGTCGTGCGCCCTATGTCAGTGATCGTGCATTTTCGTTAAACAGGGATTTGGCATTATATTTTCTTTATGCACGACCAGTGGCGCACGGTCAGTGGTCGTGCGCCCTGTGGTCAGTGATCGTGCGCTAAGGAAAAACTGCACAGTTCTACGCCCTTCCGCCGACGGTTACTCTACCGCGAGGCGTTAACTCCCACCGACTCTAGGACTGAACATGGGGTGTTACACTTGAAACCTTTGTAATCTGTATTTTTTTGGTGATTACAAGAACTGAGAAGGGAAGGGATAGGGGACGTAGCCCTGTTTTGGGTGAACCTCTGAAATCTGCGTGTATGTGTGCTTACTCTGTTTCTTTTGTTTACTGCTTTTATTCGGATTTCTGCTTCTCGGCGCTCCGGATTTCCTACATTTGGTATCAGAGCGAGGTTCTTGGATTCTTGGCTATGGGTTCAGGAGGAGTGTGGATCGAGATAGAGAAGTTTGATGGAAGTCGTTTTGATCTGTGGAAGATGAAGATGGAAGACCTACTGGTTGATCGTGATTTGTGGGGTGCAATAGTGGATACTCCTCCAACAGAGAAGTCTGCTGAGGAGGCTGTTGCAGCCTGGACAAAAGCTGATCGGAAAGCAAAGAGTCTTATCAAGTTGTTTCTTGCAGACTCTGTTTTGACAAATGTCATTGAGGAGACTTCAGGCCAAGGTCTGTGGTGGAAGTTGGAGTCTCTCTACCAGAGTAAGTCTCTAGTGAACAAGCTGTTGCTGAGGAAGAAATGGTACAATTTGAAGATGCAGGAAGGCGGTTCTTTCTCTGAGCACCTGACCAATTTCAACACTGTTGTGGGTCAGTTGATCTCTATTGGTGAGAAAATCTCAGATGAAGATAGGGCTATTACACTACTGTGCTCGTTGCCGGATTCGTGGGACAATGTGATTGTTGTCATAGGGGGTAATGGAGATAAGGCTCTCTCTAGTGAGTCAGTATGTGCTACTCTATTATCTGAGGAGACCAGAAGATGAAGTTCAGAGAAGACTAGCAAAGGTGCATTGAGTGTATCCAGATCTCACCCTCAACGGAGGGACAACAAGCAAGGTGGTTCTCGAGATAAGTCTCGGGGTAGTTCCAAGAGCAGAGAAAAAGAAAAAAGAAAGAAAGCCTATTCATTGCTGGAAGTGTAATGAGGTTGGACACGTGAAGTCTCAATGTCCAAACAAGGCCGTTCCGGAAAAGGAGGCAGGGTCAACTTCGGGTGCAAAGAAGGAGACCGACGGCGGTGACATGTACATCGCGGCTGCATGTGTTGCTCAGAGAGATGCTGATGTGTGGTATGTTGACACAGGAGCATCATATCACATGACCCCTCATAGAGACTGGTTTTGTGAGTATGAGAGGTTTGATGGTGGTGACGTCATGCTTGGCGATGATACTGCTGTGCAGATTGTTGGGCGTGGCAAGGTGATGCTGAAGATGGCCGACGGGACCATGAAGACCCTTCCGGGGGTGATGCACATTCCAGGGATGAGCAGGAATCTGATCTCGGTGGGATCAATGGCGGATGCGGGGGTGTCTTCCAGTTGTGACATGCACTCGTGTAGGATGACCCGAGGGGCGATGGTGATCGCCAAAGGCGTGAGGCATGGGGCACTGTACAAGTTGCTTGCTGATACAGTGGTGCCTAGTGGGGCCTTCATTTCTGAAGGCCAATAGGAGGACCATGAGGAGCAGTCCAGGCTGTGGCACCAGCGGCTTGGACACATCAGTGAGAAGGGGATGTCAGCTATAACATCTGGCTAGATGGTGGTGGGTGTGCCCGTGTGCACCTCGAGCTTTGGGTTCTGTGAGCATTGCCTACTTGGCAAGCAGAACCGGGTTAGTTTTCAGGGAGAAGGGACGAGGGCCACCGATTTATTGGATTTGATTCATAGCGATGTATTTGGGCCGACTCCAATCCCTTGGTGGGGATAGGTATTATGTATCTTTCATTGATGATTACTCTCGATATTCTTGGCTTTATTTTCTCAGGTCCAAGACGGAGGTTCTCGATAGGTTCAAGAATTTTAAGAACCTGGTGGAGAACCAGTTGGAGAGGAAGGTGAAGGTTCTCCGTTCTGATAACGGAGGGGAGTATTGCTCGGACGTCTTCGAGCGGTACTGTACTAAGCAGGGGATTGCACGGCAGAAGACCACGCCGTATACTCTAGAGCAGAGTGGAGTTTCGGAAAGGCTCAATCGGACATTGATGGAGAAAGCCAGGTGCATGCTCAGTTGGGGTGGTTTAGGGACGGAGTTCTGGGCTGAAGCGGCAGCTACAGCTAACCATTTGAAGAACAGGACCCCTACATCTGCAGTGAAGGGGTGTACCCCCTTTGAGGCCGTTTTCCAGGAGAAGCCAAATTTGGCTTATGCTCGTGTTTTTGGATGTGATGGATACGTTCACATTCCAAAGGAGAAGAGGGGGAAGCTGGATATGAAGTCCGAGCGGTGCATCTTTGTGGGCTATAAGGATGACATCAAGGGATATAAGCTTTGGAACCCGGTGACGAGGACGGTGACGTATAGCAAGGATGTGGTCTTTCATGAAGCCCGTCCTCAAGTCACTACACAAGCGGAGGAAGGAAAAGCTGTAGAAAAGGTGGTAGTAGAAAGGAGCATGAAGGAAGTTCCTCTGGAGGATGCTCAGATTACTACTATGGCTGTTTCGGATTCGGATTCAGAATCAGATGGTTTGGAGGAGGTGAGCTTTGATGATGAATCAGAAGAGTAAGTTGCTGATGTTCCACTTCTGAGGCGCTTAATGAGGGAAAGGAGGGCACCAATCTGGTACTCCCTTAGTGCGGTTGGAGCACAATATTGCCTGAACATGCTTGGAGAAGATCCCATTTCAGCCAGGGATGCAAGGTCGAGGGCTTATGCGAATCAGTGGGAGCTTGCTATGGTTGATGAGATGGAGTCTCTGCGGAAGAATCATACTTGGGGTCTGTGCAAGCTTCCAAAAGGGAGGAAGGCCATTGGGAGTAAATGGGTCTTCAAGCAGAAGGTTAAGGCGGATGGCACCGCGGAGAAGTACAAGGCGAGGTTAGTTGCCAAGGGCTTCTCACAGGTGGAAGGTGTGGACTACGACGAGATTTTCTCTCCGGTGGCCAAGCTCACTTCTATCAGAATGGTTCTCTCCATTGTGGTTGTGCATGATCTGGAGATTGAACAAATGGACGTGAAGACGGCATTTCTTCACGGGGATCTAGAGGAGGAGATTTATATGCGGCAACCTGAAGGATTCGAGGCCAAGGGCAAGAAGGATCTGGTGTGCATGTTGAATAAGTCCCTTTATGGACTTAAGCAATCTCCGAGGATATGGTACCAGAAGTTCGACACCTACATGCTGGAGTTGGGTTTTGAAAGGTCGAATTCAGACCACTGTATCTATATCCAAAGGAAGGGAGAGCACTTAACTTCCTTGACACTCTACGTAGATGACATGTTACTCGTAGGGAATAGTGTCAAAATGATCCAACAGGTGAAGAAGTTGCTCTCGGCCAAGTTCGAAATGAAAGATTTGGGTTCGGCAAGTGTGATCTTGGGAATGCAGATTATCAGGGACCGGAGCAAGAAGAAGCTTTGGCTGGGGCAGCAAAGATACGTCGAAGAGGTGTTGAAGAAGTTCAACATGGCTGACTGCAAGCCTGTTGGTGCCCCTATGCCCGTGGGGAATAAGCTATCTGCGGAGATGTGTCCCAATACACATGAGGAGATGGAGGACATGGTGAAGGTCTCATATGCAAGTGCAGTTGGGAGCCTCATGTACGCCATGATTTGTACTCGCCCTGACATTGCACAAGTAGTGGGAGTACTGAGCCGTTATATGGCCAAACCGGGGATGGAGCACTGGAATGCTGTGAAGCATGTGTTCAGGTATCTTCGGGTCACTTCAAATTATTCTATCTGTTTTGAAGGTGCTGAAAATGGAAAAGTCCTGGACGTGGTCGGACACGTTGACTCTGACTGGGGAGGTGATCTGGATAGCAGGAGGTCCACCAGTGGATATGTATTTACATTGTTTGGTGGCGCTATCAGTTGGATGAGTCGGCGGCAAGGAGTGGTGGCACTCTCATCGACGGAAGCGGAGTATATGGCTCTTACTCATGCCAGTAAGGAGGCCATATGGCTGAGGAGGTTGTGCGGGGAGCTCGGTTTTGAACGAGGTCCTGTGAAGCTGTGGTGTGACAGCCAAGGGGCTATTCAGTTAGCCAAGAATCCGGCTTTGCATGCTAGGACCAAGAACATTGATATTCAATTTCATTTCATCAGGGAAAAGGTAGAGAAGCAGGTTGTTCAACTGGAGAAGGTTGATACCAAGGAGAACTGCTCTGATTTCCTGACCAAGGCTGTGCCTGTTGCTAAGTTTGATTGGTGTGCAACAACAGTGGGGTTGAAGAGGAAGATTGCAGGAGTTGCTCTCATCTACGGAAGCTGTCCAACAAGTGGGAGAATGTTGGGGTTGTGGAACACTTCCGGTCCTCTTGTTTATCACACTGGGTTAGCCCACGTGAGCTTAGAGGAATCGAAGTGTGATCCCCCTCCGACATATCTGGCGCCGACGACAGCGGGGGTCCGAGGGCAGCCGCCCCGACGGAGGTCCTGCTGACCGGACAGCGGGTCGGGGTCTAGGGGACAGCGTCCCCGGTGGGGGTGCGGGGGCAACGCCCCCGGCCCAAAATTTTTTTTTGGGGGGGGGGGATGTTTTTTTCCATTCTTCGAACTGGGTTCGACGTTCGTCGAACCCAGCTCGACGTTAGTCGAACGGGCCGAGTTCGACGCGGCGTTCGACGATCGGGTTATGCTGAAGCCTATTTAATGGCGTATTCCGGTTTTTTTTAGGGATACGGTCGAGACGACGGCTTTCGACTGGTATACCTTTTGGAGGCGCATACGAAGACTTTGTTGGAGGCGATCCAGAAGGGGTTCTTCCTTTGTTTCTTGTCCAGAAGCAGGAGTTAAGGTAGGATCAGTTTAGATCATTGAAACCTTTGTAATCTGTATTTTTTTGGTGATTACAAGAACTGAGAAGGAAAGGAATAGGGGACGTAGCCCTGTTTTGGGTGAACCTCTGAAATCTGCGTGTTTGTGTGCTTGCTCTGTTTCTTTTGTTTACTGTTTTTATTCGGATTTCTGCTTCTCGGCGCTCCGGATTTCCTACACTCATCACCAAAATTTCATAGTCAAGCATGCTCGGGTGGGAGTTGTCTCGGGATGGGTGACCTCCTGGTAAGTCCCTGTATTATCCACTTAACTATCGAGTTTCGCTCATCAAAGCGAGGTTACGGCCTCCAACAACCCATCAATAGCACTGGAGAGTAGTTGGGATGTACGATCTACAGACATGTTGTGGCTAAACTCTTTTGAGCTGGATGCTAATAGTGCTGACGGTCGTTTTTTTGAGCCGTGTGCTGCGGAGGCCGTTACATGCACCCAATTCCTTCTTTTCGATTACTATATGCCCGTTCGAATCTGGCTTTCTACATATCTTCGTATTTGGAGCCTCCCTTCTTTACTTATGTAATTTTTCATCTTATGCTCCCACCTTTTTTCCAATCCCATTGATCAAAAGCTATGATTCACTCAGCTCTTACCTAGACTATAGTTTCCTAGCTAGGAGGGGAAATGTGTTTTTTCTAGATCTATTTAACCTACTCAAATAGCTAGATCTAGGCTAGGCCATGGAGATTTGGTGACCAGGGTGAAAATGATGTTATTTATTTATTTATTTATTATTATTTTTATTCTTCATTTTTATCTCTACAGTAAAGTTTAAAGTATTTCTGAGCTGACGGTGGATCCACTTCCCTCCGTTTCGAGAAGAATAAAAATTATCCGCACGCGAGCGAAAAATCCCATGCACTTGTCTTAACATAAACTTGAAAAACACCAACCGTTGGATTTCATCAAGATGGCAGCTAACCCAACGCAACAAAGTCGATAATTTCTGTCACGAATTTTAATGTAAATCCAAGGGAAGATATCTGCTGCACACGTGTTGTTTATAAACCGTGTATTCTCCGAAACCACAGGCCTAAATGCACATGATTTTTCCTTTGACCTGTCAACTTAAGCGTCTTCATCATATAATTAGCAAAGCCAACGTTAGCTCCCATTCCTCTCGACAACCTTCCTTCCACCCGGAAACACTGCGATGAGCAACGCCACCTCGGATCCCGCCGACTGGTCCAACTTCTCCCACCGCGCCGCCTTCGCCGGACACCTTCCCAATCCCTTCTTGCCGACTTCGGTTGCCGCGGACGCGACCGTCGTCGCAACCGTGCCTTTGGCGGGTTCCGGCGGCCGCGGCAGCGGCTCAATTTCCGAGCAACACGCGGGGAAGGCGCCGCCGCGCAAGCGGCCGCGGTCGACCCGCCGGGCTCCTACCACCATGCTGAATACCGACACGACCAACTTCCGAGCTTTGGTACAGCAATTCACGGGCGTGTCGACCGGGCCGGCTTTCTCCACCACATATAGAACCGTGGAGCAGCCGCCGGAGATGGGTTTGAGTCATCAGCAGCAGCAGCAGCAGAAGCGGAGCAAGCGGTATGAATACCTGCCACCGCAGCTGCTGCAGCAGCAACAGCAGCAAGAGATGATGAGATTCTCATCCGTGGCGGGGAACGGATTGGAGGAGTGTGAAGAGATGATGATGCAGGGGTTCTTTTTTGATGGGATGGCCGGCGACGGGCAGCAAGTGATTCCCGGCGAGATGGCGAGGGGCGGCGGCGGCGGCGGCGGCGGCGGATACTACTGATCGAGGAATTGAATATGGTGAGAAGCAAGTACAGAGGATTTATTTGGCTGCTGTGTGTACATGCTAATACCATTATGCGACTTCTGTATTCAAGGTAGCTGCCGTGCTGCTTTTTTTTCTGTCTTTTTCTATATGAATTATCGTAATATAATCTGAGATTTTTTTTTTTGCACTTGGTTGTTAATTACAATTTTAAACTTATTTAACTATTATGATATTAATTAATATGATGGTATAATTTTGAGGTTTTCTTTGTTTATAATAATATATCTATTATGGAATAGGGGATCAATGCACTATGATATATGTGCACTTTGAGATGTGTGCTCTGATCGTTCGGTCTGTACACAGTGCGCGCACTTCACTGTAAAGTGCATTTAATTTGTGCACTTTATCCCTCAGCTTTCCTTCTTTGATCGGCCATCTCAGATTGAGATTTTTTCTCTGGCATCTTTGCATGGGTTGCAAATTGCATGTGTATAGTGTACAACCCTATATTCGCTGGGGGGGCACCAAGAGGCATCAACCGTCGAGGATGGACAAGCCTCGGGCTAGCTTGGGCCTGAAGACCAGAAGAGCTCTCGCGTCGGAGGAGCTCCCGCCTCATGGCAGGCAAGATCCCGCCCATGACCAGAAACTGGCGAGAAGGCGTTGAGTGGTCTCAACGCCGCGCTGAGTGAGCTCTACTCACCTAACGCCAGGGTCAGCAGCGAGAGCGTCAAGATTAGAGGAGCTCCCGCCTGGAAACGGGCGAGAGCGTTCACCAGCGGTCAGCCAGGACCCGCTCTCGGCAGAGTCGGCGAGAAGGATTAAACTGGCGAGAAGGCAGGGGCTGGCTCAGCTTGAGACTTTCGACACTTCTCTTTAGCTCCCGCCAAATGAAGGCAAGAGGGTTCTCGCCGAGTGGGGCCCAGGGTTCAGGGTAAAATTACTTAATCGCCCTCGGATAAAATTACCCATGCACCCCCAGGGGCTGCATTTGGTACTTTGCAAACAACGGGATTTGGCTATGGGCAGATCAACCATGGGTATTTCAGTAACTTCAGGTCGGCAAAAGACTATAAATAGACCCACAAGGTCTCCTTAGAAAGCGGACTCTCATTATTCTCCCAATTTCTAGTGCTTTCTGAGGAGCTCCTAGCCCAGCTTCTGGCTTTGGAGGGGAAGCTCTCAGAGATCTTCCGGGTGTGAGGTGGGACCTCCCTACTGAGGATTTTGGGCCAGTCCTAGGTCCATCATAACCAGTCGAGAGTTGAGGTTCGAGAGTTGAGGTTCGAGAGAAATAGGTGTTGGTTACACCCTGGTTTTTGAACATTCGTTGAGATCATTTTTGGCTTCAACATAGCGTCGGAGGCGGGCCTTTCGCCGCTTCCGCACGCCGGAGTTGGTCCCTCAGCAGGACGTTCTCGCAGCGTACATCAGCCAACTCCGCGCGGAGCGCCATGGCTTGGGCGGAATCCTGTGGAGAAGAGATCAGCTCAGCAAATACTGCACAAACGTGACTTCGAGTAGCGAGATCAAGGGTCCAGGAAGATCCCGCTTACCTCGGCTGCGGGGCGTAGGGACAACGCTTGTTGAGCATTCGCCAACTCCTGCCGAGCACTCGCGAGCTCTGTCTCCGAAGAGCGTGCTCTGGCCACCGCCTCTTCCCTCGCCTTGTACATGTCGGTGAAGTTCTTGTCGATGTTGATGCTTCGACGCGCGCACATGTGCGCAAGCTCGAACCCGCGCAGCAGGGCCCAGGTAGAGTCGAAAGCCAGGAGCCGGGTGGGCATCTGGTCGAAGACACTGGCGCCCTCTCGGCTATAGAGGCCATAGCCTAGCGAGAAGGCCTCGCCAGTAACCTCATCTCGCTCCGTCCAGCTGGGGAGGAGCGTTGAAACCGCAATCCTGTTGGATTCGGGATCCCATTGGAGCAGAGGCTTCCCCTCTGCGTCGACGTGCTTCACACCGAAGCCATAATTTTTGTGCCCTTTCGGCACTTCCTTGGGCGGGGTCCGGGCAGAGGTCTCGGCAACGACTCCCTCTCCTCCAGCCACGTCTGCGACCGGAGGGTTCTCGGCAGTAGCCTCGGTACGTCTCCTGGCAGCAGCACCCGTCTCACTGGCCATCTGGAGCAGCCCTTTGAAGGACTTGCCCGAGGCAGGATGTCGGGCGGGCGAGACGGCCAAGCCCTTGCACTTATCCGCAGCGGATGGCTTTGGCTTCTTCAACGGTCGCGGGGCGGGAGCGGTGCCTTTTCGCTTCTTAGCTTCGGGCGGCAAAGGCTGAGCGGGCTCTTCCCGGCAAGCGCGAGCGCTGGCCTCCGCGAGAGCGAGAAATCCTCTCGCAGCCCGATCCTCGACACCCGGGGCCGCAGCGAAAGGTTGGCGTAGAGGGACCTCCCGCTCTCCTGTAAAGTTAGCGCTTTTCAGCACAGGAAGATCTTAACAAGAGATCAAATCTAGGGCGAGACCGTACCTTCACCCGGGTGGATGGGAGGAAGGGAGTCGACGTCTCGCCGAAGGAAGAGAATATCAAACTCCTTTGTTCCGAAGAACTCCATGAGTGCGCTCTCGCGCAACCCCAGAGTGGGTGGTTTGTAAGCAGCATTCTCGTATTGAACAGGTCGGAGTGGGACGTTGCCGAAGTCCCCAGTGACGTAGACGAACTTCTCGCCCCAATGGTGATGTTTGTTGGCGAGACCGGTGGTCTTGAGCAGCTGCCCGGAGAAGAAGACCACCCCTCCTTTAGCGCGGAAGTTGAACAGCTTACGGAAGATCGGCAGACTAAACTCGATCCTCTCAGATCGCATGTAGCATATGAATGCAACATGGATCGCGACGGAGTTTGGGTTCAGCTGGGCGGGAACCACCCCGTAGTAGCGGAGAGCTTGCCGAATCTCCGGCCAGAGGGGAAGGCGGAAGCCCACCTCGAAATGTTCGAGGGGGATGGCGAGCTCTCCCGCCTCCGGGGTATTCACCTTGTCGTGATTACCCGGGTTCCGCGCCGAGAAGCCAGCGGGAATGAAGCGATCGACGATCAGGTTGTACTCGTCCAAGGTGAGCGTGCAGGAGGGCAAGAGATGCTTGCGGAATGCTTCCGCGCAATGAGCGCGACCCTCATTCTCGCCCGGCATTTTGGGTTTAGGGGTAATAGCGAGAACTATAGAGAGGTAGAAGCGGAAGCAAGAGGGCGAGAGCAATGAAAGGGAGTTGAGGTTCCGGATCAGAGAAGTAAATGCGGTTGGTAGATCTCTCTATTTATAGGGAACCGTGATCGTTACGGCTCCGTCCGATAGAGAGAGAAAATGACGGCGGAGTACAGCTGTCATGATCTGGGCCGGCGACGCCTCGGTTTTCCCCCTCGGGATGATAGCAGTCAACGATCGTCTCTAGTTTCGGCGCAAGCCTCTTGGTTTTAGCGCAAGCATCCTAATGCCAACACATTCTTAAAATTCGCAGCACAATGAAAGAAGAGACGGATAGTAACTTGCTCTCGCTGCCGAGAGCTGAATAAAATTAAAAATAACAGTTATTACAGAGGCATAAAGGTACATGGCGGAAGGGAAGGCTAAAAAGGGAGAAGGGGCGAGACCTAGATAAACTAATACGGTTCCCAGCACCATCGCCCTCGTTCCCGCCGTCTAGTTCTCGGAGGCACCAGCAGGTTGAAGTAAGATGACAGGGTGGTACACCCTAGAATGATCCGCCTAGCATGATCCCGGATCTGCGCGATACATCTCCCTAGCGAAGACTCGGCAGTAGGCCCTCCCGGTCGATCAGTCTCACCCAAGAAGAAATCCCGCTCCAGGGCCTCCAGCCTTTGTTCCACGGATTCGCAGAACGCTTTCGCTGCGGCAGCATGGGCGCGGTCTCGCCGGATGAGCTTGGTTAAAATGGCCGAGATCTTCCTCCTCCGCTCCTTCGCGTTCCCGGTGCCGTTCAAGGTTTCTTCTATCTCGCAAGGCGAAGGAGGAAGGGAATCGTCTTCTTCTTCTTCTTCTTCTCCCTCCTCGTTGGCTCCCGACTGAGAGCTGGGATCCCCTGCGAAAAGTGCGCCCAAGGTTTTGATTAAAGCATAACGATCAGCCGACAAGAATGTCTCGCATACCTACAGTCTGGCGAGAGCCATTGACTGGCGTCGGGTGAGAAGGCCCGACCCCTCCGTCAGTTCCATAAAGGAGGTGGAGAGGCTTGCCTCGCCCTGGGCGGAAGGGTTTGCGCACAATGGTCCCGGCCTGGCCGGAAGCATGGAGAGAGTTGTCCTCTCTCAAGGGATGATCGACATCCTTAGTAGTGGAAGGTTCAAAGGCCACCCCTCTCGCCTGCAGGGCGGGATTTTCCGCAGAAGGAAGCAGCTCGCCGGTTCTCGTTTCATCTTCCCGGGTGACGAGACCCGGGACGGCGGAAGCTGGCTCTGCGAGAAGACAGTTCAGAAAAGGGAAGGCACGGTTGAAGTATTAAGAGGTGGCGGAAAGCGTACCTATCACCCGGGTCTCGGATGAAGGAATTGTCTCCGAGACCCTCGTTCGATCCTCAGGAGGGGGAGCTGACAAATCTGGGGGAATCGGGGAAGATCCGGCGACGTCATTTGGAACGGATTCCTGCGAGAGGTCGCGTTAACTACCGGGCCTGTAACATAATCATCTCGGTAAGCATGGCCGGAAGGCATACCTTTTGCGGGGAGGGGTCCCCCGCAGGATTGGGATTAGGAGAAGGTGAATTCCTATTCTCGCGAGCAAGGTCTCGCCGGACCACCTTCGCTTTTTTCTTTCCCTTTTTCTTCTTCGACTCAGAAGGGCCGGTGTCTGAAGATTTTCTCGATAGCCAGGGCGCTACCGCAGCGCTATTTGCTAAGGCTCGCGCTTGAGCCGCGATTAACTGATCTTGAAGGTCCTGCGGAAGTGGCTTGCCAGCACGCTTAGCTACATCTTGGTATCGCGCATAAAATCCCGGGCGAGAGCTCAGTGAAGAAACAGTAGTTCAGAGGCAAGACTTATGATCACCCGTCGGCGTGTATTTATAGCCGCAGTAGGGCCCGCCAAAAGATTCTCTTGGCTGACAGGCACGTGTCCAGCGAATATTTTGGGGTTGGACTTGTCTTGTCGAGCGCAGGGCTAGCTCGAAAAGAGCGGGGATTGTGTACAACCCCATATTCACGGGGGAGGACCAGGAAGACTAAGACTTCAGTGGTCAGGGTTGGACTAGTCTCGGGTTAGCCCTAGGGCGGACCGACAGAGTTCTCGCCCTTAAGGTGCTCCCGCCTACTGATAGGCGAGATCGTTCGTGCCAGGACTCGGGTCTGCAGGTCAGCTTTAGGCTTCGGGACAAGAGAGCTCCCGCCCAGAAGGAACTCTCCCTGGAGGCAGGAGAGAAGGCGTTGAGTGAGCACCATTCGCTCAACGCCGTGATTAGCAGTGAAGGCGTAGAGTGAGCTTCACCCACTCAGCGCCGCGTCCAACGGCAATGACGTCAAGACCACCGAGAGCGAGAACCCTCTGGGCGGGAGATCTCGCCAAGGTGAGCCCAGCTAAGGCTCAGCGAGAGCCTTCTCGCCCAGGGTTCTCGCCAAGCAGGTCCATGTGGTGGGGCCTGGCGCCCAGGGAAAAGGATTATTTTATTATTATTTCATTATCCTCGGGTTCAATTACCTATATGCCCCTGGGATGGCAGCGGGATTTGGCTATTGGCAGACCCATCAGGGGTATTTCAGTATTTTCAGGTCAGGAGAAGACTATAAAAAGATCCATAGGGGCTCTTTGGAAAGGCAGGGTTTTCATTATTCTCCAACTCCAAGGCTTTCTGAAGAGCTCCCAGTCCAACTATTGGTTTTGGAGGGGAAGCTCTCAGAGATCTTCCGGGTGTGAGGTGGGACCTCCTAGCTGAGGCTTTGGGTCAGTCTTAGAACCTTAGCAACTAGTCAGGGGTCGAGATTTGAGAGAAGTAGGCGTCGGCTGTACTTTGGTTTGTGAACATTCGTTGGGGTCAATTTTGGCTTCAACATGCTTATTTTCATGTTTGGAACCTTTGTTTGAGTTTAGTTTTTATCAGTTATCTAAAATTCATAATTTATGTTTTCTGGAAAAACTTATGTTTGATCGTTATTAACTTTTGCTTTAAGCATGTTTTGTGTTAACATCTATATTCAATATATGAAGAGATTGTTGAGGTATATTGATTAGATATGACAAGTGCTTAACGGGTTAGGTTTAGGATCCGGATGACATCCAATAACCTTTCGTCGGGGATTTAGGGTTACGCCTATAAATACCCCTGCTGAGGGAAACGTGGAGGTTCGGTGAAAAATGAGAGAAAAATGGACAAGAGGTAAATAAACCGCAAATTTTATTGCTCCAAAAAGGTAAGTAATACATAGGTATTTATAGAAAATGGGGGAGGTGAAAGAATACAATACACGATGTGAGACTAAATACAAGTCGCGCGGAGTGAGCTGTTTAACATGCACAAATCACTCACTACACAAAACATAACATTATGTCCTCCGGATATATGAGAAGGCAGCCACTATCTGTACAAGATCGCCAGACAAGCCGCTAAGCCGCACATGCGGATAGCCAACAGACCGCAGTGCGACTAACCACTAGGCTGAAGCTACTGCAAGCCACCAGACCGCATACTGCGGGTTTCCACCATACCGCAGAGAAGATGACCATTAGACCACTGTTGCGGCTTCAATCAGACCGTTATGACTTCATAAGATCACTGCGGCTAACACTCTAACCGCTGCTACGAACTCCTGCCAGACCTGATGCAACCAAAGTCCAGACATCTAATGCGGCTTCATATAGGCAGTTGCGGCTACACCAGACCGCTGCGATTTACATTTAAACCGTTGTAGCGCCCACTGGTCAGAACGTTGCGGCTTCCACTGAACAAACATCCCAACAGCTCGCTGAGATAAACTGCTAGAAGATCGGCAGGACAGACCGCGGCGGCTTGTTCGGCTAACCGCCCAAATTGAGTTCCAACACTCCCCCTCAATCTGGAGCATATATGTCAACCATGCCCAGCTTGTCACAAACCTCTGTGAACGAAGTAACCGGTTTCGTGAATAAATTCACCAGCTCTTTATCAGAAGTAATGAATGGAGTGCATATCTGATTCTTCGGAATCTCTTCTCTAATTAAGTGGCAACCAACCTCGATATGCTTCGTTCTCTCATGAAAGACCGGATTCTTCAAAATGTATATAGTTGCTTTATTATCACAGAACATCGGTAGGGGGTGATCATAAAACTCTCCTAGATCCAGTAAGAGAGTTCGAAGCCACTTCAGCTCACAAGCAGTCAGAGTCATGCTTCTATACTCTGCTTCTGCACTTGATCTGGCAACTATAGCCTGCTTCTTGCTCTTCCAACTGACTAGATTTCCTCCAACAAAGGTGCAAAAACCAGATGTTGACTTCCTATCGCCCTTATCATTTGCGTAGCTTGCGTCATAATAAGCCTTTACTTTTAAATATCCCCTTTTCAGGAACGAGAGCCCTTTCTCTGGTGCCACTTTCACATACTCGAGAATCTTCGGAGCTGACTGCATATGACACTCCCTAGGAGCTTACATAAACTGACTTACTTTCCCAACCGCATAACAGATGTCTAGTCTTGTAACAATAAGATAGAGGAGTTTACCATCAAGACGTCTGTACCTGGTGATATCTTCAATGAGAGGAGAAAACTCACTCTAGCATTTGTCATCTCCAACCGTCATAGTGGACCGAGCAGGCTTAGCTCCAAGAAGACCTGTCTCTTGTAAAAGATCTAGAGCATACTTCCTCTGTGAAAGAATGATAGATCCAGGTTTTCGAGATATCTCAATCCCTAGAAAATACTTAGGAGACCCCATATCCTTCGTAACAAAATGCCGGAGTAGATGTTACTTTGTCATATTAATGTCTTTCCTATCATCCCCAGTAAGAAGGATATCATCCACATACACCGTTAGAATTACCAGTCCATACGAGATTTTCTGAATAAACAAAGAGTGATCTGCAACACTTCGAACAAACCCAGCAACAGAAATAACCTCGTTAAACTTCTCAAACCAGGCTCTCGGACTCTGTTTAAGACCATAGATGGCTTTCTTCAACTTACACACCTGAGACTCCCCCTGAGCAACAAACCTAGGAGGTTGCTCCATATAAACTGCCTCGTTCAAATCCCCATAAAGAAAGGCATTCTTGACATCTAACTGGGACATTTCCCAATCTCTGTTCACAACCACAGAAAAGAGAACACAGATCGTAGTAATCCGGGCAACAGGAGAGAATGTATCAAAAAATCTACACCATAAGTTTGCGTAAATCCTTTGGCAACAAGACGGGCTTTGTAACAATCAACTGTACCATCAGGAAGATACTTGATAACAAAAACCCAACAATAGACAACCACATTAGTACCATAAGGAGTGGGAACAAGAGACTAAGTACCTCTTTCAGTTAGAGTTTTCATCTCCTCATCTATAGCAGCTTTCCAATGTGGAATAATCAGAGCATCACGATAAGACGCAGGAAGAACAATGGCCGAGAGGGCAAAAGCAAAACTCTGCGTACGAGAAGACAATCTGGTGTAAGATACCATATCAGCGAGAGGATGTTGAGTGCACGAACGAACACTTTTCCTGAGAGCAATCAGAAGATCAAGATCAGTCCTATCTACTTGCCGAGGTCCATCCGAAGGAGAGGCAGACAAACTAGGAACCATGGGCAGCGGCTCAACAGAGGAATCAGGTAGAGCAGGAGAGTCAAAAGTAGAAGAAGAAATAATAGGCTCAGGACAAGGTGCAAAAATAAGAGGAGAAGGAACTGAATCATCAGAAGAAGGAAGAACAGAGAAGGGGGAAAGAATGGAACATTCTCAAAGAAAGTGACATCGACAGAAACATGATGTCGGCGGAGAACAGGATCATAACACCTGTATCCTTTCTGAGTTGGACAATAGCCCAGAAAGATACATTTAATCGAGCGTGGTGACATCTTGTCGTGACCAGAAGAAGGAGAATAAACAAATGCAGTGTACCCAAAAACACGAGAATACAAAGGAAAAGGGTTTGCAACAGGATGCAGGATAGAAAAGGGAGTCTTCCCACTGATAATAGAGGACGAAACACGATTAATAATAAAACAAGAGAGAAGAACCGCATGCCGAAAATAAGACTTGGGAACATGCATATGAGTAAGAAGACTCCGAGCCACACCTAGTAGATGATGATTCTTTCGTTCAGCAACACCATTTTGTTGTGATATATAAGGGCAAGTGGTCTGATGAACAATACCATGATCCATACAAAACAATGTAAATTAATGACTAAGATACTCCTTAGCATTATCAGATCTAAAGATTTTAATAGAAGTATCAAATTGTGTATGAATCTCATTGTAAAAAGCAGTGAAAATATAATATAGTTCAGAAGGTTCGCGCAATAAATATAACCATGTACAACGGGAAAAATCATCAATAAATGTCACAAAATATAAACTACCCCTACCAACAGTTTGAGTAGGAGCAGGGCCCCATATATCAGAATGGACAATATTAAACGGACGGGAAGAACTGCGTCCTTTGCTAGCAGGAAAAGTAGAACGATGATGTTTCCTAAATTGACAAACTTCACAAAAAAGAGAAGAATCTCCCAGAGTTAAATCAGGCAGAAGCTGATAGAGGATCCGAGAAGGCAAGCCGAAGATGCCACTGAAGTAGAGGAGAGGAGGCAGAAAAGGCAGAAGAAGTATCAAGATAGAATAAGTTGTCACTCTCAGTCCCAGTAGCTACCATCTCCTTGGACTGAAAAACCTAAAAAGCATAAGTAGAAGCAGTAAATATCGCTTCACAGCCCAACTGCTTACAAAGAGTAGTAACAGAAAGAAGATTGCATAGAAATTTGGGGACATAGAGAGTGTCCCGAAGCTAAAGAGAAGAAGTAACATGCATAGTGTCAAACCCGTGAATCGGGGACGGAGAACCATCAGCAATAAGAACAGGAGGCAAGTGGTTACTCTTAGTAAAAGAAGAAAAAAGCCGAGAATTCCCTGTCATATGATTGGTTGCACCTGAGTTAATAATCCACCTACCCGTGGTAGCTAACTAAGCAGCACCAAAAGTAGCAAGAGAAGAAGTAGACTTCTTGGCAGAATCAACAGAAGCAGGACGAAGATGAGGCTGTTTGACCCAACAACAATCAATCAAGTGGCCAGTTTTGCAACAATGAGAACAGAGAAATTTCGAATAACCACGGCCACCAGTACGGCCACCACAACCACCAGAATTATCATGACGGTCAGGATGAGCAACAATATTAGGACTAAACAGGTCCAAAAAAGACAAGAGATAAATAAACCGCAAATTTTATTGCTCCAAAAAGATAAGTAATACATAGGTATGCCCCCTTATTTATAGAAAACGGGAGATGTGAGAGAGTACAATACAGAAGTGGGACTAAATACAGTCGTGCGGACTGAGCGGTTTGACATGCACAAATCGCTCACTACACAAAATATAACATTACATCCTCCGGATATAAGAGAAGGCCGCCACTATATGTACAAGACCGCCAGACATGCCGCTAAGCCGCACTTGCGGATAGCCAACTGACCGCAGTGTGGCTAACCACTAGGCTGAAGTTGTTGCAAGCCACCAGACCGCATACTGCGGGTTGTCACCAGACCGTAGAGAAGATAACCATTAGACCACTGCTGCGGCTTCAATCAGACCGCCATGACTTCACAAGATCACTGCGGCTAACACCCTAACCGTAACTACAATCCTGCCAGACCTGATGCAACCAAACTCCAGACATCCAATGCGGCTTCATACAGGCAGTTGCGGCTACACCCGACCGCTGCGATTTACATCTAAACCGTTGTAGCGCCCACTGGTCAGAACGTTGCGGCTTCCACTGAACAAACATCCCAACAGCTCGCTGAGATAAACTGCTAGAAGATCGGCAGGACAGACCGCGGCGGCTTGTTCGGCTAACCGCCCGAACTGAGTTCCAACAGTTCCAAACTTGACGGCCACACGGGATGCTTCGAGCGCACTAACAAGAAGCTCATCCACGAATTCTTGGACCTCTAGTTCTCCTCAACGACACAGTTCTTGCACAATTGTCCTTCAGTGGCCTTCAAACTATCGCAAACTACAGGTAATTCCACGTTGGAACCCCACATGATGTTTTTGCTCCAATAAATTTGAATAAAAACATCATTGTCGTCATAGAATGTAATCACATGACAAGAGTTACTACCTATCACCCAAAAAAACAAATTTTGAACATAAGAGTGGATGAAGTTCATTAGCTGGGGAGTGGGTACACGAACAACAATTTTCATTTACCACATTCATGACCATCATCTATGGTTGTCAGGATCGCGATCCGGATCATAGGATCTCGATCCAGATTTTGTAAAGCGGTCCTCAATCCAATCGTATCACGAGATCCGATCCGATCTCGAAACGATCCTATTGAGGATCTCGATGCTCTGACTACTTTGCCGCCACCACTAAGATTCACGGAGAAAATGCAGTGGTCGGGAACTAAGATTCACGGATGTTGCAGATCGCTCAAGGCTCCGGTAGACTGGACAAAATTTAACTGTCATAGCCCGGGAGCGGTCGAGCGCACAAACAGTCACAGGAAAAGGAAAGCTGACAATGCAAATTTTTAACATGAAAAACCCTTCAATCGGGTGGAAAAATCACGTGGCTGGATCTGTGCCGGACAAACCTCCACTATTTGTTGAGAGTTGTACAATGCTTCTTTGAAGAACTCGAGGGCGACATGCCGCCTCTCGTTACAATTTGAGAGAGAGAGCTGTGCTCGGAGGGTGACATACCACCCTTCTCGGAGCTATAACTGTTTCCAGCTGTAATTAGGAGCTTCGTGCTTGCGGAGGCTTTGAGGTCTTTGACTTTAGCCTGAAAGCGAGAGCAGCTTTTGCGTTCTGACGTCAAGGGCTTGGAAGCTCGGACGGCGCGCTTTGCGCGCCTTATCTTCTGTGATTTGTCTCGTGTTCCGCTCAGTGGAGTTTGGAGTGGCAGACTTGATGTCGTCCGACGAGCTTGCTGCTGAGCCGAGGGTGCTGGGAATGCTGAGCGTTCTGCGCGTCGGGTTGCAGTTGAGCGGTCTTTGGCGGATTCTGAAATTGCTCTTGCAAATTGCTAGCGGTGCGGGGTACACGAACTTTGGGTGCTCTGGCGGGCTAGGTGGTTCCGGCGGAGCGCACAGAATCGCGCTTAAACGATCTTGACGACGGGGCGTGCGGAGGCGCGCTTGGATGATCTTGATGGCGGAGCACACGAAGGCATGCTTGAACGATCTTGACGGCAGAGCGCACACTTGGTAGAGGAAAGCGTGTGGGGCTTCCTGCTGGTAGCTGCAGAACATGAAATTAAAGCATTTTTTTACAACGACTGATCAAATACAAATTGATTGATGCTTGAAATGTGGGGGGATGTTGTACTGCACCGTGCAGTGCAGCATCCAACGGCTGCGAGTGCATCAACACTCGCGCATGTATCTCGGCGCAAGTGCTGATGCACTCTCAGCCGCTCGATGTGTTGCACTGCACGATTTAGTGCAGCACACCCCAGGTTCCTTGAAACGTCCCTTATTCCCTATCTTTTCAGACCTTTATTAATGAACCAGTCAAATATTTAAAAAGAAAAAACGAAAAAATTGCTGTAGCTGTAGAAAATGACTTCCTGCTGCGGTAAACTTTGGACGGCACCGGTGTTGTTGCTCCAGTTGGATAAATAAATGATTGACGCAATCACTGCCGTTCGATCCCTCTAAGGGTGGAACAATAATTAGGTACGTTTATCATTTTTAGATCCAACAACAGTCAAAAATAATTTAAATAAAAAAAATAAGAATGCACGAAATACAAAGCAAGATCAGCGGCCCACCCTTTCCCCGCACCGTGTACGCACACGCAAAAAAATTTCTAATGGTGGGAAGATTTTTTCATACGTGTAGCGAATCACGAGGATGATGAGTAATACACTTTAAATCACATTTGTAAGATCTAAATAAATATTTTTTATAAAAAAGAATTAGAATTAATTTTAGTATCTTACTATCTTCACAATCACTTTAAGCAATTTTCTGTTCATATTTTGATTATTTTTGAAATAAACAGCTCGAAAAATCATGAAATCTGATCTTAAAGTGGTATGCCATAAAAGTGCGTGATTTTCCGGCATTTTTTTATTTTCCATCAATTTTTATCAAAAATACTTAGAATATGAACAAAATTGTATTTAAAGTGATTATAAAATAAAATAATAATAATAATTCTCTATTTTTATTAAATATATATATATATAGATGTTAAAAAAATATAATTTAGAGGGTATAATACTGTAATGTTCCATGCACATGGTGCTTTATGCCATGAAATAAATTTGTTGTGATTCGGGGTGCACAACTTGGATCGGTTCGGTCCGGTTCCATATAGAACCAAGAATCGACTCGTATAGGTTCGGTTTCAAATTTTTGGAACCGGAATCGACGCACGGTTCTAAATTATGGAACCGGATCCGAACCGTTCGGTTCGGGTCGGTTCCGGTTCGGTTCTCGGTTCATAATAAGGGACTAATGAACTGTAAGAAAAATATCAAAATAAGAGATTCTTACATGCAACAAGTCATTATCAATTATGTGGTATCGTGCTTGGGGAAGAAGGTTACCGCTTACAAATTCTTGAAGGGAGATGAAGGAGGTCGTGAGGAAGAGGCGAGGAGGAAAGAGCATTGGTGTCGTCACGTCGAGGCGGGAGGAAGGAGCGTCGGCGTCGTCACATTGAGGCGGGAGGAAGGAGCGTCGGCGTCGGCGATTAGGCGGCTTCTTGCTTTCTTCTCACGGGGCAGAGCTAGGGCAAACTAGAAAAGAGCATTCTACATTAAATAAGATTGATTTATATTCGGTTTGGGTCGGTTCTCGGGTACCCGACTGGCGGAACCGAGAACCGAACCGAACCATCGGTTCTATATTTTTGGAACCGTATTCGAACCGACAGAAATAGTAACCGACCCGAACCGCCCGGTTCGGTTTCGGTCCGGTTTTCAGTTCTACGGGTATTTTTGCACACCCCAGTTGTGATGGTGTGGGTTGGAGTATGAGGATCCTCAAATGCATGGGCTGACCTACATAGGGCCGAGTGTGGGCGGCCGCCCACACTGGATTTTAAAAAACTCTTTTTTCAATAATAGGAAATAGGTTAGTTGTCATGATAAATAAGGAATTTGTGAATATATAATATTAAATATATTACAAATAAAGATAATATTGCTTTTATAGCTTAGTTGGTGGAGTGCTTGTTTTTTATCTACATGATCATAGGTTCAAATCTCAACCATGTCTTATTAAAAGTTTATTTTTTAAAAATAAATTTGTTGCTCGGTTTAAAGTTTTTTTTATATAAATAAAATAATTATTATGTCATTGTTCAAAACATTGGTTTTATAAACAAATTCATTATAATGTTTTTGTTTAAAATTTATTAATGTAAACAAATTAATTAATATGTGGCTTATTAAAAAAAAATTTAATAAACAAGTACATTTTTATGTTGTATATAATTTTATTTATTATAAAAAACTATTAAGTAGTGTAGACTTTGAATAATTTTTTTTGAATGATTTATACTTTGCCCACACTGAATAAAACTCCTGCGTCCGCCACTGCTCAAATGAATATTATTTATTTCACAATTCATATTATTTTGTGGTTGATCCAAAGGTTTCACTAATTCTTTCATTTTATAATTTTTTTTAATTAAAATATTATGCACTTTTAGATATAGTGATCAAAAACAATCTTCAACATGAAATAGACCTCCATTTGAGATGCCAAATGGTGAGGATCCTCATCCTGAGTTAGAAGGAAAAAATATTACGTGAGTTACTCTCATCTAGAAATACGTGCATGAATAAATACTGGTTGTTGATTTTCTGCATAAATAGAATAATTGATCCAAATACTGATCAACGATCAATATTTAATACCGTATGGGTCGTAGGATATACGATCAATGGTTAGTATTTACTTATGTACCTAAAAATATGTGAAAGTAACTCACCTAATTTTTTTTGGTTAGAAGAGTTTGTTTCCATGCAATTTTGGCCTAAGAGAAACCCACATATGATTAGAAAACTCGTTTTCAAAATTTGGAGAAGTCCACATATACTCAAAAGTTTGGCTCGGTCCACAAGCTTTCTAAGAAATTATGAGCACATCAAAAACAAGTATGATGGGAATTGGTCAACCTCGTCCGATGAGCCCACGGCTAGGGACAAGGTTCCCAAATTAGAAAGTTTTTTAGGTGCCCGCGTGCGCGTAGAGATATGTGCAATATATTTTTAGGCGTCGGATTTGAGATCTGATCGCCAGCATTAAAGAGAGCAAAAAACATTTAAAAATAGGCAGGAGTTTTGTTGATCGGATGGCAGGCCGGGCAGATCACACGGCTCGCAATGCATCGCGGGCACCATTCTCTACGTGCCTGCTCGCATCAAAAAAAATTTCCCCAAATTAACGACTACTAAACCATTTAAAAATAAAAGAGTGATGAGCCGAGAAAACACAACTCATGACAAGAGTGATGAATTGATCATGTGGGGTCAATCAAGCCGAGACTTTTGTGAGAAAAGACCACTAAACATGATCGTATGTTTTCGAAAGATCAAGCTCAGCACAAAATTCTTGAGTCCTAAATATTCTATACTTTTTTTCCAGATATTAAAAAAAAATTGCACCCTTCATAGATTAATAAGAATCGATCTTGACCGTGTAAAACTAACCCCTCAATTTGATCCTAAATATAGAGCATCTCCATCTCATGAATAGACCTGCCGCTAGGACGCCGTTTGTTATGGCGGTAGCACTCGTGAGCAGGGTGGTTATGAACCGTCGTTTGTGAACTCCCAATCGCATCTATGAAACTGTTATAAAATTGGATCGAATCCGCGACTTTGAAAAACCGCGGACAACGCAACGGAAACGAGCAAGCAGTAGCACAAAATTAAATAGCGAAATTCCAAGCACACACAGACGACATAAAAATTTACGTGGTTCGGAGAGAAACTCCTACATCCACAGGGAGAGCGCCGGAGAAGATCCACTATAAAATCAGATAGTTAAAGTACAAAAGTGTAAGGAATCTGGAGCGCCGAGAAGAAGAAATTCGAATACGAATAACAAACCACAGAGAGCAAAAAAAACAGAACAATCACAAACACAGCGATATACAGAGGTTCACCCAAACCGGGTTACGTCCTCTCTCCCCTTCTTCTCCCTTCTTGTATTCACCAGAAAGTTACAGATAACAACAAAGGTTACAAGGATCTAAAAAACCGATCCTACCTTCTTCCTCTTCTGGACAAGAAGAAACCGTAGAAGAAAACCTTCTGGATCGACGCCAACGAAACACCTCGTACACGCCTCCAAAAGAATACGCCGCCGCCAGCCGTTGTTTCGTCTGTATCCCTAAAAAGAACAGGAATACGCCTTAAATAGGCATCAGCATGAAAGGATCGTCGAACGCCGAACTGCGCTCGACGATCGTCGAACTCGGCCCGATCGGCGTTCGACGATCGTCGAACTCGGCCTGAACGTCGAACGTCGAGCTGCGTTCGACGTTCGACGTCGAACTTAGTTCGACGATCGTCGAGCTGGGTTCGACGATCGTCGAGCTGGGTTCGACGAACGTCGAGCTGGGTTCGACGAACGTCGAACCCAGTTCGACGACTGGAGAAAACATCTCCCCCAAATATTTTAGGCCGGGGGCGTTGCCCCCGCACCCCCATCGGGGACGCTGTCCCCTGGACCCCTGCCCGATGTCCGGTCAGCGGGACCTCCGCCGGGGGCGGCTGTCCCCGGACCCCCGCTGTCGTCTGCGCCAGATATGTCGGAGGGGGATCACACTTCGATTCCTCTAAGCTCACGTGGGTTAACCCGGTGTGAGAAACAAGAGGACCGGAAGTGTTCCACAACCCCAACAAAAAGATGAGCAATAAATAATATAACCTGGAGCAACAAGATCTACTATCTCCCTCTTCCTAATGGACTGGATGGACAGGAATGAGCCACCGTCTCCGCTCTGATGTCGTCGCCTCCCTGGGAGGGATCTGTCCCTGGAGACGCCAGCTCTGGACGAGAAGCAAGAAGCAACAACGGGCTTTGGCTGGAAGCAGGAAGCAGCGACGGGCTCTTGCTAGAAGCAGGAAGTAGCGACAGCCGGCTCTGGACGGGAAGAACAGGGCTACTGCGGCAGGTTCTGATCTCTCTGATTTTTTTAAACCCTAAGACCTTCACCCGATAATCATAGGCATATATATAAATATATTCCCTCAAATGAACCGCCCAGTTCAAGGAGCGACAAAAAACAGCAATCTCCACCTTGACGCTCTTTGAGATTGAGCTCCACCATCAGCTTGGATCTTCTCCCAAAGTAGAACACCCCCTCTCCCTGGGGTCACCACGATCAGCAGGTACAAATGTGAGCCAAGTCAAGACAGTGTTTGAACTTGACTCCTGTCAGCGATTTTGTCAACATGTCTGCAACATTATCCTCCGTGGGTACTTTCACCAACTGTAGATCTCCACCTCCAACGAATTCCCTCAACTTGTGGTAGCACACATCAATGTATTTTGTTTTTGCATAGTAGACCGGATCCTTTGCAAGACAAATCGCACTCTGACTATCACAGTGTAGCTTCACCGTCTCCTGAGTAATCATAAGTTCCTTGGTGAGATCTTTGAGCCAGATGGCTTCTTTTGCGGCCTCCACTACAACAATGTACTCTGTCTCTATCGTAGATAGAGCAACAATGTCCTGAAGAGTGGCTTTCCAACTGATGAGATCTCCTCCTAGAAGGAAGATGTACCCTGAGGTAGATCTCCTCCTATCGAGGTCATTGGCGCAGTCAGAATCAACGAAGCCCTCTAGAGCTCCATCAAACTTGCTCCTTTTGAAAAGTAGCCCGACGTCTGGTGTTCCATTCAAGTATCTCAGAATCCACTTAATTGCTTCCCAATGTTGTTCCCCCAGATTTACCATGTATCTGTTGACAACACTCACAGCCTGAGCGATATTTGTTTTCGTACAAATCATTACGTACATCAAGCATCCTACCGCACAAGCGTACGACACCCTGAGCATCTTTTGACGTTTATCTTCTGAGTTTGGACACTGCTGTGATGACAATCTAAACTGCTGTCCCAAGGGAGTCGTAACAGCTTTAGACTTCATCATGTTGAACTTTTCCAGAACCTTCTGTACGTAACCAGTCTGAGAAAGCCAAAGCATGCCTCGCTTTCTATCCCGCTTTATCTCCATCCCAAGGATTTTCTGTGCGTGAACAAGATTTTTCATCTCGAACTCAGCATGTTACTTTTGTTTCAGTGCTTGAATCTCTCGAGCTGACTTGCAAGCAATCAATATGTCGTCGACATAGAGCATCAGAATCAATATATCTCTGTTTTCCAGGAACCTATAGCAGATGCAACTATCGTACTGGATCCTGCTGTAACCATATGCAGTCATGAATATATCGAATCTCTTATACCATATTCTCGGATCCTGCTTCAAACCGTAAAGAGATCTCTTCAGCTTGCACACCTTTTTCTCATCACCGGGTCGAATGAACCCCTCAGGCTGCAGTATGTAGATCTCTTCCTCTAAGCTATCATGAAGAAACGCCATCTTCACGTCCATCTGCTCCAGCTCTATGTCCCACATCGCTACCATAGCAAGCAGCACCCGTATGGAACAGTGTTTTGTAACACCCATATCCGTCGAATAGTATATAACAGTAGGTCCGGCCGGGGCCCGACGCCATATACTATGGACAGACCGGTTGGTTACGTATTGAAACCATTCAACCAATCACAATGTCCTACACAACACCTAGCGGAAGCAATTTATTAAGATTGCAAAGAATAAAGAATCCTGCCAAGCATGAATGTTCACTACTCAAACCCATAGGAATGTATAATACACAAAACGGAAATAGCCTTATGGCCTTACAAGAGTTGCTTAATAAAAGTGTCTTCCAAACCTCGGCACGCAGGCCGGCCACACATGAGTACAAAAAGGAAAACACTCAAAACTTGGCCATCGAGGGCCGGCACAGCAACTTGGGCTTTAGCCCGCTATTTACCTCTCGGCTCTGCAGCACTTGCAAGCAACAATCCACCGCACGGTGGTAAACAAAGGCAACGGTCAGCTATGCTGACCAAATTATAACGATTCTGCCCCCAAACTGGGGCGGCAAAGCTTCTTCCTTGCACTTGTTAGCAAAACAAGCAACATAGCAAAATAAGCATCACATCACAGGTGCACGCTCATACGGCCGTACACCCCGTGCTCTCAGGGCACTTACTCGGCGGGCCAGTCCGAACCC
The DNA here is from genome assembly GCA_039513925.1 of Platanthera zijinensis. NCBI lineage: Eukaryota > Viridiplantae > Streptophyta > Magnoliopsida > Asparagales > Orchidaceae > Platanthera > Platanthera zijinensis. Next base: position 149,494,883 of record CM077095.1, on the reverse strand, counting down.
CGTTCGGTCCTTGACTCCGCCACCACCCCCAGGATGGCAATCTTGTGAGCATTTAGTCTTCTCAGCCGCAGCCTAGACTCGATCTCCAAACCTCGGTAAGTCCCACGTAAAACTTTAGGTCGCTTTAACCGAGCAGGTGGAGCGGTTAGGGGTACACCAGCCCGTTGCTCACCCCATCATTGCCATTAGGCCTTTGACGCGGACTAAGCTTCCCCAGTCCCAAATAACGATCAAACATGGTACATAGCCCCGCTATGTACCCGGTTGGCTCCCAGGCCACCGATATGACAAAAATGCGTTTCCGTCCAGATTTCCGGGTGCACCTCGGGGTTCATCCCCAAGGATCCCTGATGTATTCTACCGCATAGCAACCCGAAATAATCAAAATACTCGGAGTATTCTCCGGCAAAAAAATGCACATCAAATCATCACCGATCCGGAAAACACGTCCGGGTAGGCTTCACACAGCATGCCTATGTCCGTACTACGATTCCGGACTCTAACAAGGGGGACTTCACATATCTACCCCAAGGAATACCACGATCTCGCCGCACACTCGTGGGAGAGGGGTTTTCCCATGCAAAGGAAGAAGAGCTTCACATGCTCAAGAAGAGAATCGTTACCCTTTCGCTTTTCCTCGGCGCCATGACGATCTAGTCGGATGGAAAGCACCGTATCGGCCTCGCCTTCACGGATCCGGACTCGGATCGTGATTTGGAGCTCCGAAGCTCCGCCGGTGACCAGATCTTTAGTCTTCTTCCTCCTCCTAACTCTCCCTTCTCTCTAGATCTTAGAGAGATAAAGCCCAAGAGAAATGAGGGCTTCTAAACCCTATTCCCGGATATAACACCTCAGCAACAGCCCTGAGCCATCGGATCCCAAATCAAGAAATCGAACGGCTGCGATTCAGCCCAAAATTACAAAATCTGGGCCCAACACGGGTTGCAACACGGCCGTGTGCATGGCCGTGTCACCCATTCGCCGTCTCGACCGACGCGATAACCAACACACGGCATTCGACACGGCCTCCGACACGCCCGTGTCGCATGCGACACGGCCGTATCGCAACCTGTGTCACGCCCCTCGTGTGCAATCGACCAACATTCCCAACCCGAGAAGGACACGGCCTGTGACACGGCACCCGACACGCCCGTGTCACATGTGACACGCCCGTGTCAGAGCCCGTATCATGGCCCGTGTACATGACTCAGAAAACTTTCCGGTGTGACATGCCCTGGGACACGCCCGTGTCCAAGGCCGTGTGCCTCAACTCGACGATCGCCGATCGTCAAAACGTCGACCACATGGCCCGTGGCCGAACACGCCCGTGTCACGCCTGTGACATGCCCGTGTCACGCCCGTGACACCTGCTCCAAAACCCAGACTGGGCTTAAAACGTCACCCGTCCCTCTTTTGAGTTTCGGGGGGTGTTACAACTCTCCCCCCCCCCCTTAAAAGAATTTCGTCCACGAAATTACTAAATGAGAGAAAATAGAAACTCTCAACGTACCCAGGCGGATCAGCTCCGGGTACACAACCAGCATAGATTGCTCTCATTCCTAAGAGAGCTCCTTGCTATCGCAATTGACCCCACCGGACCACGACTAACTTGAATTCCTCGAGACGAAGTCGCTCGACTTCACGGTCTCCAAAACGAAAAGGTTTGACCCTAGACGCCAACCTTTCGTCCACCAAAACTTGATCACTCATGATCAAGTTCGAAGGCTATGGCGCCGCCTCACCAAACTGCTCTAGAAATCTCAAGTGGTCCAAGGTATACCGGGCTCAGCTTTCCCCAAGCGTCGCCCCCGTGAAACACTCTTGAACGACTATAACTTCCTATACGCCATCTGATAGCTCCACATTCCGATACATGGCGTTAAAGTACTTAGCCTGCCTCCCCTCAGCGATTAGCAACAGTTCTCATATGGTTCGCACCAAAGGGGTAGTGTTTACCATCTCTTGCTTTAAATACAATTTTGTGTCATTCGTTTCTAGCCTCAACAATGGCATGCGACAACCTCAACCTCATAGGGCCTCGAAGGGCGCCATTTGTATGCTCGCTTGGTAGCTAAAGTTGTACGCAAACTTTACCAAAACAGATGGCCTTCTCACTGCTTCCCGAAGTCCAGAACGCACATGCGAAGCACGTCCTCCAACGTCCTGTTGACCCACTCGGTCTGCTCATCTGTCTGCGGATGTAAGACTGGACTAAACTACAGCTTAGTCTCCAGCACATTCTGTAAACACCTCCAATCATTTGACATAGAACGCCCACCTCGATTGCTCACGATGTTGCGTGGCACACCATGTAGTCTAACTATGTTATCCAAACACATTTGCTAGTTACTCCGCCGAATTATCTTTCCTATGCGGAATGAAGTGCGACACTAAAGTTAACACAATTACGATCACCCACACGGCGTCGCTACCCAACTGTGACTTTGGCAAACCATGCACACAGTCCAGTCGAACTTCTATTCCGAACTAGGCAAGGATTCACGAATTCCCCGGCACTTGGCACTCTGCCTTCACTAAGGTGCAAGACTGACACTTAGCCACAAACAACGCTACGACTCTCTTGAGCCCCGGCCACCAAAGCAATTTCTTAGATATCGGCACAACTTGTGCCTCCTAAGCGAGTTGAGTACTTTGTAAGACATATCACAACTCCACCCATAAATTACCCATGCTTGGGTTGCACAAACGATTGTCTTTCCTTGGTAGCCTACCCACAATCGTCGACTTGGGATTTTGACCCACCGAGCCGCACCCATGATTTCCTTCATGCAGCTACACAAACCATAGTCTGCCAACTATGATTAGCCAGGTCATACTGGACTTTCGACCAGTTCAGTTATACTTTGACGCTAGTCTGCTTTTCAACGCAAGAGATAGCTAACATCTCCAAATCCTGGGTCAAACCCTCAACATGAAACTACAACTAGTTGGCTTGGGCAGAAGCCCTGCGTCTCAACGCATCCGCAACACATTGCCTTACAACGAGCACAAAATAACTTTCGAACGTATAGTCCCCCAGGAACTCCATCCATTTTTGCTGCCTCAATTTCAGATCCTTTCGATCCCACCGATGTATCAGGCTCATAGGATCGGTACAGACACCGACTTTTGCACCATACACATAAAGCCTCCCTAGCTTTTGTGCAAAACACACGGCCACGAACTCCAGATGACGTACTGGACAATACCCCTCGTGCTCTTGCAACTAATGCGAGCCATAGGCCACAACATTTCCACGCTGCAGCAACACGCAGTCTAATCCGATGCCTAAGGCAGTGCCGTAGATCTTACAGCTTCTTGTTCCACTCGGCGAACTTAGCACTGGCGCCGCGGTTGACCAACTCTTTAACCCTTCACAGCTTGGGCGTACTTGCGCATCTAAGCAATCCTTTTAAGCTTTTCCTTGACAACGATGCGAGGGGTAATACTATCCGCGGGAAGTCCTCTACGAAGCGCCTGTAGTAGCTGACCACGCCAGAAACTCTGGATTTCCGCTACCGAGACAACACAGGCCACCCTCGTATTGCGACTAACAACGCTGGACCCACACGCCCTCACTCTACCAACTAAAGGAACAAGAAGCGCTACGAGGATAACCCAAGACTCGAGTTCGGAGAACTTGGTGTATACATGGTTCCTTCTTAGCGTCCACAAAACCAAGAGTAGATATTCAGAAGCGATACCCTTCGCACTAAAATTACCCCCAATGTGTTGTCGATGAAGACGATCATAAACTGGACTAGGTACTCCATGAACGTTTCGTTCATCCGGTCTATGAACACTGGTGCCACACTTGACTGCCAAGATAGCACGATCGTAGACTCGGATTGCTCATCACTCGTGCTTAACACCGCCTTTGCGATAACACTTACCCTTATTCTCAGATGAGGGTAACCGGACTTACGATCCACTACTGAGTCCACCGAAGACCCGACTAACTGATCAGAAGATCATCGATCATTTGGATCGATTACTTGTCCTATTTCTGCAAACTTACACAGCTCTCTGCAACGGATACAAGATTGCAAGCTCTCGTCCTTATTCTGAGTAAAGAGGACCGGTGCGCTCCAAGGCAACGAGCTTGGACGCACATACCCTTGCTCCATTAACTTTTCTAGTTGAACCTTTAACTCCACTATCACCTTAGGCATCAGCCTATAAGGAGAGCGTGACACAAGTTTAGCACCTGGCACAACTCAATCGTGAAATCGATCTCTCGCTACGGTGGGGCTCCAGGGAGATTGTTCGGGAACACATCGGGATGCTCAAAAACCACTGGGATACTACCCAGAGTGGACTTAGGCATTACAGCCTCCACTAATGTGAAGAACAGCTTTGTACCAACACAAAACTGTCTTGACCACCGGGAGGCCGGGGCAGACGTCAGTGTCCTGCTCGATCCCTTCGGTTCCGCAAACGTTGTCTCCTGCCCAACACCCAGCTGGTCTCTTTGCGGTTGCAAACGATAAAAGCCTTCTACCCCAAAAGCTAGTCCATAACAAAGATGACGTCAAACTCTACTAACGGCAACAGCGACGCTAGCAAGTCAAATCCTTGACTTTCAATAAGGCTCTTACCGCACAGACTGTATCTCCGCGCGCACTGGACGACTATTGGGTAATAACCCATCCGGATTGCCAAGATTCCAAAATAAAGCCTAGAACTTCAAGTTCTAAGTAAACACGCATAAGGCAAGAAGCAAGGTTGCTAACAATTAAACCATACCTGACGACCCGACGGTCGACCATATGACCTCCTGCTGGCCAAGAATGTTCACTCCCGGTTGGGCCGGAGTAAACAGCGATGCGGCGGACGCCACCGCCTTGCCTTTATCTTCAGATATCGACCCCGACTTCTTTTTGGACATTGGGCGTCCACTCCAACAATCCCGGGCATAGTGCCTCAGCTTTCCACAAACAAAGCATGCATCCGGGGTTTGAACTGTAGTCGCTCCGGATGTGCTAGAGGAAGGGACTAGACCCGACCTCCTCGCCTTCTTATGCCACCTACGGTACCCAGATTTTGAGGTTGGCATTTTGAACATCGTTTCCTTTACACCAGAGGCTTCAACTGCTCCTGCCAAAACTTTCCTTGTCTTCTGAGCACTCTCCCAACACTCTCTGGCGAGATGCCCTTTCTTGCCACAAGAATAACAATTGAGGGTAGTTCGGGTAGTAGATGACCCAGCCTCCTTTCTCGGCATCTTTCGATAGACAGTCCTTATAGGATCTGTAGGGTTTGGTACCCTATCCACTGGTACTTGGTGAGTTTTCCCCAACTCCACCTCCAAAGATCTAGCTGACTCCACCAAAGCTCGGAATCCCAATAACTTTGGTCCTAGCAGTAGGATACGCAACTCGCTGCGCAGACCGTTATAAAATCTATCAACTATAGATTGCTCGCTTTCCCATTCAAAGCCTGGGTGGCGCCTTAACATAAGGAACGTCTGCAAATATACGTCAACTGAATGCGCTCCCTGCACCACAGTCATGCTCATATGCTGCTCTAATGGACCCCCAAATGCCCTTTGCTCTAACATACCGCCCGATGTTGGGGCCATTTCAGGGACAAAGGGTTGCATATTGCTCCCATGTTGTGCGTTGGTCACAGCGAATACCGCTTCAACCACCCTTCTTATAGTTTCCAAAGACGTAGGGGTCTCAGGAACGTTACTTGGTGCCGTACTTTGCTCAGCAAACGTGTGTTCAGACTGCCACGCTCCACTTCCGGACACCTATAGCCGTTCAAAACACCATAAGTGACTGAACAAAATTACAAAAAACAATTATAGGAACACGCAGGTTTCTCAAACATGTGTATTTTCATTCCTAAGTGGACATTCATGGATTCTTTTCATGTTATAACGATGACGCACACACATGTGCTCACCACCACTTAAAGTGAATTCGTCCACGAATTCATTTAAGCTTGACCGAAACCAGTAGTCTGATACCAATTTGTAACACCCCCTATCCGTCGAATAGTATATAACAGTAGGTCCGGCCGGGGCCCGATGTCATATACTACGGACAGACTAGTTGGTTACGTATTGAAACCATTCAACCAATCACAACGTCCTACACAACACCTAGCGGAAGCAATTTATTAAGGTTGCAAAGAATAAAGAACCCTGCCAAGCATGAATATCCACTACTCAAACCCATAGGAATGTATAATACACAAAACGGAAATAGCCTTATGGCCTTACAAAAGTTGCTTAATAAAAGTGTCTTCCAAACCTCGGCACGCAGGCCGGCCACACATGAGTACAAAAAGGAAAACACTCAAAACTTGGCCTTCGAGGGCCGGCACAACAACTTGGGCTTTAGCCCGCTATTTACCTCTCGGCTCCGCAGAACCTGCAAGCAACAATCCACCGCACGGTGGTAAACAAAGGCAACGGTCAGCTATGCTGACCAAATTATAACGATTCTGCCCCCAAACTGGGGCGGCAAAGCTTCTTCCCTGCACTTGTTAGCAAAACAAGCAACATAGCAAAATAAACATCACATCACAGGTGCACGCTCACACGACCGTACACCCCGTGCTCTCAGGGCACTTACTCGGCGGGCCAGTCCGAACCCCGTCCGGTCCTTGACTCCGCCACAACCCCCAGGATGGCAATCTTGTGAGCATTTAGTCTTCTCAGCCGCAGCCTAGACTCGATCTCCAAACCTCGGTAAGTCCCACGTAAAACTTTAGGTCGCTTTAACCGAGCAGGTGGAGCGGTTAGGGGTACACCAGCCCGTTGTTCACCCCGCCATTGCCATTAGGCCTTTGACGCGGACTAAGCTTCCCCAGTCCCAAATAACGATCAAACATGGTGCATAGCCCCGCTATGTACCCGGTTGGCTCCCAGGCCACCGATATGACAAAAATGCATTTCCGTCCAGATTTTCGGGTGCACCTCGGGGTTCATCCCTAAGGATCCCTGATGTATTCTACCGCATAGCAACCCGAAACAATCAAAATGCTCGGAGTCTTCTCCGGCAAAAAAATGCACATCAAATCATCACCGATCTGGAAAACACGTCCGGGTAGGCTTCACACAGCATGCCTATGTCCGTACTACGATTCCGGACTCTAACAAGGGGGACTTCACATATCTACCCCAAGGAATACTACAATCTCGCCGCACACTCGCGGGAGAGGGGTTTTCTCATGCAAAGGAAGAAGAGCTTCACATGCTCAAGAAGAGAATCGTTACCCTTTCGCTTTTCCTCGGCGCCATGACGATCTAGTCGGATGGAAAGCACCGTATCGGCCTCGCCTTCACGGATCCGGACTCGGATCGTGATTTGGAGCTCCGAAGCTCCGCCGGTGACCGGATCTTTGGTCTTCTTCCTCCTCCTAACTCTCCCTTCTCTCTAGATCTTAGAGAGATAAAGCCCAAGAGAAATGAGGGCTTCTAAACCCTATTCCCAGATATAACACCCCAGCAATATCCCTGAGCCGTCGGATCCCAAATCAAGAAATCGAACGACTGCGATTCAGCCCAAAATTATAAAATCTGGGCCGAACACGGGTTGCAACACGACCGTGTGCATGGCCGTGTCACCCATTCGCCGTCTCGACCGACGCGATAACCAGCACACGGCATTCGATACGGCCTCTGACACGCCTGTGTCGCATGCGACACGGCCGTGTCGCGACCCGTGTCACGCCCCCCGTGTGCAATCGACCAACATTCCCAACCCGAGAAGGACACGGCTTATGACACGGCACCCGACACGCCCGTGTCACATGTGACACGCCCGTGTCAAAGCCCGTGTCATGGCCCGTGTACATGACTCAGAAAACTCCCCGGTGTGACACGCCCTGGGACACGCCCGTGTCCAAGGCCGTGTGCCTCAACTCGACGATCGCCGATCGTCAGAACGTCGACCACATGACCCGTGGCCGAACACGCCCGTGTCACGCCCGTGACATGCCCGTGTCATGCCCGTGACACGCCCGTTTCACGCCCGTGACACCTGCTCCAAAACCCAGACTGGGCTTAAAACGTCACCCGTCCCTCTTTTGAGTTTCGGGGGGTGTTACATGTTTCACCACGGGTGAGAAGATTTCATCAAAATCAACACCTTTCTTATGCGCAACCCCCTTTGCTACAAATCTAGCATTGTATCTCCACTGGTCCTTCCCTGATGTAGACTCCTTCCTGAACACCCATTTGGAGTTGATTGTCTTGGCTCCTTTGGGCAGACTAACCAAGTCTCATGTCTGGTTCTTCTGAAGTGAATCCATCTCTTCCACCATAGCAGCTTTCCACTGAGAACTGTCTCTGCTCTCTATAACTTCTCGGTAGGAACAAGGATCTGAGGAAATCACCTGAAAAGCGTATGCTACAGTGTCATGTAGCCTGAGAGGCAGTCTGTCCTCTCTCCTTACCTTCCCTCTAGCGATCGTGTGTGGATCATCTTCGGTAGGTTGCACAGTGTCTGACTCATCATAGTCAGATGACTTATCACCATTATCTTCTTTGTTGCTTTCATCAAGCTCCACCTCCACTGGTGAGCCTGAATTCTTCTCCACCTCTTTAGCTTGAAACTGAGACTTCTTCAGCATAGAAGCCTCATCAAAGATGATGTCACGCTTGACCTTAACTTTCTTGGTTTCAGGGTTCCACAGCTTGAACCCTTTTGTGTCGGCCTTTTGGCCGAGATAGATACATCTTCTGGACTTAGCATCCAACTTAGTCCTCTCTGAGTTCTACAACAGTGTGTATACAGAGCAACCAAAAATATGAATATCAGAATAAACAACAGGTGTACCTGACCAGACTTCCTGAGGAGACTTCAGATCTAGTGATATATATGGAGACCGATTCACTAGATAGCATGTCGTATTGATAGCTTTGGCCCGGAAAGACTTTGGTAGGTCGGAAAATAGACGCATGCACCGAGCTCTCTCCAACAATGTTCTATTCATCCTTTCTGCGACGCTATTCTGCTACAGTGTACCGGGAATGGTGAGATGACGAGTGATGCCCTCCTGATTGCAGTATGCCTGAAACTGCGCTGAGGTGTACTCACCGCCATTATCAGATATGAGGTATTTTACCTTCTTCCCGGTCTGCTTCTCCACTTTCGTCTTCCAGATCTTGAACTTTTCGAAAACTTCAGACTTGCGTTTCAAAAAGTAGATCCAGACCTTCCTTGAGAAGTCATCGATGAAGGTCACAAAGTATCTGACACCTCTAAGTGAAGTCTCTAGGGCTGGCCCCCAGACGTTTTAGTGTATGTACTCCAGTGTCTGCTTGCTGCGCTTGCTTGACGTCACAAACTTCACTTTGCACTGCTCCCCGAGAACACACGTCTCATAGAAATCCATCTTGCACGTCTTGGCCCCTTTCAACAGGCCTTTCTTATGTAGCTCCAACAGTCCTCTCTCGCTCATGTGGCCAAGTCTGGCATGCCATAATAGAGAGGAATCCTCATCTGACGTCGTAGAAACCGCTATGTCCCCGACAATAGTAGTACCAATCAGCTTGTAGAGAGTGCTAGAGTGCTCTCCTTTCATGACCACCAGAGCGTCTTTCTTGACCTTCAAGTATCTGTTAACACCGGTATAAGAGTACCCGGCTGCCTCCAGAGTGCCTAGAGAAATCAGGCTTTTTCTCAAATCAGACGCATACCTGACATCTGTGAGTGTTCTAACCGTTCTGTCAAACATCTTAATTCTGATGCTGTCAATCCCCAGCGTTCTGCACTCTGAGTTGTTCCCCATCAGAACTCAACCACCATTACATTGCCTGAAGGTAGAGAACCATTCTTTATTCGGGCACATGTGATAAGAACATCCAGAATCCATGATCCATGCGTCAGTGGAGTCGAGGGTAGATCGAACATGAAGTACATCAGCGTCACTGTCTTGGTCTAAAGCCACAGCTGTCTGTTGGGTCTCTTGATTCTTTTCCTTGAGATTTTTCTTCGGGCAGTTATTTTTCCAGTGCCCTTCTTCCTTGCAGTAGTGACATGCACTTGTTGTTTTGATTCTTTGACTTCGACCTGGGTCGATTTTCTTTCTTGCCCCTGTCTTTGGATCTTCCTTTGATCGGCTCGCTGCTCTTTACCAGAAGACCCTCACTGGTGCTTGGGCCAGACTTGCTCCTCGTTTCATTTGAGAGCAAGGTCGTCATCACCTCTTCCATTTTCAGAGTATCCTTCCCATAGAGAATTGTGGTGACCAGATGATCAAAAGGCTTTGGTAGAGAAGACAACAAGAGAATAACCTTTTCTTCTTCTTCAACATTTACATCCATGCTGCGTAACTGAGAGATGAGCCTATTGAACACGTTCATATGCTCCAACAACTGAGTGCTCTCTGTCATCCTTAAATTATACAACTGGTTCTTGATGTAGAGTTTGTTCGTGAATGACTTGGACATGTAAAGCTCTTCCAATTTCTTTCACAGATCAGCTGTAGTCTCAGCATCGACTATGTTGTACATGACTTCATCTGTTAGGCACAATTGGATCGTACTGATGGCCTTCAGATCTAACTCCTCTCATTCATCATCCTTCTTCCCGTATGTCTCCTTGCCGAGAAGCGCTTTATGGAGACCTTGTTGGACGACGACTGCCTTGATCAGTTTCTGCCATAGACCAAAATCGATTTTGCCGTCGTACTTCGGAATCTCGAATTCTGTTGTCATTGCTTTTGCTCACAGAGGCCCAAGGTCGGAACCTCCCTCTGATATCAATTGTTATAAAATTGGATCGAATCCGCGACTTCGAAAAACAGCAGACAACAAAACGGAAACGAGCAATAGCAGTAGCGCAAAATTAAATAGCGAAATTCCAAGCACACACAGACGACACAAAAAATTTACGTGGATTGCAGAGAAGCTCCTACATCCATGAGGAGAGCGCCGGAGAAGATCCACTATAAAATCATATAGTTAAAGTACAGAATGTGAGCAATAAACAATATAAACTGGAGCAACAAGATCCATTATCTCCCTCTTCCTAATGGACTGGACAGAGAGGAATGAGCCGTCGTCTCCGCTCTGATGTCGTCGCCTCCCTGGGAGGGATCTGTCCCTGGAGACGCCGGCTCTGGACGGGAAGCAGGAAGCAGCGGCGGGCTCTGGCGGGAAGCAGGAAGCAGCGACGGGCTCTGGCTGGAAGCAGGAAGCAGCGACAGCCGGCTGTGGACGGGAAGAACAGGGCTGTTGCGGCCGGTTCTGATCTCTCTGATTTTTTTTAAACCCTAAGAGTCTAAGACCTTCACCCGATAATCATAGGAATATATATAAATATATTCCCTCAAATGAACCGCCCGGTTCAAGGAGCGGCAAAAAAACAACATGAAACATCATTCACTTTTATGTTCAGAACTAATTTTCTTTTTCTTGGTCGCGGTCATAATCATTGTTATGCCAAACATATATTGTACAATAATGCTATTTTTGCCCAAACAGACTGGAACAAAAAAACCGCGTCAAACAAAATCTAAGCCGCAACACAGAATCGGCCCCCACAATAGAAACTATGAAGGTGGGCATAATAAATGCTGGAAATTAAGGCTCTGTTTGGCATGGTGGCGGCGGTCATAAACGGATGGGTTAAAACAAACCTCATCTGTTTGAACATAAAGGTGGATAAAATTCCTTAGATGAGCGTTAACGAATGACAACTTAACCCCATGTTCATGACTGTCATCACGGTGCCAAACGATTTCTGACTCATGAGCATGGTCAGGACAACCAATGAGGAGCCTGAAATGATGAGGGCCCCGCGCAAAAGTGTATGACACAAGTCGCAATTGCATAAGTTCCACCTCCTTTGCAGACTCCTCATTACTGGAGGACCATGCTCAAGACCCAAAAATTTTCCCAAACGAAGCCTAACCAAAATTACTTCAGATTAAAGTGGAGAATATTGATCAGAAATATTTTATGAGAAAATAATTTACACACTAGTTTGAATAACTATCCTGCATTTCTCGTGTATTTATTTTAGTAAGAAACACTTTCTTTTTCTTACAATTAAATTAAAAAACAAAAAGAAACCATACACGGAAGCAAGCAGCAATCAGAGAATCTCCAGCAACGTCGATTTTGCCGGCGACATAAGCCGGCAGCGGCAAGTGGGGCACGACCGGTGCGAAATCAGCCACGTGTCGACACAGCCAACGTGGAACCGGTGTCCGCACGCTGGCAGCACCCTCATCTTGTCCCCCTCCGTCAATTCCGTCAGGCATATCGGACAGTAGTACCCCACCGCCGGCGAGGAACCTTCGCCGACGGCCGGCTGCGCAGCGGCGCAGACGGTGACAGGAAGCGCGAGAACGTCCTCCCGCCGCAGCCCAGAGTTCATCCTTCGGGCCGCGACCCAGTCCGCCGGGTCGGTGATGGCCCGGCGCGTGCACCGCACGACGCAGTGCAATGTTGAGTTGAGCCCGAGCGCGCAGACGAAGGCGCACGTCATGGCGGCGAGCACCAGCACCGCGTTATGGGTGATGAGGGCCGGCTGCGGAGGCGCCGCCTCGGCGGCGCCGGCGATGGGGCCGGGGGCCGGCGAGGGTAGGGGGTGGCGGAGGAAGTGGCGGTGGTCTTGCATTGTAGAGGTGCATGGGAGGGGAACAAGATGAGGAAGAAGGTGGGAGGTGGTTAAGAGGATATGTTTCAGAGAGAAAAAGCAAAGTTTTATAGCCACTAGTTTTCTTTGGTAATGGAATGCGAATCTTTGATCTTTATTTGTGTGTTGGTCGCTTTTTTAAGGATTTTCAATTTGATTTTTAGGTTTATTTTAAGTGATCTTTGGTTATCGATTTGCTTTCATGGTGGATTGGATGGACTTTGACTAGTGCTTGGGGGAGTTCATGGTGAAACATGCTACTATAAAATTATTCAAGTAATTTACTTCTAAGGGAAAGTTTATGTTCTCTATAATTTCTTCTTTGTTCAACTAGCTTGCCTTAAGAATAAGAGATAGTTTTATATGAAAATTACTTGAGGTTTAGGATGCGTTTGGTGCGGCTTATCACAGCTTATTTGTTCCAGTGAGATTGGACAAAAACGTCATTGTCATAAAATGTTTGTTTAGTATCACAAATATTACAAAAAAGAAACTAATTTGAGGCATAAGATTTTGGTGTCACAATAATATTTTTGTCCAAGTAGTTGACGCCGGATTGGGCAATGTATCTAACTTCGTGATTTGTGCATGGATAACATGAGATATGATGTAATAAATGCAATTTGTGTATTTATTATTTTCTTACATTAATTTGCCTCCAAAAAAAATATAATTAAAAAAACATATTTTCTCCATTTATTTCAAGAAATATTGTATTTATTTAGTCTCCGTTTGGCACGGTGATGACGGATGTAAACATATGGGTTAAATCGCTATTCGTTAAGGATCGTCTAACAAACTTCTTTCGTTTGAACATAAAAGTGGATGAAATTTTTTAAGTGGGCGTTAACGAATGACATTTTAACCCTCATACATGTTCATGACCGTCACCACCGTGCCAAACGAAGCCTTAGGCACCGTTTGGTTGGACTTATTTTCACCGGTCAAGCGGTTACGATCACATAAACCGGACCTTAATTAAGGTCCGGTTCATGCGGGGTCCGGTTCATCAACCGGTGAAAATAAGTTCTCCCAAACAAAACCTTAGTGATTGATGTTTTTGATGTTAAGGGCTTGCTTTTCAGTCAAAGAATTGATCAATGTAATGCTCAAAGGGGCAACTTTTAGCCATCAACTTGTTAAAGAATATATTCGGATAAGGTTGAGAAATAACGTGCCAGTTTCTCTTCTCTACTCATTTTCTCCCTCTTCTTAGAAAACGAAACATTTAGGTTTTGTTTGGTGCACTGTTTAGCAGCATTTAAAAAAAAACAAAGGTGGCGTTATATACCATTTATTTTTCCTCCTGATTTTGAAATGGCAGGAGTTTTATCCCAACACAAAAATTTGCGGGACGAAACTCAGCCAGGGAGCTCTGTCTATCGTGTTGGGAGGAGAAAAAACCAGGAGAAGCATGGCGGAGGCGGTGGAATCATTAATATTTTTTGGGTTGCCGCCGACAGCGTGCCCGGAGCCCACCGGCGGGGTCGCCGGACACCTGAGAAGTTGCCGGGGGTAGTCCCGGGGGCTCCGGCAGGGTCACCGTTGTTTTGTCAAACAGTTCTCTGTTCTGAACAGCTCTGCAAACAGAGACTATCCAAACAGATCTCTATTTCCAGCAACCAGTTTTCAACAACTCCATTAACAAACTTGTATTTACAACAATTACTTTTATAATCACAACCGCTCTCCCAAATAAAACTTTAATATTATTCCTATCACATACTCTTCATTTCAAATAATTACAACTGTAGTTGCCTCAAAGAAGCATGTCACATCAATATATATTATATACAGCTATTCTCACCGATGTGAGATTATGAATTGATGTAGAATGTTTAAATTAAAATTATTAAATAATAATAATAATAATAATGGAGGCCTCCAACATTAGAGTATTTTATATTCTAATAATTTATATGAACTTATTATTTTTATGAAGACGTTCTAATAATTTATATATATCGTACGTAAATATTTAAGGTCATTCGGGCTCCCGCAAATGTGAGTTAATTTAGTCGTGCGAACGTTCAAAACTCGTGATAGATGAGTTAAATCGTCTCGTTACTTTACGATGCGAACTTGTTCTCGCCTTGATGACACCATATTTTGGAATGATATGAAATCAAATTAATTATTCATAGGTTTCATATATTAATTAATTTTAATATAAGAGCTTAATGGAATTAAATGTTCTTTTGGTGACTCTTATTTTGAGCTTATCCTATTAAAACCAATGTATTCCATTCCAAAATAGAATTATTCTTCATTGATGAACACGGGAAAAACCTTGAACGGCAATTCCTCTTTTCACTCACGTATTTTTACTAATTTCAGTTTTTATATATTTGACTTAAATTGTGTGCGTTAATTTTCATTTTCTCTTGTTTAAGTTTATCTCTAGAGAAATCAAGATCTTATAGGGAAACATTTGCATGTTATTGGATTCCACCGTTGCAGCAAATTTCATTCGAAAAAACAACGGATCAATTTTATGAATGACAACGATCATGCGACACAAGACTGAATCTTGGAATGGTATGCAATAAATTTTTCCGCACTATATATTACGCATACTATCATTCGTGTCACTTTATTTTATGTTCATAATTTAATTAATGATTATTAATTTCTAAATTTTGGATTGTACTTCGGTAGAGGTTAATTAACATTGCTCTTGACGATCTTGAAATTAGCATTATTATTTCATCAGAATGAAATTAAGTCAAAATTTTAATTCCTAAATAACGCCCTAAGTCCTTCATTAAATTCTAGTTGGCATCAAAGTGGTCTTGAACAATTTAATTTAATCTCATTCATATTCATTGGAGCAAAATTAACTTTAATTAATCACTAAAAAGCACTAAAATTAAAACTCATCCATAACTTTGACAAAAAAAAATTGAAGAGTTTGTTCATAAGTCGATTCATATAACATCCTTAGGCTATTGTGATTCTTCAAACACTTCAGTGCTCTCATGTTTATAAAGGATCACAATACTTTATTAAGACAATATTCAAATATTCCGGTGTGAAAGTGTCTCATAAGTTGATTAGATCTGTAGCCGCCAAAGTGGTCGTTTTGAGTCATCTTGTAGGATTGCAGTTTCACATGTTTTAGAGATTTCTCTGAGACTAGTACGCAATCATGCACCCAAAGGTGACGTTTGCGCAATAGGTTCAGATGGATACACATAGACATTAGGACGATAGTGCGAGACTCTAGTTATCTATTCACCCAAAGATGATAGATTTACGAAAGGCTCAAGCATAATTGTTGCCCGTTCCTGTGTTGAGAATTAATAATTACATGAAGCGTAGTTTGCTCAAAGGTGTTGCGCGCTGACGTGTCTGGATTCTCTACTAAGTGTGTTATTTATGGTTTTTGGGCTGCAATTGTCCTATTGTCTAAATCAATTTTGTTTTCTCATTCAATCACCTTTACTGTTCACAACATATGTCGACCATATACAAGATGACTGGGTCGAACTTCAAGAAGTGAAAGTCCGACATTATGTTTGCTCTCCAGATGGCAGATATTGAGATGACAATGAATACTAATAAGCCTGTAGAGCTCATCGTTAGAGCTCACAACGATGAGCACTCAAGTTGAGAAGGATCATTATGCTGTCTGGCATAAGTCTAATATAATCAACTTATTGGCTATGAAGAGATCTGTACCAGAGCACCTCTTAAGTGGCCTCCTGAGATGGGCATTGCTCAAGATTTCCTGATCGTTGTCGATCAGAGATATAAAGTGTCTTCAAATGCTGAGATCAGGAGGCTAATCAGGACCTTTTCACTATGAGGTATTTGGGAGGAGGTGACGTTTGTGACTACAACCTTAAGATGGTCTACTATCAGACTAAACTGCATGAGCTAGATATTGTTCTACTTGAGAAATGTATTGTGCATCTAGCACTCAATACACCACCTGCTAAATTTAGCATTCTAAAGCCATCATATAACTCTCATGATGAAGCTTGAAAAATAAACGATCTGATTACTTGCTGCGTTGCTGAGGAGGAAAAGCTTAAGAAAAAAATACTCACACTACACTAGTTGTGCATGACCAAGCCTTCCTACAAGAAGAAGAAGAAGTTTATGACTCCATTTAAAGTTCTGGAAGGGCAATCCTCTAGAGTCAAGGATCTGAATGTGAAGAAGCCTCTTTGCTGCTTATTTTGCAAGAAAAAGGGGCATGTGATGAACGAGTGCCTAAAGTTTAAATTTTGGATGGAGAAACATGGCTTCACACCTAAAGGCAACCATTTAGTTTTTATTTTTTATGAATCTAATTTAGCAAAAAGAGGAGGTCAAGTAAGGGGGAGTGTTGGCTCATGATATGCCCAAAATAGATATATGTATTAACACAAGTGCACACATCAGATCAAGTAATAATAAGTGAGTTAAGATCGTTCCCACTGAGAGGTGTTGAATTTAGTGCTTGCAAATACCAGTTGTGAATTTCTTTAGATTCATGTAGATTAAAAATAACAATGGTTTTTATCATTAAAAAAAATTGCAAATGAAAACTACTAATTAAAATAAACTATGGATCCTTAAGAAAAATACTTTGTTATCAGTTATGAAAAATATTCTTGTATCGTTATTTCCCAAGACTAGTGTGATGAATCTATGAATGTGACTTTGTGAAAAATATGTGATGAAATGTCTTGCAATGATTTTAGAATAGAAATTTATATCTCTCAATATCGGAACTCCCTAATCCCTTATTTCCCTTGTCATCTCTAACTCAGGTGAAATAAAGAACCGTATAAAGAATAAAAATCTATGTTACTAACATCAAGAGAAAATCTCTTTCTCCTTACAAATGCTATATTGAATTCATGACGCACTTACACAACTAATCTCTCGAATCATGAATCACAGTAAAAAGATAAAACCTTGGCCACAAGTTCCACAATAAAGATCCTAAATCCAATAAAAACATTAACCAAACAATCATAAAGAGAAAACTAAAAAATATTCATTACACATGACCGAGTACTCTCACAATACAAGTTTATAAATATTTAGTTCACGACGATGGAGGAAACATATAAAATGTTTGGAGAGATCTTACAATACATGATGGTTTAACGATTAATCGTTGCAGGATTTCTCTTCCCGACATTGCTTGCTCGATCAGCCCGGAGATTTGCCTTCTTCCTTACTCTAGCCACCTTCTCCAATGGAGGTTTTTTTAAAGCTCTAGATGAGGCTCTCTCCAAATCTGAAATTCTCTCTCCAAAGAATGATGATTTCTGTAGAGATTTTCCCTTTAAAATATTCACACCCTATGGAAAGAAGCATCCGTCCATATTTGAAACCGAAGCCAAATTTGAAATTTGTCCAGCCTACATTGCAACCTATTTTTCTGATGTTATAACTTATTTTCCTAGTCAAGATATTTAGGCAGATTTCTTTGTTCAAGCAGATTAATTTGACATTTATATCAAAAATACATTTGAAAAAGATCAAATTAGTCACTAATAGAATAAATATTAATTTAAACCCATTTTTACTACATTTAAACTCATTTTATTCAGTTATGATGAAAATTAAATCCAAAAAATGAGCTAGATAACTTTTTATTGAGAAGTTATCAGCTCATAGTGGACAATAATGTTGAAGTGGAGGTGGAGTTCATCTGAAACGTTTGTTTAGTTCTTGATTTTAGTTATGAATTTCTTTTGAAAGACTTATTTTATATTCCTCAATTTAGAAGGAATTTAATTTTAGTTTCTATATTGGATAGATTAAATTATGGCTTTAATATTTTTTGTAGTTTAATTAAGTTTTTTATGATTCACATATTATTGGCCAATGCTCTCTATCTAATGGATTATATATAATGTTTTTCTCATATTAATTATTATGCTACCTCAAATAATATTAAAAATATTCCACCTAAAAGATCTCTTATTAAGGAGCAGTCCTCTATATTATGGCATAAAAATGAGGTCATATCTCAAGGGAAAGAGTAGAGAGTCTAATTAAGTAAAATATTCTTTCTACTATTAACTTCAATGATCTATAGACACGTGTAGACTGTTGTAGGGGCAAAATGACTATAATTAAAAAGAAAGGCTCAAATCATAGTTCAGACTTATTAGAGGTTATTCATACAGACATTAGCGGTCCTTACTCTTCTACACTTTATAGTAGAACCTGTAGAGGAAATGGAGCCAGCTGTACAACTGTTTCCCATATAGTTACCTCAACAGACCGAAGTTGTTCAGGCACACATTAGAAGATCCAATAGGGAGAGGAGGTCTGCAATTTCCTCTGACTATAAGGTTTATTTGGGTGAGAGCGATTTTGACATTGGTCAAGTGACTGACCTAGTGATATTTACTAAAGCTATTTCTGGACCTCAAGCTAATTTGTGGTAGGATGCGATGAGAGATGAGATGGAGTCTATGAGGCATAATAAAGTTTGAGAATTAGTAGAGTTACTCAAAGATTGTAAGCTCATTGGTTCTAAATGAGTTTTCAAGACTAAGAAGGACTTTAAAGGAAAATTTGAGCGGTTTAAAGCTAGACTTGTTGCAAAGGGATTTACTAAAAGAGAGGGGATCAATTACCACGAAACTTTCTCTTTCTTTTCATCTAAAGACTTATTTAGAGTCATTATGACACTTTTAGCTTATTATGATTTGGAGCTACATCAGATGGACGTTAAAACCACATTCTTGAATGACGACCTTGAAACAGAAGTATATATGATGCAACATGAGGGATTCAAGTTCAGTCATACTGACCAACTTGTGTGCAAGCTCAATAAATCCATATATTGTTTAAAGCAAGCATCGAAACAATGATATCTGAAATTTGATGAGGTGATTACTTCATTTGATTTTGTTGAAAATAAAGTAGACCATTGCATATATCTCAAGATCAGTGAGAGTAAATTCATCTTCTTAATTCTCTATATAGATGCCATTTTGCTTACGAACAGTGATCTGGGACTTCTACATGAATCTAAGCAGTTGTTATCCAAACATTTTAATATGAAGAATCTTGGAGAAGTTTCTTTTGTTCTAGGGATAAAGATCATTAGGGATCGATCTCGTCATACATTAGGACTCTCTTAGAGGACTTACATTGAGCGTGTACTTGAGCGATTTAGCATGCTCGAATGTAAAGCTGAGATGTGTCGATATTTAAGAGTGATAAGTTAAGTTTGTCACAATGCCCTAAAAATGATATTGAGAGAGAGTTTATGAAGAATATACCTTATGTCAGTGCAGTAGATAGTTTTATGTATGCTCAGGTCTGCACTAGACCTGACATTACTTTTGCAGTGGGACTTTTATGCAGATATCAGTCGAACTCAGAACCAGATCATTGGGTGGCTGCCAAAAAAGTATTGAGGTATTTAAAGAGAACAAATGAGTTTAAATTGGTCTACTCTAAAGAACAAAATCTAAAATTAGTGGGTTATACAGACTCAGATTTTGTGGGTTGTGAGAATGATCGAAAGTCAACATCAAGATATATTTTCAAGTTGCCTGGAGGAGATGTTTCATGGAAAAGTGTAAAACAGAGACCCATTACTTCTTCCACTATGCATGCGGAGTTTGTTGCCCTTTTTGGCACCGCTACTCACACAGTTTGGCTCAAGAACTTCATTACTGAATTGAAGGTCGCTAATACAGTTGCTGGAACCATTCATTTGTACTATGATAATAATTTAGCAGTGATGTTCTCTATGAATAACAAAAGTATCACATGGTCTAAGCACATGAAAATTAAATTCTTGACCGTGAAAGAATTGGTTAAGAAAGGCGACATCATTGTGGAGCATAATGTGACAGATGATATGATAGCTGATTCACTTATCAAGGGACTTCGATCCAATATTTTTAAAAAGCATGTCTTCAGTATAGGTCTTGTGGAGTCCATTGATGTACTTATTTAGTGGGAGACTATATTCTTGGCCCCATTTAATATATATTTCATCTGTCATTTCATTTTGCACTTCAAATTTCATATATATATACATTAATTTTTACAAATTAATATAGTTTGAATTCAGGGTTAAATTATATATTCATATGTGATATCATTCAATTGCGATACTCACACCTTCATATGACATGTCACAAATTATGAGCAAGCCTTGATCGTATGTCTCATGACACCTTAATAAAATCTTAAGATATTCACTTAAGAGACATACACACTCTTTTGAGTGTTGAGAATTTCTTAAAGCATGGTTTAGTGCATTCAGTAGAGAAATTCATTGACTACTGAGTTAAACAAGAATTTATGATCATATTTCAGCGTATTGTTTTGACTCTTTATGACCGCACTGTGTCCATGCCGATTGAATTTGTAAGCTCTCGTAATCATGGAAGGTCCCGTGTCGCATAATGATGCGGTTGACGACATGATTCAGAGGGAAGGTTTTAGTTGGGCCGGATTGATGCGTGAAGAGAACTCAAAATGCAAGCTTCACTATGGTACCCTTAATTAAGTGGAGTGAATTGATCTATGATAGACCTAAATTACGATTGAAATAGTCCAAGTGGAAGAATGTAAGTTTTCCTAATCATGTGTGAACTAATTTAATCGAGTCGTCTCGATCAATCGTATGCGTTAGTTTGAGTTTATTTGTATCTCTCGCGAGCGTGCGTCAAATTTATTTTGCGTAGTCAAAACCCGTGATAGGTAGACTAGGTTATTTCAACCTTCAATTACGCAAGCTAGGTCTCACTCTTGGCACATTCCACCGGGTTCAATTTTGTGCACCTAGTTATATTTTGGGGACGATTTGGACATTAATAAATAATTGATGAACGTATTTGGTATTCTTGCCCACAATCACTCTAGCACTCCATGCCTATTAAAGTAGAGATTAGAGAACCTGTGAAATCATCCATCCATCCATACATGAACAGTAGTGACAATTACGAGCGGTTATTTCTCCTGTACGCGCGTCTTCTTCCTTGTTCGTGAAAACCATTGTAGACTGGCCGATTCTCTGTTCTGGAAATCCATCTTGGCTTGCGGGCAAGATATCTATACTCCACCTTCTGGATTCAGTCGCAGAAAGGTTTTTCGGCAAAGTAAATTCAATCCAGTACTAGAAGAAACGCCATTGCTGATCTTCAATTTTGAAAACTGTGATACCAACGCTGATCTTGAAGACCACTCGGTGGAAGGAAGTTTTCTGTTCCTAGTCGACAAAGAGATCGAAGCCATATGCATTGGAGGAAGAAAAAAGGCCGCCTTCAATAGTGAAAAGAAGGAACGCTGGAGTTGCCCTCTGCCCTTGCTGCTACTATACCTTGGAAATAACAAAAGTTATTTCCAATAGGCGTCGCAAATATAGTTTATGTTCTTCCATTCAATAGGCGTCCCAAATTTCATCCGAAGAAAAACAGGTGCATTGTTAAGAATGTCAGCGGCAGTGCGGCACGAAGCCGAATCTAAGAACGGTGCGCACTCTATTTCCGGCATTTAATTCTATAGCGTACTGTATTTCATATTTCTTTTAAATACTTTAATTTCATAGTGATCGCATACTTTTTGCGAGTGATTAATTTTCAATTATTGATTACACCATATAGATGAATTGATTAATAGTGTTCCTGACGATCCTGCACGCATTGGTCATAAAATTATTTGACTTTATAATTTCATTTTGTGCATGTTTGCGGTCTGTGCGTTTAAAATAATTTCTAACACTGGGTCCTTATATAAATGTTGCTTGAGGGAGTAGAAATTAGCTTGCCCCTCGCGAACCTGATACTGTTCATTCGGTATGAATGTATGGATTGGGGCAATTAATTTTCCGGAAGGTTTCCAACTCTGACAAATCCTCAAACTGCTGTGGAATAGGTTCTAGACTAGAGGGAAAGAATAAGTTGCATATATGATATAAAATAAAAAATTTCAAGCTAACTGGGCAACTTCAATTATTCATTTCAGCAATTTTTTTTTAAAATTGATTTTGTCCTAGTTACATAAGGTTTCAGCTGCATAGCAATGTTCTCCCCATTATTTTGTAGACCCATAATAAGTGCTACATCATTGGGTGTAAATGATAACTCTCGTGATTCAATGAAAAATGTGTTATTCTTCATATCATACACAGAAACTAAGAAATACAGCAGAGGAATGTTCTGCGGAACCTTTGAAGCGGTGAATATGAACAATACATTAGATTCCTTCAACATTTTCTTCTCTTCCGCAAGCAATCAATGAATTATACTAACTACTTGGCCAATAAAATTGGAGAAATAGCACCTCGAACTTAAAAAATTACGTTTTCCACCCTTCTCCATCTATATCTGTCATATAAAAAGGAAACATTAATTAACTTCATACAACACTCAACACTCAACACTCAAGACTTTAGCCCACTATAAGAGGAAACATTAACATCATATGTAAGAAAAATGTTAAGGTTACTGAAACTATTGCTTTTAAACAAAAACAGAGAAATGTGCTCTTAGAGATATTACCTTAAAACAAATAAAGAGAAATGATCTCCATCAGGATATCATTTTTAAACCCCTAGGAGATAAAAAATGATCTCGTGGGAGATCAAAAATGATCTCCATCCAGGAGATCAAAAGAGATCTCCCAGGAGATCAAAAGAGATCTCCCAAGGGACTCCCAGGATATCAATGATGATGTCTGGGAGATCAAAAATGATCTCATGATCTCCCAAATGATCTCAAAATCTCCCAGGAGATCAAATACGAAGATCAATAAATGATGTCCCAGGAGATCAATAAATGATCTCCCAGGAGATTATCGTCTTCCTCAATCAACCATCTGTCAGTAAAAATGAAACCCTAAAGCCAATGGCCAACCAATGTGAGGAACTTACCTGTGGATCGTGTTTGAAGTACGATCATGGAGAAATATCTGGAGGACGACAATGATGATAATGAGGGCGCCAGAGATAATTGAGGGGGAGAAGTCAGCAGTTCGATGCCGGAAATGGCTCGCCCGGAAATGAGCCCGCAGAACAATCTGAAGCAACAGTGAAGCAGCAGGAAGACACGAAGTCATCACAAAATTTTGAAATATCAAAAATTTCAAGCGCCATTAGGATATTGTCATGTGTCGTGCCCCTCATTTAATCCGGACCTAGATTTGAAAAATTTAGCCTTCTTCCCAAGAGCAAGCGAGCCACAAAACAGTATTGCTCTCGAGCGTTCAAAGCTGCGGGGTCTATTACTTATCTAATTATTGAAGAAAATTGCCGGGAAGCCGAAAAGTATTCTTCTTCTTCACCCGCCCCGCCCCCCGATTGACTTCCATTCACTGAGATTTTTTCTTCTTCTTTGTCAGCCATGGAAAGTTGAGAACAAAACAGAGCTTCCCGAAAATGGCGTTTCTCCGTCTCGGCCCATCTCCCCCTTCCCCCCTCCCCAGACCTCTCCAAACTGCCGTCCGCAAGCCCACAATACATCTCTCCTCCTCCATCCCATTTTCTCCCTCCTCTCCCCTCACGAAGCTCGATCCTCCGCCCGCCCTTCAACCCGCGGAGGATAAGCCACAGGAAGCTCAAGATAAGCCCGCCGCTCCGCCCTTTCGTCCGGCACCTCCGCCGCCGGACGGCCAGAAGAGCGACTTTTACCTAAACGTCGGTGTCGCCGTCCGCACCCTCCGAGATGATCTCCCCGCCCTCTTCTCCGAGGATCTCAACTACGAAATCTACAGGTTCGATCTTAAAACCCTAACAATTCTACTTAAAACTCGATTTGATGTTGTTCTGGACCTAATAATTTGATCTATTGGCTCGAGAAGAGAAGACATCACATTCATCGACCCCTTAAATACCTTCCGAGGGATGGAGAACTATCGTCTCATCTTCTGGGCTCTAAGATTTCATGGACGAATTCTTTTCAGAGAAATCGGGGTCCAGATTTTTCGGATATGGCAGCCCTCTGAAAACTCGATTTGGATTCGGTGGGAGCTGCAGGGAGTTCCTAGGGTACCCTGGGAGGCCATGGGACGATTCCAGGGGACTTCCAGATACAAAATTGACCGGAATGGGAAAATTTATGAGCACAAGGTGGACAATTTGTCCTTCAATTTGCCGCAGAGAGTGATGAGAACCTCAACCGTGTTGGATTTTGTGACAGCAGCATGCCCTCCAAGCCCTAATTTGACATTTTTGGGAGACCCATATGAGGAATTGGGGACATGCTCCTGGATTGAGCTGTACAGGGCAGTGAGAGGGACTGTGGTTCTGGAAAATCAGCTTCTTGGTCCTGCAGGGATCAGTGGCTTGGTAGGTTGTTCGTGAATATTTGCGGCGGTTATAAGAAGAATCCATGGCAAATGTTTAGGTGAGTTTCCATGACTTCATACTGTATCCATATAGTGCTTCTGCATATATGTTTGTAGCTACTAATGTACCATAATCAATAAAAATTTATAGGTATTGCAATATCATTCTTCACCTTTAACTGCCTCGTCCGATTTTTTTGAGTTCAGCTTTATGAATCCTCAATGTTTCATTCATTCCTGTTATGTGGTAGATGTTACATGATCTTTATTGTGATAAATGTTGTTGACTTGAATTATGGGCTGGAGTTAGTATTTCAAAAATTTTGGGGTTGACTTCATGAATCCTATTATTTGTTATGTTACAAATTTCTGGTCTGTTATTTGCATAGTACTCTTTTTTTTGCGATTGACCATGGAAGATATAAATCTCTTGAGGACACTCATTGTCAACTATCAGGAAAGATACAAGATTTGCACATGCTCATTATCGACCTTGAGAAGGCTTATTATAGGGTTCCAAGAGAGGTTTTATGGAAAGTCTTAGAAAAGAAATTTGTAAATATATCATACATTGACATTATCAAAGATATGTATACAAATTCAATGACGAGTGTGAGGACATCTGGAGGATTAACACATGAATTCCCTATCACTGTTGGCTTACATCAAGGGTCAACTCTAAGCCCTTGTCTATTTACCCTTATCTTAGATGAGTTCACAAGATATATCCAACAAACAATATCTCTGTACAACCTCATATTCGTCGAGTGGGACTCTCAGAAGAAACCAAGGTTAGAGAGGGCCGTTTAGGCCTGGGCGAGCCAAGTAGGCGAGTGGAGGTTGCCTCACGGGCTCGCGCGAGGTAGGGGCCGAGGGCGAGCAGGGGGGGAGTGGGGCGACTTGGTTTGCACTCGCCTCAGGCTTAGTTTAGGTGGAGGGCGAGTGAGGCAATGCGGCCTACAGTCGCCCCCGAGTCATAGCAAGCGGCGAGTGCGGTCTTCACCAAGTACTCGCCTCTCTAAGCGAGTGGTCAACTCGCCCAAAAGTAGTTCTCTAAGGAGATCGTTTTGGTCTGCTAATAGTCCCTCCAAATAGCGGAGTTTCGTTGTTGGCAGACCAATTTGGGCTGCGTATAGTAAAACCAAAAGACAATTTTCTGTTATTTGCAGACCAGACTTGAAAAACTATAAATAGACTCTCAAGGGTACCTTTGGAGAGAGGCATTCTTTGGCTTCTTCCTCCTCTGATTAGTTCTGGTTGGCCTCAAGTGCCCTCCAAGGTGCTTAACTCAACATTAGCTAGGGAGGGGAAGCTCTCTTCGATCTTCCGAGTGTGTGACGAGACCTTCTCAATGCAGCTTAAAGTTTATTCCTTAGTTCGAAGCCACCGATCAAGTGCTCTTACTCGGGAGAATTAGGTGCAGGTTACCCCCTTGGGTCCGAACTCCTCTTGGAGCCGGAATTCGGTTCCAACAACCTCAATGTTTATTGTTTGCATATTATATTGTTTTGGTCGATGAGACGTACAATGGTGTAAACACAAAACTTGAATCTTGGCGAGACACTTTAGAAAAAATGGCTTTTAGGTTGAATAGGGCAAAGACGGATTATATAGATCTTAAATTTAGCAGTGCAAGAAGGATTGATGACTTTATTAAGTTGGGTGATCAAGATCTTTCATGCAGTGAGTGCTTTAAATATCTGAGATCGATAGTTCAAAAAAATGAAGGTGTAGATAAAGATGTGATACATAGAATTCAAGTAGGTTGGTTGAAGTGGAGAGGCATGTCAGAGATCTTATGTGATAGTAAAGTACCATTAAAACTTAAAAACAAGTTTTATCGTACTGCAATTAGACCTGCTATGCTCTACGGTTCTGAGTATTGGACAGTGAATTGTGTACATGAGTGAAAAATGTGAGTTGCGGAGATGACAATGCTTAGGTGGATGTGCGGACACAAGAGACGGAATAAAATTATGAATGAATGTATCAAGGATAAGACAGGAGTGACACCAATTTTCAGAGAAGATGCGAGAAGGTCGACTAAGATGGTTCATACACGGACAAAGGAGACCATAGAGGAACTTGTTAGATGTTGTAAGAGTTTAGTCACTAGGCATGTTAAGCGGGGGAGGGGTATATCAATAAATACTTGGAATGAATCTTTTAAGGAAAGACATGATGTACTCAAGCATTTGTGAGATTATGACTAAAGATAGGGGACAATGGCGACAAAGGATTCATATAGCCGACCCTCCACTACAATGGGATAAAGGCTTGAGTGTTGTTGTATTCAAAGAGAGAATGTGAGTTTCAGAGAGAGCACAAAGACGATCCACCCTTCATAGTGGTAGGGCTATAAAAGCACTACAAACGAAGAAAACCAGAATTTACTGATAGGATGATATTTTTTTGATTTTTAGGCTGATAATTTTTTTGATTTTTTCGGGGATGAACCGTTGAAAGAACAATGAAATTTGGAAGCTATGCTCTCATTAGCACAAATATCAACAATTCTGCAAGGGTGGCTAATATTGACGTTAATCTGAAGGAGAATTCGGTGGTTTTGCTTTCCAATTGTAAGGGTAGTCTGTTGACTGAATTTATTGGACTAGATGTTACTCAGAAGAATTTGCTAATCAACGACGATGGAATTAGTATCGAGATTAAGGTTTTAGCAAGGGCATCGATTCAGCTTCAATGTTAATTTCGATTCAATAGAATATATTTGTGAGTAAAGTCCGGTCTCCATGTGATATTGAATCCTTCTCTGATCATATGAGTTTACTTAATATGCAACTAGGAAATGAGAAATCTGTCCTCAAATGAGGAAGCTTGTACTGTGGATATAATTTTTTTGTGGCTCTAAATCTATTGTCACTATGTTATCTTTAGTCTATGCTAATTTTAATATGAAAATACAAAGAAAAATTTGAGCATGTCTTTTTCATAATAACATGACATCATTATCAAGTGCCTGCATCCAATTATCCAAATACGTGATTCTTGAGAAGCTAGTTCTTTTTTACACCTCCACTCGCTTCACATCTCTTTATTCCCATTATGTTCAAGTTGCATATTTTTAATCACATAATACATATGATCTATATCCAATTATCCAAATATGTGATTCTAGAAACAGCCTGTAGTTGCCCGTTCATCCGCTGAGGCCGAGTATCGTTCAATGACATCTGTTGTGTCTGAGCTCACATGGCTTGATGGTCTCCTTGATGGTCTCCTTGATGATTTAGGAGTCAAGCTTTCCGCACCGGCCACCCTATTTTGCGACAGTCAGACTGCTATACACATTGCCAAGAATCCTGTTTTCCATGAACAGACGAAACACATTGAGGTTGATTGTCATTTCATTCGAGAAAGATTAAATTAAAGAAGATAGAGTTAATGCATGTTCCAGCTACCGAGCAAGTTGCTGACATCCTCACCAAGGCCTTACCACGACCTCTGTACTATCAGTTCTTGTCCAAGCTCGGTGCCTACGATTTGTACGCTCCAGCTTGCGGGGGAGTGTTGAATGATATATGTAAATGCCCATTAGTAAAGACCCATTTAGCTTCTTAAGTAGGATGTTTAGTCCCACATCTTGTAATAGAGATTTCTCTCTCTCTCTCTCTCTCTATATATATATATATATTTGTACTCACACTTGTAATTTGACATTCAAGAAGTATATGCAAGGTTTACTCAATTCTTCTACATTTGTCAACTCAAAAAATTTGTCAGCAACCATTCCATCAATAACACCATTTCGTTTAACATAGCAATCAATGAAAATGAGGATTATGAACCACACAACGTTATCAACTGCTTCTGATATCAAATAGATCCTACTACAATGGCGGGGACAATCGGTGATCGACTCCATGTAGATAGACTGTGTTGAACTTCATTAATTTTGAGGACAAAGTTAAATTTCCATGAGAAATTTATTGTCACGTAGCCTACTCCTCCCACGCCCCACTGCACCTCCATTATTGGTAGAGCCAACCCACCCTTTGATGCGGAGCAGAGACGAGGACGAGTTTTGGGCCTGTTTGGGGCTGATTTGGCGACTTACCATATATGACGTGCCCGGATCGACGATCAGACTCCGCATACGTGTCTGGATTCGCGTTGCCAATCGATTTGATATATTATTTCACTATTTTTGTATTTATTTTGTTGTATTTGGGTAGCCTCACCTCCGGCCAATCATAGTCGTTGATGGGGGATGCCCTAATCTTTTCTTTATTATAAATAGACCTCTTAGGGGCTGATCTAAGACATTGCAGGTTTTGGAGAAAGAAAATCCTAGAACTCTGCGATCACCCCACGGTGCCGACGTCGTGGAACCCTAGGTGACGACTCCTAAACGCTCAAACTCCTCCCCAAGGTACTACCCATCCCTAGGCTCCTTCTTCCCCCTAAAAAACCCTCCCCGCAGTCCCCCACAACCCCCAAAATCCATCCACTGTTGGCTGTCTAGAACTCAACTTTTCTGCTCATGCACTGTTCAACTATGAAATACACTATTCTTTCCCTATAGTTTCTTCCTTCCCGTGAACCCTCCCCCTCCTGTGACTCCGCCACCCCTCCAACCAACAAAATTTCAGCCGGCCTCCTCCTGCTCCTAATCTATACAGCCGCGGGACAGCCTAGTTCCAGCAAACAGTCGGCCCAACCACCACCCCTGCTCCCTTCCGTCGGCTTGTCTTCAGCCGCCGCCCAATCCCTATTGGAGTTACCATATTGTATTAGTGTTAATATTGTATTAGTGTTAATATTGTATTTATATTCTTGAGATTATATATATACGATGGAGGCTCCGGTTTGGAGTTGAGCTTTTCATTTTTCGACATGGTATCAGAGGATCGGGACTTCCGCACGATCTAGGGTTTGCCGCGTCTCGCCGACTCCCACATCGGGACATCCATTCGTCCCGCCTGCTGCTTCGCCTTCTTTATCCGTCGCCTTGCCGCGTCTCGCCGACTCCCGCATCGGGACATCCATTCATCCCGCCTGCTGCTTCGCCTGCCGCCTGCCGACTACTGCCTCCGAGCGCCTGCCGCCTGCTGCTTTGCCCATTCCGCTGCTGTCTCCTCTCCCAGTCTCCCCTTCCGCTGCTGTCGAGCACTCGCCGACGTCCTCTCCTGCCGCCTGCTGCTTCCCCCCTCGATGCCGTCGCCACCTTGTCCCGCCGGAGTCGTCTCCTGCAATTTCTCCACCCATGCTCCTTCAGTTGCTCCTTTCGCTAACGTCGTTCTTGATGTGTTGTATGTGATTCCTCGTCCTTCTTCGTCCTTCGGTCCCCGATCTCCTTTGCGGGAGTGATCTCGTTTCTCAGTTTTTGTTTTCTGTGCTTCATGGATTCCAAGGATACGTATGGCTCTACAGGACGAATTACTAGCGTCCTTCTCGATGAGAAAAATTATCCTTCCTGGGCGACT
This sequence comes from Platanthera zijinensis, assembly GCA_039513925.1. Taxonomy (NCBI): domain Eukaryota; kingdom Viridiplantae; phylum Streptophyta; class Magnoliopsida; order Asparagales; family Orchidaceae; genus Platanthera; species Platanthera zijinensis. The sequence goes on along the minus strand of CM077095.1, from coordinate 149,464,576 downwards.
TCGATGAAAGTGACTCTTGTCGGCCGGAATAAGCTTTCCTGGCTGACCGGCGGCTCGCCGATGCCCAAGCCGATTGTCAAAGATGACAAGAAAGAGGAGTTAGTCAAATGGTCGATTGAAAAGTACATGGTTCTGTGATGGATTCAGTGCTCGATGGAGCCTCGCATCTTCAGTCAGTTCATGCGGTTTGAGGATATCTCCGAGCTTTGGTCCGCTCTCCAGCGCACTTTTGGCCACACGCGTGTTGATGCTCAGATTTTCGGGATTTTTCAAGACATCGCTTCCGCCACACAGGGGGAGTGTTCTGTTCAGGAGTACTTTACTTACCTTCAAGACCGTTTTCTTGAGCTTAACGACCTTGAGCCTCTCAGTGCCTTGGAGTCTCCTAATGATATCACCCTTATTCGGAAACAGCACCAGAGACGGGAGACGTACCAGTTCTTAATGGGGCTTCGCCCCGAATATGAGTCTACTCGTGCTCAGATTGTGGGGATGTCACCTTTGCCAGATCTTCTTGAGGCCTACTCCATTGTTGCAGAGCATGAGAAACATATGCAGTGGCAATTTAGTCTTTCCGGCCTTCGTGCTACCTCCTCTCTCCCTACTGAGTAGATGGCCCTTGCAGCTTCCCACCGCCCTCCCACCTCCAACACTCGTAGTCGCGGTGGTCGGGGTTCTTCTACTCAGCCTAGTGGTCGTGGCTCTTCTGGTGGTTGTGGCTCTTCTGGTGGTCGTGGCTCTACGGGTCCTCCCGGCCCTTGCTCTCACTGTTGACGTCTCTACCATGATCGCAGTCGTTGCTATCAACTCTACCCACACCTACGGGGCTCCGAGCGTTCTACTCCTGGCAGTCTACCCAGACACACTGTAGCTTCTGCTGAGTCTTCCGAGCCCGTTGAGCGCATCTTGGGTGCCAACTCCTCCGACTTCTGTCAGATGATGGCCCAGTTTCAACAGTTTCAGCAGTCTCAGCCTTCCATGACTGTCTCTGCCTCCAATGTCTCTTCTTCCTCAGGTACTCCATTTGCTTGCTCTGCGACCATGGTTGACCAGGATTCGTCACCCTGGGTGATTGACTCTGGTACAACCAATCATATGACTGGTATGTCTTCCCATCTGCTTCAGGTTGTTCCCTGTTCCCACCGCGACGTGCGCTTTGCTGATGGCTCAATTACTCCTGTCCTTAGCCGGGGCCACGTTCCTCTCTCTTCTTCTCTCTCTCTTGACTCTGTTCTTCTTGTTCCTCAGTTGGCTTTCAACCATTTGTCTGTTAGTAGTATTACTCGTACTTTGAACTGCTCAGTAACTTTCTTCTCTGATCATTGTGTTTTTCAGGACCTGAGATCCGGGAGGACTATTGGTACGGGATATGAGAAGAGTGGGATGTACTACCTGAAGCTACCTCCTACCACCGCTGCTACCAGCACCACTGCTATCTTCCCGTCTACCTCTTCTGCTGCTTCTCCTGCTTTGTCGTCGAGCTCGCTTTGACACGCACGTCTCGGCCATGCCAGCCCTCAACGGATGTTGTCTGTTTGTCCCGATGTGTCTTTTGTTTTTCCTTTTCGCTGTGATGTATGTGAGTTGTCAAAGAACACACGCAACACGTATGTTCCTTCTGTTAGTCGTGCTACTTCTTGTTTTGAGTTAGTTCATTCTGATGTGTGGGGCCCTGCCCCTGTTATGTCATTTGATGGTTTCTCCTATTTTGTAATTTTTATTGATGACTATTCTCGTTGCTTATGGGTTTATCCTCCTCAAACATAAATCTGAGATCCTATCGGTTTACTCCCATTTTTCACGTATGATACGAACCCAGCATGGTACGTCAGTTCATATACTCCGCTCTGACAATTGAGGTGAGTACACTTCTCGTCCCTTTGAAATCTTCCTCCGCGATGAGGGCACTCTACATCAATTTTCTTGTTCAGGGACCCCCGAGCAGAATGGGGTGGCAGAACGCAAAAACCGCCACCTCCTAAACTCTGTTCGTTGCTTTCTTCGGGGAATGAATGTCCCTAAGTCCTATTGGAGCGCTGCTCTTCTTACAACAACTTTTCTTATTAATATGACTCCCTCTCGTCCTCTCGGTGGCGTTACTCCCTATAGTCCCATCCATCCATCTGTCTCCGCATTTTCCATCCCTCTCCGGGTCTTTGGTTGTGTGTGTTTTGTACAGAATCGGCGCCCCTCTCAGACTAAACTCGACGACAGGGCCATCCACTGCCTCTTCCTTGGCTACTCGACTACCACTAAGGGTTACCGCTGCTATGATCCCCAGTTGCACTGTGTCATTCACACTATGGATGAAACATTTCATAAGGAGGTTCCCTTCTTTCCTGCACATTCGACCCCTCCTGCGCTTCCCATTATTGTGCAACCTCTCTCAGTCGTCTCTCCTCCACCAGATGCTACCCCTTCTGCCGCTCCGCCTATCCTGCTGACTTACTCTAGCCGCCCTCCGCCATCTCCACACGGTGCACTCCCTTCTCCTCCAGTACTGGATCCGCAGCTCCTTCCAGTCGCAGGTATCTTTCTTGAGCCTCTCTCCTCTCTTTCTCCTGTTGATTTACCTATTGTCCTTCGCAAGGGCAAGCGTACTTGTGTTCATTCCTCGGTTACTGAGCACCCGTTGGCTAGTGTTGTTTCCTACCAGCGTTTCTCACCCTCTTACCAGGCTTTTGTGGCTGCTGCTGATTCTGTCCAGCTACCTACCTCGATTACTGAGGCTCTGCTTGACCTGCGGTGGGTTCAGGCCATGGAGGAGGAGATGTTTGCTCTCCATCGTACTGAGACATGGTCTCTGGTTTCTCTTCCCCCCAGGAAACGTACAGTTGGGTGCAAATGGATTTATACTGTGAAGTACACTGCTGACGGTGGCTAAGTTGATCAGTACAAGGCTCGTTTGGTGGCCAAGGGCTTTACTCAGGCTCCGGACGAGTTTGGTGCCACGTTTGCTCCCGTGGCTAAGTTGATCAGTGTCCGCCTTCTGCTCTCTCTTGCGGCCTCTCGGGTGTGGCCTCTATACCAGCTTGACGTCAAAAATGTCTTTCTGCACGACGAGTTACAAGAGGAGGTATATATGGCTCCTCCTCCGGGGTTTGCCCTTAAGGGGGAGTATTCGGGGAGAGTTTGTCAACTACACAAATCTCTGTATGGCTTAAAGCAGTCATCGCGTGCCTGGTTCGAACGGTTCAGTTCAGTCATCCTTCAGTATGGTTTCACTCAGTGCCGTGCCGATCACACTTGCTTCATTCGTGTCACTCCTGAGGGACGTCGTGCCATTGTCCTAGTCTATGTTGATGATATTATTCTCACCGGTGATGATCCCTCTGACATCTCTGAGGTGAAAGCTACACTTCGCTCTGCCTTCGAGGTGAAAGACCTTGGACCTCTCCGCTACTTCCTTGGGATTGAAGTAGCTCACTCACGACAGGGCATCTCTATATCGCAACGCAAGTACACCTTAGATCTTCTTCGGGACACGGGTCTACTTGGGTGTCATCCTGCAAATACTCCTATGGACATTAACCATCGCTTCCATGCTGAATCTGGTGATCCTCCTTCAGACCCTTCTCAGTACCAGCGACTTGTTGGCCGTTTGATATACTTGACCAATACTAGGCCTGACATCAGTTTCTCAGTGGGCGTTTTGAGCCAGTTTATGCATTCTCCCAGGACATCTCACCTAGAGGCTGTTCGACGTGTTCTTCGCTATCTTAAGCGTGCTCCTGGTCTTGGGCTGTTCTATCGGGCTGACAGTACTACCAGTCTATCTTGCTTCACGGATGCAGATTTTGCTGGATCATTGACGGATCGATGCTCTACGTCAGGTTTTTGTGTATTCCATGGTGATCATCTTGTTTCGTGGCGGAGTAAGAAACAATCCATCGTATCTCTTTTGTCAGCTGAGTCAGAGTACCGCGCCATGACACACGACGTTACTGAGTTGGTTTGGCTTTGATCGCTGCTGACTGAACTTGGTCGATCTCTTGTTGATGGCTCGACGCTCTACTATGATAATAAGTCAGCTCTCCTACTTACACAGGACTCGGTACTACATGAGCGCACCAAACACATCGAGATGAATGTTCATTTTCTGCGTGACCACGTTCATACTGGGACTGTCCTTGCAGCTTACGTCCCCTCTGCTGACCAACTTGCTGACGCCTTCACTAAAGTTGTCGGTCCTACTCGTTCAGATCTGACCATTTCCAAGCTGGGCATGATTGAGATCTTTGCTCCAGCTTGAGGGGGAGTATTGAAGTTACCATATTGTATTAGTGTTAATATTGTATTAGTGTTAATATTATATTTATATTCTTGAGATTATATATATACGATGGAGGCTCCGGTTTGGAGTTGAGCTTTTCATTATTCGATAGCCCCTTGGCCCCACTGCAACCTCCCCTCCCTCCACAGCCCCAAGGCCGCACCTCCACATCCTCCCTTTGCGTGGAACCACCTCCAATCAGCCACTGCATCCAGATTTGGACGATCAGTCCAGATCTGGACGTTTGCAGCCCCAATCCACCATCTCCCCTCACGCCCCCTTCATTCCCTAGCCCGGATCCGCTCTCAAATTATCTGATCTACCTTTCCCCGCCCGGATATATCCATACGCGGCCGGATTTATCCATTTCCGGTCCGATTCCACCTTTCCGCCGAGGACAGCCACCGCCATCATCGTTACGCCTCCGGTTTCACATTTGATCGCCACAATACTCATCCGGCTCCGGAATCTTCATTGTCTTGGTCAGCCCACTATTTAGTGAGTATTGTTGTATTGGATTATTATTTGAAATACATTTATACTGGATTGGATATTTTACTCATTTGGAAATCTTGTATGGTAGTGATTTGTTTTTAGATTATTATTGTGATTTGCAGGGTTTATTCGCCGCACGCTCTTGCTTTGGCCCTTCACGCGGAGGAAATCCTAAGCGTGCCTTGCTTAATTAAATTATTTTGCCTTGTCTTGAATTAACTGCGTGTGATGATATTATTTATTATCAAATTGTGATCTAACGGTCGGACTTTTGCATAACATGTAGAGTTAGGTCACCATTTATCCGCCGCTTATAGATTCGTCCTGCGTCAATTGGTATCAGAGGCATGGTTGCGCGTACTTTTCGATACGCAGTCGTAGAGTCTATAGGTTTTTCATTATGTCTAAGTGTCACAATTATTCCCCTCCTCAATTTAAAGGTCTCGAGCCCACTTGCACCCGCTCTCATAGAACCCTGTCAGGGAGATCCTCATATTATTACGACGATCATTTTTGATCGCATTACACCACTTTCAGAGGTCGTGTTGACCCACCGACACGACCCCACTATGTTAGAGACGATCAGTATGATGATTGTCGTCGTTCTTATCCGTACACGCGAGCGGATCGTGCTGATCCTTCGACACGACTCGGTTACCTTAGGGATGATTATTATGAGGATAGTCGTTCCGTGAGAGATCTTGAGAGTCAGTTTCGTACTGCCGCCCCTTCCTTTGACGGCTCGTCGAGTCCCGAGTCTTTCAGTTATTGGCTCGTGGATATGGAGTATTATCCCTATATACTTTCAGAGACGCTAGTGACGAGTTCTGTGACGACCCCCTTGTTGAGCCTCCTGATGATCCGCCACATCTTGGTGAGGATGCGATTCAGGTGAGCCGCTTGTTTACGAGTTCTGAGTTATTGACACCTCTTCCATTATCGTCCTTGGCCTTGCCCCAGAGAATGGATATTGTGCGGAGCATTGAGTGTCTAGGGCACCACCAGTTGACGGATCACACTCTAGATGAGTTTTGAGACGCACCACCTGCTGACCCACCAGACGAGTTCTTCATTTTCGGGGATACTCCCCGCACTATAGCGTCACGCCTTCTTGTTTGTGTACGCGATTTTCACCTAAGTGGTCGTCTCATCCGCGATGAATTTTCTTACACACCTCCTGGTGAGCCCCCCAATGTGCTACGTTCCCCGAGAGACATTTGGCTCTTTACGAGCTCACGTTTGAGCATAGATGTCTCTTACGGTCATCCGAGGACTCGTTTCACACGGGATGATTTTTTTTTATACACCACCGAGAGAGTCTCCTGATAGACCACCTCTCTTGATAAATTTTTCAGGTCATTATTAGATTTTTCCCATAGAGAGCATGTTGTGTCGGTCATGTGTCATTGACATCATTTGCATGAGTCTATTGAGTCATTTCGTCATCATTTGCATGATTCTGTTGTGTTGTCTGTTTATTATTTGCATGTGTGTCATGAGTCGGTCCGACGAATAATCCATATTGGTAATAAAACTTGTAAATCACATGTGGATGTTCATTGACAAGTGCAAATACTTCAAGAAGGCGAGCAGGTGATGGTGAGAATTTGCGTTGTGAGGCTCCGTGCGAGTTTTGTTAAAAGCTTGAGTGTGAGGCGAATGGATCCTTATATAATCATGAGACGGATCGAAGCAAACACCTATGATCTTGATATCCTTGCAAGTATGGGTATCCACCTGGTATTTAGTGTTGAGGATATGACGCCGTACTACGAGCCTCGCCAGTATGTGGACCCAAGCAGTGGGGACTTCCAGCCTCCCACACCTCCATTTCTGTTACCTTGCCACCTTCATAGCTCACATATGTCTGATGGCCACCACTACTCACCCACTTCTGACACCCACCCACCTGGGGACTCGTTTTCTTTGGTTCTGCCCACGATGCCGCTGATCGCACCGGGATCCACCACTCGTGAGTTGAGCGTAGAGAGCTTCATGGAGACCAGACTCCACCAGTGCATTCCTACTACAGACGCTGGTGACACCTGGGTACTTGCAGCAGAGCATGATCGATTCACCCCCGGACTTCGACTTCAGCACGGTCGTCTCCATTCATCGGAGATGACATCTTTTCAGTCAAGGGGAGTTGATTGTCGAGGAATCTCTTTCGTCGACAACACTTGGACGACTTTCGGTGGACCCCTTCGAGTTGTACCTGGCATTCATCGGGAGAATTGCGATCCCAATTCATCGGGAGATGAATTCTTTCAAGCCGGGGAGATTGATGCGGAGTAGAGACGAGGACGAGTTTTAGGCCCGTTTGAGGCTGACTTGGCAACTTACCATATATGACGTGCTCGGATCGACGATCGGACTTCGCAGATGTGTCCGTATTCGCATTGCGAATCGATTTGATATATTATTTCACTATGTTTGCATTTATTTTGTTGTATTTGGGTAGGCTCACCTCCGGACAATCATAGCCGTTGATGGGGGATGCCCTAATCTTTTCTTTATTATAAATAGACCTCTTAAGGGCTGATCTAAGGCATTGCAGGTTTTGGAGAAAGAAAATTCCGGAACTCCGCGAACACCCCATTATGCCGATGCCGTGGAACCCTAAGTGACGACTCCTAGGCACTCAAACTCCTCCCCAAGTACTACCCATCCCTAGGATCCTTCTTCCCCCTCCGAAATCCTCCCCGCAGCCCCCCACAGCCCCCAAAATCCATCCACTGTTGGCTGTCCAGAATTCAACTTTCTTGCCCATGCACTGTTCAATTATGAAATACACTATTCTTTCCCTATAGTTTCTTCCCTCCCGTGAACCCTCCCCCTCCTGTGACTCCGCCACCCCTCCAGCTAACAAAATTTCAGCCGGCCTCCTCCTGCTCCTAATCTATACAACCGCTGGACAGCCTAGTTCCAGCAAACAACCGGCCCAACCACCACCCCTGCTCCCTTCCGGCGGTTTGTCTTCAGCCGCCGCCCAGCCCCTTGGCCCCATCACAACCTCCCCTCCCTCCACAACCCTAAAGCCGCACCCCCACATCCTCCCTCTGCGTGGAACCACTTCCAATCAGCCACTGCATCCAGATTTGGACGATCGGTCCAGATCTGGACGTTTGCAGCCCCGATCCACCATCTCCCCTCAGCTTCCCCTCATTCCCTAACCCGAATCCGCTATCAAATTATTGGATCTACCCTTCCCCGCCTGGATCTATCCATATGCGGCCAGATCTAACCATTTCCGGTCCAATTCCACCTTTCCGCCGAGGACAGCCACCGCCATCATCGTTACGCGGTTACGCCTCCAGTTCCACATTTTATCGCCACTCTACTCATCCGGCTCCGGAATTTTCATTGTCTTGGTCAACTCACTATTTAGTTAGTAGTGGTTTGTTTTTAGATTATTATCGTGATTTACATAGGGGTGAAACTGGTGCGGTTTGGTGCGGTTTGAGCCCAAACCGCAATCGCACCGAAGAGGGTCGGTTTTGGACTTTACAAAACCACACCGCATCCAAACCGTGCGTTGCGGTTTGACATTGGTGCGGTTTGACATTGGTGTGGTTTGGAGTCAGTTTTTGCGGTGCGGTTTCGATTTTTGCACATTTATCGAACCTTTCTATATGGTATTCTTGCTTATGTTATGTTATAACTGTTAAAAATTAAAATAAGTTATGAGAGTTTTAGACTACATCTACACAGCTGATAAATGTAATCATAACAATGTAATTTTAGAAAGAAGATAGGGTCGACGAGGAAGAAGCTGGATGCCGTGAGATTTGGAGCCCGCCGGAGAAGGGATTTGGAAGTCGCTAGAGTATAGCTGCCCTCGCGTGAATGCCAGAGCCACAATCTCAAATGCTCAACCCTAAAATATCATAAAGCCGAGCAAAAAAATTAATAGCATGCTCCATCGTCGCACGTCGGAGAAGACCAAAACCGTGGTCGGCAAGAGAAAGAAGACCAAAACGCCATACGTGCAGGGCTCAACTTTGAGAAAGAAGACAGGGTCGACGGGGAAGAAGCTGGATGCTGTGAGATCTGGAGCCCACCGGAGAAGGGATTTGGAAGTCGCTAGAGTATAGCTGCCCTCGCGTGAACGCCGGAGCCATGAGCCGCCGAGCCCGATGTTGTCGCACGTCGGAGAAGACACGCCTTCCGCCCTTCCCGAGTTCCCGTGAGGCCGTGACCTAACTAAAAAGCTGAGTAAAAAATAAGAATTGAGCTGGAGGGTTCCGTGACTTCCGTCGACCGTAGGTCCTTAATCCTTATGAAGTTACGGTAAAAGTAAAACCATAAAATATTATAAAAATAAAATAAATTATATGTAAGAACTTGGTAAAATAAAAAAAATTATATATAAGTTACTGTTCTTATGAACTTGGTAAAAATGATAAATAAAATATTTTAAAGATATTTGTATATAAAAATAAAATATTATTGTAAAGAATGCGGTGCGATGTATGCGGTTTTGACAAGACAAACCGAACCGCACCGCAAACTAGGCTGTTTTCCAATAACCAAAACCGCACCATAACCGCACCGTTCGGTGCGGTTCGAAAACGGTGCGGTGTGGTGCGGTGTTGCGGTTTTTTGCGGTTTCGGTTTTTAAATTTCAGGCCTAGATTTACAAGGTTTATTCTCCGCGCGCTCTTGTTTTAGCCCTTGACGTGGAGGAAAGCCTAAGCGTGCCTTGCTTAATTAAATTATTTTACCTTGTCTTGAATTAACTGCGTGGGATGATATTGTTTATTATTAAATTGTGATCTAACGGTCGGACTTTTGCATAACATGTAGGGTTAGGTCACCATTTATCCGCCGCCTATAGATTCGTCCTGCGTTACCCTTGAGGAGGCTGCCTTACCCATATTCGAGCAAATAGATTGATCCATATTCGAGGATACCACCAGAGCCATGATCAAGCAGACAAACAAATCCGCGCTCGAGGAGGTGGTGACAACAACCAATGAGAAGTGGAGAAATCTAAGTCACGATCAAGTCCAATAAACTCGATTTTTAGGAATTACTGATACTTCCTTGAGGGCCACATACTGATACCTGATACACATCCGGTATCTGTACGTACCCAATGTTCAACCAATACACTTGTTACTCTAGTCCGGCGATACACTTTGACTTGACAAATCATTCTTCATATTGTGATTGGAGTGTGCTTTTCTAAAGTAAATAAAAAGACTTCTGCATGTCTTTTAGAAAAGAAAAATTTGTGACTCATAAATGCAACTAGTGATATTTGTTTATTACAGTAACAAAATATGCTTCAAATCTAAGTATCTTTTTTCATTAAAAATATATTAAAAAATTGATTTGAATTTTATTATTTTGTTTTTTTATTATATATGTGCATATATATAGACACATGAACATGCATATACATTGTTGAGACCGGGCGGTCTGGCGAGTTGAGACTGGGGGTCTGGCGGCTTGTCCCAGCAGTTTGGTAGCCGGGTTGGAGACCGGGCGGTCTGGCGGTTTGTCTGGCAGTTTTTCTGGCGGTCTCGAGGCTTCTCCCAGCGGCTTGGTGCCGAGATGTTGTTGGCTGGTGTCTGGCGGTCTGAGCGATCTGACGGCTTGTCTATTGCGGCTTGGGGATATTGGCCGCTTATCCTCCACATTGTAGTGGCCGTGCGGTTAGGCTAACCATGCGGCTTGTGTGGCTTATGCAGATTGTATAGTTTTGTGTTCATGTAATTATTAGTCCCACATTGCTTATTTGTAATCTCTCCTCTCCTCCATTCTATAAAAGGGAGGTCATACCTTTGTAATGGATACATTTTTGGATAATAAAAATTTTGTTACTCCAATTTTTCGTTCTCTTGTTTTCTGTTCGCACATGGTATCAGAGGACTCGATCTTTTCCTCCTGATTTTTGAGCCCTCTCTGTCCGCGCGACCTGTCCGCGCGGCTTGTTCCTCTTCTCATGACCTGTTCTCGCGACCTGTTTCCTCTCTTGTCGCGCCCTGTTCGCGCGGTTTCTTTCTTCCCTTGTGTGGGCGACCTCTCTGCCCCTCCTTTCTAGCCGCTCCCGCTCTCTAGTCGCCGCGACTTGTTCCTAAGTCGCCGCGACCTGTTCTCCTTGGCGCAGCTTCCTTTCTCGCCGCTCTTGCTCTTTAGTCCCCGCGACCTGCTCCTAAGTCGCCGCGACCTGTTCTCCTTTGTGCGGCCTCCTTTTCTAGCCGCTCCAACTAGTTAGTCGCCGCGACCTCCTCTTTAGCCGCGTGACTTGTTCTTCTCTCTGCTCTCTTCTATGACAACCTCCGATATCTCTACCTCCACTACTCCCGCTGTCGCTCCTCCTCCCACTCCTACTCCTTCGGGCAACCTTGGCACCGCTTCCTAACTCGTCGGTCCCAACTACCCGGATTGGAGTGTCTCCTTCACCTTCCTTCTCCGCTTTCAACGCAAACGCCATCATCTCACCGATGACCCTCCTCCGCAAGATTCCCCTCTTTTTGATGATTGGGATGCCAGCGATGCCCTTGTCCGCACATGGCTGGCTAACAGTCTTTCTGAGAATGCCTACCCGTCATCCGTCATGATGAGACGGTCAAGGCTGCATGACTTCATCTTGCCGCTCTCTACTCAAAGGGGGCTCAGACGTCTCGCATCTATACTTTGTATGCGGACCTTTTTGCCCGTCCCTCCATGTCTCCTGCTGCATACCAACAAGTTCAGGCTCTTGGAGCCAAAATTCTCCAGAATCTCCCCTTCTCTGCGGATCCGACCGAACAACACCACACTTCCAGGAGCTGCTGGTTGTGTGCTACCTTCTGCGACTTCCTGAGTCCTATGATATGATCCGTCAACAAATTTTTGGCGAGGCGGAGTCTCCCACCTTAGATGCAACTGCTGCCCGCATAGCCGCTGTTACCTCTCTGCTACAACGTCCACTGTTATCCTCCCCTCCTCCACCAGACAACTATGCTCACCACACTCAGCGGACTGGATCTGGTGGCCGCAACCATCAATCAGGCGAACGCGGTGCTGCCCGCTTTCTCTGCTCTCACTGCGGCTACACCGGCCATACGGTTGATCGCTGCTAGAAGAAACATCCTCATCTTCGACCAACGGGTGACGCTTCAACCTCCTCTTCGAAGCCGTCCGCTTCGATGGTCACGTCTTCAGGTAGTGCTCATGTCGCTACTCAAGGTAAATGACGGATCGACTCTGGTGCTACCAATCACATGATTGGCAATTCTCAATGTTTTTCTCTCCTAGAAAAACATGATCGGTTGCCCCCTGTCTTTATTGCGAATGACTCTCCCTCACCGGTCAATGGGACGGGAGTGGTTCAAGTCACTCCGTCTCTTCGCTTGGAGGATACCCTCTACGTGCCCACGTTCCCTTGCAATTTACTATCTGTCACTTCTCTGTGCAAACAACTATAGTGTTCTGTCACATTCACTCCTACCTCTTGTTCTTTTCAGGATCTGGGCTCCCAACAGACGATTGCTACTGGGACGCTTCCTCCTCTACTGATCTTCGCATTGTCCGCTTCCTCCTCTACTGATCTTCTCCAGTGGCACCTTCGTCTTGCTCACGCTCCTCCACGACTTCTTCGTCAGCTTATGCCTCACCTTCCTCAACAGAGTCCTCCCCTCAACTGTGACGTATGTCAGCTTGGCAAGCATCACCGCTCCTCCTTCTCACCTAAGCAAGGTCGTGGATCTTCCCGACCGTTTGATCTGGTTCACTCCGATGTCTGGGGCCCCGCTCCTACCTTCACCATAGGTCGGGGTAGTTCATATTTTGTAACTTTTATTGACGATTCTCCCGCTGTACTTGGGTGTATCTCTTACGAGATCGCTCTGAATTATTTCATGTATGGACATCCTTTTATTATATGATTAATAATCAATTTGATGTCTCTATTAAAATCTTTCGCTCTGATAATGCAAAAGAATATCTTAGTCATGAGTTTTCCTCCTTCTGTATGAAACATGATATTATTCATCAAATTAGCTGTGTGTCTATACCTCACAACAAAATGGCGTGGCCGAATGCAAAAACCGTCACCTCCTTGATGTCGCGCAGACTCTGCTGACTCAAATGCAGGTTCCTCGCTCCTATTGGGGCTATGTTGTTCTCATCTCCTGCTATCTTATTAATCGCATTCCCTCCACCGTTCTCTACGGCAAAACGCCCTTCTCCATTCTCTATCCAGGGAAGGATCCGTTTCCTCTCCCTCTCCGTGTCTTTGGGTGCACAGCCTTTGTGCACTCTCCTTCTGCCACCCGTGACAAACTCTCACCACGGGCCACCAAGTGTCTTTCTGGGATACTCTATCACTCAGAAAGGCTATTGTTGCTTTGACCCGGTTGCCCGCAAGCAGTTTGTGTCTGCGGACGTCACCTTATTTGAAAATGCGTCCTACTTCTCTCCCGACTCCTCTTCCTCTCCTGATATTCCTCCTTCTCCTACCACCCCTTCCATTCCCTCTACACCTACCGAGACTCCGTCACCTCCTCCCTCTCCACCATCTCCTCCACCGTGTCCACCTACCGAGATATCTCCCTCTTCTCCGCGGTCGTCTCTCTACTCCCGGGCCATCTCTCTTCTCCACGGATGCCCCGGAAACTGAGGAACTCGCCGACCTGGATATTCCCATTGCTCTTCGCAAAGGGGTACGGACGTGTACTCAACACCCGCTAGCTGCTGTTGTTTCATATGATCATCTTACTCCTTCTCGCAGGACGTTTTCCTTGGCTATCTCTGCCACTGCCACTCCCCGCACCTACCAGGAAGCTCTTACTATTCCTCATTGGAAGACCGCCATGGATGTTGAAATTGCTACCCTCACTGAAAGGGGCACACGAACCTTTGTTCCTCCTCCTTTGGGCACTGATGTGGTTGACTGTCGATGGGTATTCGTTGTGAAGTTCCGTCCGGACGGCAGCGTGGATCGATACAAGGCCCGCTTAGTCGCCAAAGGCTTCACTCAGACTTATGGGGTTGATTACTTTGACACCTTCTCTCCAGTTGCTCGTCTCAGCACCATTTGGGTTCTTCTTTCTGTGGCTGTCAACAGGGATTGACCCATTTTCCAGTTGGATGTCAAGAATGCCTTCTTCTATGGTGATATTCAGGAGGACGTATACATGGAGCAACCTCCTGGGTATGTTGCTCAGGGGGAGACACGAGTATTCCATCTGAAGAAGACCATCTATGGCCTAAAGCAAAGCTCGAGAGCTTGGTTTGACAAGTTCAGCGGCATTGTTGCGGTCATTGGTTTTGCAAGAAGTTCAGCCGATCACTCCTTATTCATTCGCAAAACCTTCTTCTGGTATGGTGGTTTTTGCTGTATATGTGGATGATATTTTTCTAACTGGCGATGACCAGGCTATGGTAGCTTTGACAAAGAAACACCTCCGGCAACACCTGGTCACTAAGGATATGTGCTCCCCCAAATACTTTCTGGAGATTGAAATCTCTCGGAAGCCCAACTCTTTAGTTCTCTCCCAACGGAAGTATGCTCTTAATTTGCTAAAAGAGGTAGGGTTGATTGGTGTTAAACCTGCCAGATGTCCCATGACTATTGGGAAAAACAAAACTTGGACAGATGACTCGCCTCCTCTATCCGATTCTTCGAGGTACCGGCGTCTTGTGGGCAAACTCATTTATCTCACAGTGACCAGACCCGACATCTCCTATGCTGTAGGCAAGGTTAACCAATTCATGCAAGCTCCTAGGGAGTGACATCTACAGTCTGTCCTGAGGATATTGGAGTATGTTAAAGCAGCTCCAGGGAAAAGATTGCTTTTTCAGAAGAATGGTCACTTGAGGGTTGAAGCGTACGCAGATTTGAGCTATGCTGATGATAAAGGAGACCGCAAGTCAACATCGGGTTTTTGCACATTTGTTGGAGGAAATCTTGTGAGCTGGAAGAGCAAGAAACAGTCTGTTGTCTCCAGGTGTAGTGCAGAAGCGGAATATCGTAGTATGACGTCGACCACATGTGAGTTAAAGTGGTTACGAGCTCTCATGCTTGACTTAGAAGAGGTCTACAACTATCATCTTCCTATGTTCTGCGATAACAAACCTGCTATATACATTTCCAAAAATATGGTCTTTCATGAGAGAACAAAACACATAGAGGTCGACTATCACTTTATTCGAGAAGAGATTTTGAAGAAACAGATTTGTACTCCGTTCGTCACTTCTGACAACGAGTTGGCAGATGTCTTCACCAAGCCGGTGTCTGCTTCTTTCTTTCACATTTGCGACAAGCTGGGCATGATTGATATCTATGCTCCAGCTTGAGGGAGAGTGTTGAGACTGGGCGGTCTGGCGAGTTAAGACCGGGCGGTCTGGCGGCTTGTCCCAGCAGTTTGGTAGCCGGGTTGGAGATCGGGAGGTCTGACGGTTTGTCTGGCGATCTGGAGGCTTCTCCCAGCGGCTTGGTGCCGAGATGTTGCTGGCTGGTGTCTGGCGGTCTGAGCGATCTGGCGGCTTGTCTATGGCGGCTTGGGGATATTGACCGCTTATCCTCCAAATTGTAGTGACCGTGCGGTTAGGCTAACCATGCGGCTTGTGCGGCTTATGCGGATTGTATAGTTTTGTGTTCATGTAATTATTAGTCCCACATTGCTTATTTGTAATCTCTCTTCTCTCCTCCATTCTATAAAAGGGAGGCCATACCTTTGTAATAAATACCTTTTTGGATAATAAAAATTTTGTTACTCCAATTTTTCGTTATTTTGTTTTCTGTTCGCACATACATGAACATATTGCGTGTATATTTATACAAGTCAATTTTAATTACAACGTACCCCAAAACGTACCCTTGTCCTTTCTCCCCTAGCACCGTACCAGATACATATTGTACCCCATACTCATGCCCATACTGGTGCTTCATAGCTCGGTTTTCTTTGTAGACAACCTTACTCCCTAGTACATTTTTAGCTCTCATCAAACAATGATGAAGTTCTTAGCATTCCCGGTTTTGAAGCATTTGAAGTTGAAGACATGACCCTTCCGTTGTCAACTACAACTCATCTCACACAGCATTTGCATTATGAAATTTTGTAGTTTTCCGTAAATGTTATGATCGACAGTAGAGTCAATCATAACATCATTTCCATTGAGTTGGTCCATTTAGACGGTCATGTTGACCGAACTGCTCGTACAAAGTTTTTCTTGTTATTGCACATCAATTTCTTATTGGATAGACATGCAAAGATGTCATGCTATTTCTTAACAGATGCATCATCCAGATAAATTTATACACTTTCAGCCTAAAAAATAAGTCTGTTGGTTTTATGAATGAACAACCATATCTGTATGACTACACTGATGGAAGAAGTCCATAGTTGATGTTCGAGATGGTCACCATTATTATCTTTTGATTGAATGGTCTGCTATTTTTTTGTTCTCAAGGAATATGGTAGCTGCAGCATTTATGTTGATTACCAAAAGCTCAACCATGCCACAATGGCTAACAAATACTCGATATCAATGATCTATAATCTCTTAAACAAATTTCAATTCTTAGTCGTGTTGTTTGGTTTGGCCAACGACCAAACACATTTCAGTCTAGTATGAATCATATTTTCTCAAGCATTTCTATAAGCTCATTATTTCTTTTAACTACATCCTTCTATACATTCATTCTTAGCAGAACTACCTCATGCACCCAACCAGTTGCAAAAGACTTTGAGAAAACCTCAACTATTAGGTCGACCAGATAACAGGCGCAAGCGAACAACAAAAGTGGAGCACCTTAGCTACATTATTTTTGCATGCGGTGTCGCCATGAACCCAAAAAATATGGTGTTGTCCTTCAATGTTTGCAATCTTAATCATTAGGAGTTGTTTGCAGATATCTCGGGCTTATGTAGACTGTAGTACAATCGTTTTATTCAGATTTAAACAAGTTCAATCAGCTATTTATTGCTGCCCCTAAGGAATCTGTCAATCCATCCATCCTATGAACTCACAAAGCAAATGAAGCCTTTTTGTCTATGGAGTAAGCCTTGGTCTCCTCCCTACTCTTAACAATGTCTTTGATATTTACTCGACCTGGAAATTTCTGCCACCACCGAACAATCATGGGTCGCCATACCCACGTTTTTTTTATTGAACTCAAGGCAATAGTTGCAAAAACATTCGCATATTTTATTTTTAGACAACTGAAGATACCTTTATGGTTAATTCTCCATTGATTTGATTGGAAGCTGACCTTATTCATATAAATTCAAGCACGCGTATACTACCCACCTATGAAGCACCGACACTTCAAAATGCCCAGTGTGTCGGTGCCGGACTCTCCGACATGCGTCTGATTCTCCAATACTCTCCGACTCTCATGGTGCAAGTGCATCTATGCTACAAAGTTTAGCCTTAAAACTTCTTGCACAACCATCTTCTTCATCATGTGCCGAGAGGAATTGGAGATTTGGAGTACGTACTCCTTGAGAAGAAATAAAATGACTCCAAAATGTGCAGAAGATCTAATTTTTATACACAACAATCTACGTCTTCTATCCAGAAAAAATACACAATACGCACAAGGAGAGACCAAGATGTGGGATATTGATTGAGATTCATTTTATTGATGATATATAATGGTAATGTGTTAATGTTCTATCATTTTTGACCTTTTGTTAAGTATTAATATACGTGCCCCAACGTGCCGGAATATGATATTTTTTTAGAATTGACGAGTTACGTGTCGTGTCGTTTCGTGTTGCATGTCAGTGTCGGTACAACATAGTTACCCACACTTATCTAAGATCACACTACAGATCATCCTTACATCGCATATCTCGAACGCACTCATTAGGGTTGACAAAACTATAAAGTCTGTCTGATTCCTTAAGCTTACTCCTGCATTTGAAAATTACTATTAAAATTTTATTCAACAACCTTTCGGGAACACTCGAGCTCTTTAGCACATAAATACGCCTTGTATCATTATTTTGCATGGGGGATGATGCTCTTGTTCGAGCAATTTATCGCTGATTGGTATTCTTTGTCCACGAGTCAAATGCTAGATGATCGTCCCTTACAGGTTAATCCAATTCTTACCCATTTCAGAGTTAATTTTGGGATGACATTGTGATAGATTTCATCATGCATATTCCCATGCTCATTGGATTCAATTGCATTTTTGTGTCTATAGACAACTTATCAAAATGCAGCACCCACATACAATTGTAGGAGTTACTCGCACCTTACAATAGTTTTCCTTGTTTCTCAACTCAAAAAGTTTGTCAACAACCATCCCATCAACAACACCAGTTCATCTAACTTAGCAATCAATGAACATGAGGATTATGTTACGAGGGTTCATGCCACTTGGGCACGCCAGAATCGGGAGATAACCAGGCAACCTCGGGGGCGACACGACTGGTTCCGCTGCCCCACCAACCACTGACCCTCATCCGACCCGGGGACAGTAACAGGTCCTGCAGACTGCACGCAACAATACATCTCCGCACCCAGTATAAGCCCGACGGGGTGTTGAGACCGGGGCTCGATCCCCAGACCTCCTTGATAAGAGGCCTAAAACACGGCCATGTTTAAGGCCTCTTATCAAGGAGGTTTGGGGATCGAGCCCCGACCTCAAAACCCCGCCACACTTATACTGGGTGCGGAGATGGGTTGGGGTGTGTGGTCTGCAGGACCTGTTACTGTCCCCGGGTCGGATGAGGGCCAGTGGTTGGTGGGGCAGCGGAACCAGTCGTGAACCCCCGTAACATAAAAGTGCACTTTCACGCAAGTGCTCATCACCAACTGAGCTCGAGAAGGATGTAGCAACAATCATCGCCATGTGGAGGAATCCAAGAGTCATGGCCATTTGGGGGAAAGATATAATAGGAATTAATTTTGCAATATGTAGTCATTGATTTCTTAAATAAGAAGAAAAGTTAAAATAATTTTGATTTAAGGATTAATGCAATAGGAATGAGCAATACAAGATGTGGATTTTGCTTCCTATCTTTCTGCTTTTGCCACTCTCTTATATAACATCCTTTAACAACCGTTGCTTAAAGGTTAAAAAATTTTACATTTCAAATATTAAAGCTTAATTCTAGTACACTTATTTTTTTAATTGTTATCCTTAATTCTAGTACACTTTTTTAACAACCGTTGCTTAAATGTTTTTCTTATAACATCCTTTTACAACCGTTGCTCTATAACATCCTTTAATTGTTTTCCATATCTATTACCATGTCACAATTTCAAACTTTTTCTTAGAAACACCTTACAAATTTTGTGATGCAAGGCCGCCATCCCACTGTCACCCTGCCACCCTGTTCGACCGCAACCGGCCCAGGGGTCCCACCGAGAATCCACCCAATGGACCTTATCAGGCCCGCAGGTCAGCACACCAAATCCATCTCCGGCCCCACGACAGGCAGGCGGCCCGCAGGTCACGCAAGTGCACTTTCACGCAAGTGCTCATGCTGCACTTGTGTGAAAGTGCTTTATCAAGGAGGTCGAGGGTTCGATCCCTGACCTCAACAACCTGCCGCGCGCCTGTCGTGGGCCCGGAGATGGATTTGGTGCGCTGGCCTGCATGCCTGACAATGCCCATCAGGTGGATTCACGGTGGGACCCCTGGGTTGGTTGCGATCGAACAAGGTGGTAGGGTGATGATGGGATGTTGGGCCTTGCATCACTTTGAAAGAAGTTTTTCTCTTTCCAAGTAAAAAGTCTATTTCCGACCTTGTGGTTTTACTTTTATTAGTTACCAAGGTTCCGTTTAGCGTGGCGTTTTTGCTCCGGTGAGTTTGGACAAAAATGCTACATTTATAGGATGTATGTTTGACATGACAACAATTTTGACCGCCACCAAGAATAAAACTAGTTTTGAGCATAAAAGTGGACGAAGTTCCTCAGGTGAGGGCGGGCGTTCATGAACGATTGCTCATTATCACGCATTAACGACCGCCACCCCGTGCCAAACAAAGCCTTATTTCTTGTTTTTTGCAAGAACATCGACTACTATGCAGTCAAATATAGCTTCTCATGCATTTCTATCTCATATTTTGTATCCATCATGAATCATCTTGTGTCCCTTCGTATCACAATCTATATGTTAATTTAAGTCACCACCAATAATTATTCTTTTTTTGCTCAATTGTATGTGTTATCTTAATGCATCCATCATTTCCCAGCATTGATTTTGTGAGGAGCATAAGAACTAGTAACATTTATAATATTATCGCTCATATTTATCTTAGTTCTTAATATAATTACTTTATTGCAATCATGTTTACATCAATAATTTTCTTTTTTCTTATTTTTCTCACTTTCACGCAGTATCATGTAAACATATAGTGCTTATTGTTCTTCTATGCATTGTGTTGACTAATTCTCTGGTCTTTCCACTTGAAATCGTCAAGTTTCATGCAATAAATCTAATCTTAATATTGGACTTTGATGACCATTGCTTACTTCTCATCATAATCAAGTTAATATGTGGCTCTTCACTTAAAGTTGACGGCCTAGTTACCCATTCCTTTTTTTTAAACATAATCAGGTTAAATTGTTGGGGCACTATTTAGGACTCCTAGCACACCCTTTCCTATTTTTCACTACAATTAGGTTTGGAAGTGATGTGTCCCTTCTTAGGAATGCACACGTAAGTAAAAAAATAGCGTAGTTTGATTCATTTCAAGTGTTTTGATGTGATTTTTATTGTTAGATGTCAACCTTACATCAACCATATATATACATATCGAATCCGCCGAACTAATGACCCCAAAGGCCAAAATTATGTCCTGTAAATATTTACTGTCAACATGCATATCCAAGAAAAATGAATAGGAATTCCATCTCCCCAAAGTTTGAAGAACATGAGAAGCTCACTCAGGAGATCTCTTGATCTTTTCTCTCTCTCTCACACACACATACACACACATTACAGGCTTGCTTTCCTCCACCCTGCCTTTGGCTCTCTTTTCCTTCAGATATCTCTATTCCACTACCTGTTGGAGAAGTCGTAGCCCCCTCTAGTCGTTTCTCATCTTTCCGCCGAAACCCTCAACCTCGTGTAAGAAAAGCATGAGAAGAAATCTCGCCCGTCCTCGGCGTATCTTGTTTGCTCGCATTCAGCAACATCTTTTTGTCTGAGAGATTCTCTATAATGTCTATAATTTATCCCTGTTAAAAATCCTCCATCAGAACAAAGGGCTAAGGCGCTCTTTGTTTGAGTGTTTTTTCTGCGTTCTTCAAAAAAATGCGAACGCTGTTTTTTTTTCCCTTGAATTGCCTTGATTGGGAACCACAGATCCCCAAAATGCTGTTTTATACTTTTGATTCTACCTGCAGGGAGGAAGCTCCACTTAAAAGCAATCAGGTGCTTAAACCAAACAGGTCTAGACATTGCTTCAACTTGCAAGTAAAGCTCACTTTGACCAGGATTTCGCTCTTTGAACATCCTTTGGGCTGAAATTTCACCCCTTCAGCCTTCTCTCCGACGAAACAATATCAAATATTAATAAGTTCGGTTCTCTGAATACTCTAGTATGATGGTCTGAAATGGTGGTAGTAATCGCAGTTGTGGCAATTTACTCGCGCTTGAAATTTTCACAACTTTTCTGACACAAATTCTACTTTCCGTGATCTGAGCGTTCATATCCGCTCACCTTTGGTCTCATATGTATGACCGTGTCCCTGTTTTAGCGTAAATTTGTTGCTGTCGTGGAGTAACATTAATGATCACACCTATCCACACACTACTTGCGTTTTTCATATATACGTTCACAATCTCCACTGCTCTCCCAAACATGGCTGAATTATTCTTGTGCAAACTCAGCCCTTTGAACAAATTCTCAAACTATTTTTAGAAGTTTCTGGAAGTGCTAACTACTCTCATTTTCACCACTCCAAAACGCCGCCACCGAAACAAATAGAGCCCAAGTAGCTGATGCCCCTAGACAGCTCTTATTTCGCGGAGTTATGAATATTCCAGTTTGACTCCTGATATGATACCCTTTGACACGTAGCTGTGGTATCAAACCTACAAAAGAAGTTGGTTCCTCTAAGAGAAGGAGGTGGAGGACACATTTCGCTTTTTTTTTTTTGTATAAAAGTGTTTCAATCCCTATAATTATGTATGTTTAGCAAAGCAGGTTATGAAAGCTACCAAGAAAATAAATTAGTTTTGAGCATACAATGCATACATTTTTTTAGGTAAGGTTGGGCGAACTGCCATCACGACACCAAACGAAGGCTCTGTTTGGCACGGTGGGGGCGGTCATGAACACGGGATTAAATTGCCATTTGTTAACGCCCACCTAGGAACTTCATCCACTTTTATGTTCAAACGGATGATGTTTGTTAGGTGATCTTTAACGAATGACGTTTTAACCCATGTTTTTACGACCGCCACCACTGTGCCAAATGGACGAAGCCTTTTAATTTAAAACTTTTTCAAAAGAAAAAAAAACTTGGTGCAAAAATGAAGAGTAAATTCGTGGTCTTATCATTCACATCCTCATGGTTCCCCCGCATTGCTCCACCTGCACGTACACCGTCGCCTGCACCGCCGCGGCGGACTCGATCACCACCCGGTTCTCTGAAACGCTCCTCAAAGCGTGGCCGGGAAATTTTGTGCCGTCCAGCAAAAACGCATATTGCACGCTGTCGATCCGGTTTGTGAACAACAGAAGCGGTTTGAAATCGACGGCCCACATTGTCCCATTCCCGGACACCGACGCCTTCCCCACCGTCGATGTCACGTGCATCCCCTCCACACTGTTCGGCCCCACCACCACCCTGTCGACGGCCGTGAACGCGCCGGCCGTCTCATCCAACTGCACAATGCTGATGTCGGCGCCGCTTCCATCGAACATGTTGCCCACAATGTGAACCCCCCTCATCACCCCCTTCACGGATCTGAGCACCACATTGGCGTCCCCCAAAAAGAACGATCCCGATATGTAGAGTTGCACGGGATCCTCCGCCACGATGCTCGTGAAATCCATGTAGCAGTTCGTGATTCGGGTTTGGGTCAGGCCGGGCAGTTTCAAGTAGATCCCCGTCCCGCCGAACGAGGTCGCCTTGTTGTAGCAGTGCACGCCGGTGATAGTGTTGGCCTGGCCGGCGACGAGGATGCCGACGGCGGCGGAGAAGATGATGACGTCCGTGATCATGTTGTCGTTGCTCATCAGGCGGATTCCGGTGCCGGAGTATTGTTTCTCGAGCCAACTCCCGCCGGCGGTGATGTGCTGCCCGATGAACGAATTGGTGATGAGAGTCTCGTGGCCGGAGTCAACGTGGATGCCGTCGGTGGAGAAGTGGACGATGTAGCATCCGATGATGGTTGTACGGAGAGAGTTTAATACGGAGATGCCGCCGCCACGGTTATTGGCATCCACCATGATGCCAGAGATCGTGACGAACTCGGAGTTGAAGTTGTCGCTGGATTGTGATGAGTTGGATCGGAGCTCGATGACGTAGCGGTCAGAGGGGAAGTTGTCGGACGCTCGCAGTGAGCCGCTGTGAATCTGATCAGAGAATATCAACATAATATTAGTAAGCTTTAAATAATCTTTTAAAACAAATACGGAATTGCTTGCTCTAGGGGTGCAATTCGGATCGGTTCGGTTCCACCCAAAATCAGGAACCGACCTATATGTAATTTCAGTTCCAAATTTTTGAAATCGAAACTGATCCACGGTTCTAAAATATAGAGAACTAGATCCGAACCGAATAGTCTGGTTTCGGATAGATATTGTTTTTTAAGCATTATTTATGAGAAACATAAACAGTATTAGATAATAATTCATGCATCAATACATAACACTATTGTTCTGCTTCAATTATTAATCCTTATATGCTAAGATTGAGATAATCAAACAGAAACAGTTTTAATATATGCACAAGTACATAACATATTAACAGAAATTTGATAAGCCACCATAAGGTTCATAACAAAAACTTTATAATACAAATCCATGCATCAGTACACAAAAATTAAAGATCAAAATTAATTTTAGATAACCAATACGGTAAACAGTTTTAGATATTAGGCCATGCATCCCTGTCTTAGTTTTATTTAATTTATTGGTTCTGGTTGGTTCTCGGGTACCCGGTCATAGGAACCAAACCGAACCGACGGTTCTAGTATTTTTTAGATCTATATCCGAACCCTGTAAAACAAGAACCTACCCGAACCGTCATGTTCGGTTCTGTTTCGGTCCGGTTCTCGATTCTTCGGATACCTTTACACAGGCCTAGCTCGCTTCACCATCGTTGGTGGAGAGATTTGTGTTCGGAGTTCCGGCGTAGAGTTTCTCGGAGCACATTTGAGATGTCCTCCGAGCACATTTCTGACAGACTTGAAAATTTTGGATAGTGGTGAATTTAGGGCGGTTCATAAATAGTACAATTTGTGAATATTTTAGGATTCGATTCGTGAATAATTCAAGATTCGATTCGTGATTTTCATTTACTATTTTCGGATGACACATTTATCTTCCCGGGGCGAGATAGGCGGCGATTACTCCTATTCCGCACATTTTGAACATCTTTGATGAGACTTGGCTGTGGGAAATCCTCCATTATGTTCGGGCATTCGGTTCCAAAGGAGGTAGCGAGGGAGTATTGTGGATATTTTTGGTGTTAGCTTTTAGCCGTTGCTCGCATCATGAGATCTATTTGGGGGTGTTGATTAGTGTGGGGGAAGCGCCACTGCTTTGCTTTTATATACATTTTTGGGAAAGAATTCATGGGTGAATGGTCAAGCTGCTATCTTAGGCTGGTTCGAAAATTCTAATCAGAGTTGTTCTTACGACTATCTCGTCCTTTGTTATGAGTTGCTTCTGTCTTCTTCCCCTACGACTATCTCGTCCTTTGTTACGAGCTGCTTCCGTCTTCCCCACACAATCATTAAATCTCTTTTGGAGTACTCTATGCCTCTCAAAGTCACATAATGGAATGGTGTTTCGGTGTCTTGATTCTTTCAGCTCTGCCCTCCTGGCCAAGCAAGCTTGGAGACTCATATCACGACCCAACCCGCTAGTGGGCTGCATCTTTTGGGCACAACATTTACCGCATGGTGACTTCTTTGCAGCGGGCACGCGTCACTGCCCCCCTTTTGTTGGTCTAGCATTTTTCATGTCTGGGATGTTTTGGTCAGGGACTCCCGGGTCGCTGTGGGTTTAGGCTGCAGCATTGGTATTTGAACAGATCGGTGGCTTCCCCGACCGTCTTTGGTTCACATCTCAACTTCTCGACTGCTGGGTTCGTGCCCTGAGCATGTTGGGAATCTGATCCTTCTAGGTGGATAAGGCTGGGATTCGACTCTCATTCGTCTCTTGTTCTCAGACGTGGATACGGCGGTGATTTTTTCCATTCCGCTGGGTTGCATGATGGCCGAGGACCGATGATTCTAGCACAATACTTGGGATGGTCTCTTTTTGGTCGGGGTACCTACCATTTACTTCAATGCTCTCGCGAGCTGTGTGGTCTTCTATACCCACCCAACTTGAATTTTGTGCGGAAGGTTGCGGTTCCTCCAAGGGTGTGCATGTTCTTATGGAGACTTGTCCAAAATATCTTCCCTACATCATCCAACCCGCAAAATACATGCACCGGACCCCTTTTTTGCCCGCTATGTGGGAAGGCGGAGGACGACACTCATCACGCTCTTTTTTGTTGCCCGATGGTGGCCCCCATGAGGTCTCTTTTTTGCACCCCTAACTTGGAGTCGTGTTGGGACATGGGTACTCCGGAGGGCTGGCTTAGGGCAGCATCTCTGTTGGAGTTGGGGAACACTTTTGACTCTCTTGTTTCTCACACCGGATTAGCCCACGTGAGCTTAGAGACGTCGGAGCGTTACCCTCTCCGATGGCTGAAGTACCAGTAAACGCGGGGGTCCGGTTCCGTGACCTATTTATAGGCGTGTAACCCGATTTTAGGGTTGAGTTTTTTCCTGAGCGGTTTCGGCTGAGGAAGTTGCTGGAAGCACATTTTGGAGATCCGAAGGAGGTGTTTTTCTGGCGGTGGTTCTTCTTCCCGTTTCTTGTCCAAAGAGAGAGGTGCGAGATAGGATCGGTTTGATCCTTGTAACTTTGTTATATGTATTTTTGCTCTGGTGTATACAAGAAGGAAGGGGAGAAGGGGAGAGAAGACGTAGTCCGGTTTTGGATGAACCTCTGTAAATCTTGTTGTTGTGGTTGTTTGTGTTTTGTTTATTTTCGATTTTTTTCGTTCGAATTTCTCTTCTCGGCACTCCGATTTCTCTACAATCTCGATATTTATCCCGTGATGAATACGCTATGTTTTTTACTATGTGTTGGACGGTTTGGTGGCGTAGAAACTGGGCTCTTTGGGAAGGCGAGGTGCCACCAAATTTTTCTACGGTGGGTTGTGTGCGATCCTTCTGTGTTGCATTCTTGACGGCGGGGGTGGTGCCGCACTTGTTTGTGGCTTATTCTTGGGTGCCGTTGGGATTGAGTTGGATAGAGTTGATCTTTGATGTTGTGATTCGGAGGGGTTTGGGCTTGGTTGGAGTCGGGGTGATTGCTCGGGACTCGCATGGAATCCTCTTGGATTGGATGTCGAGCACCATTGCGGTCATGCCTTGTCCCGTGGTGGCCAAGGCTCCTAAACCCAAAACCCCACCAAGGCTCCGTTTTGCACGGTGGCGGCGGTCGTAAACGCATGGGTTAAACCGTCATTCCTTAAGAATCACCTAACAAGCATCATCCATTTTAACATAAAAGTGAATGAAGTTCCTTAAGTGAGCGTTAACGAATTACAATTTAATCCTATGTTCATGACCGCCACCACCGTAAATCTCTTGCGGTTGCAATGCGGTGGTGTTTGAGGGAGACTGCGAATCTTGATGCTCGTGTCTCTGCAGATGTGGCTCCCTGTTCCGCGGCCCTTCTTTTGGTCCCTTCGTTCTAGTTTCAGTTTGTGCCGGTTCGCCAATCGGGCAGCTCACGCCGCTAGGCTTCTCTCTCTTTTCTTGAACCTTTGGCATTACCTGTCCATGTACTTGATATTATTGATTCTGACTATTGAACTATTCTAGGTGAATGACTGAATGAATATGTTTTTTTTTTTTCAAAAAAAGAAAAAAAAACGCATGGGAGGAATGCATTCATCAGATGAACTAATTCAATAAATAATTAGCATGAGTTATTAATTTTTAAATAATAGACTTAATAATGAATGAATGAATGAAGAACAACACGAGGATTAATTATTCGTCAGCATTAGGTGATTTTCAACTGTGGAGCTTCTCTGCTGATGCTGAGAAATAGATGACTGGTGTTGATGTAGTTGTACCTTGAAATTTCCGACGGGATTACAAGGGAGGACGATGGGGCTGCTGATGAGGTAGGTTCCCCCGCCCAGGTCAATCTCGGAGCCACCAAGATCAGCAATGTCGGACATTAAATGGTGATTTCCCGGCGAGCGGCTAGCGTCGGCAAGGGCCAGCTTGAATGCTTCAGTTGAGTCGGCGATCCCCATCGGATCGGCGCCATAGTTGGTGACAGAGAAAATCCGAGACAGCGTAGTGGCGGAGAACGATGAGCCCTGCACCGCAAATTGTCTTCAGTTAACATACAAGCTCAAGTGTTCAGAGAAGATCGTGTCCGCTTACAATTTCCAATGGAAGAAAATATATTATTTTTCCCAAGGAAATGTTAATGGCTATCCGCACCCTAATGTTAACCGCAACCCAAACTGCTACTTGCAACCTATTTTTTAGTTCGCCGCAGCCCGATATTTGGCTCCTACGCCGGAGATGCCGTTGCCGCCTTGCCGGATAGGTACAGGAGTTTATGCGCAATATTAAACTCTAAAATTGATAAACTAATAATCTAGAAAATTCTATACGCTTAAGTTATGCATCAATTGAAATAGTTTACTTATAATATAATCCATAAGTCATTGTAATATTCATGCTTGCATTAATTATTTTTTTCTTGAATAAATATTAAAAGGGCACATATTTTGTTCATAATTATTTTATAATGAATAACAGTTAACACATCATATACCATATGACACAATAAATTATTTTTAAATATATAAATAGTAATTATTACTAATCTAACTATAAATCAAAATTAATTTATCATTTAAGTTAAAAAAGAAAGTAATGAGAACTCAAAAAAAGATATTGCGGACAAATATGAACCAAACCGAATTGAAGTTTAAAAATTGAGGTTTAAAAATCAACTATGGCACCGTTTGGGGGTACTTGTTTTCACCGGTCAAGCGGTTGTGACCGCACGAACCGGACCTTAATTAAGTCCTGGTTCATGCTGTCGCAACCGCTTGACCGCTGAAAATAAGTCTCCCCAAACGGAGCCTATGTCAGAAATTCAAATTGAGGTTTAGAAATCAAAGCAAACTGAACCAAACCGAATTGAAGTATACGGAATTGATTCAGTTCCGGCTTGATGTGTGTGTAAATTGATGATAATATTTCAATTTTATTCAAAATAAAACCAAATTAATGCACTTATATGCCTAAATATGATACAGCAACTAACAAACCACAACAAAGTTAAATAATATGATACCCATACAAATAATCTTTTATAGTGATATATTAATCGTTAATATTATAAAACATCCCAGTCAAACTAATAAATAAAAAGTTTAATAAATTTAAATTAGGCTTTGTTTGACATGTGGTGACGGTCGTAAACAAATGGGTTAAACCGTTATTTGTTTAGGATCACCTAACAAACATCGTCCCGTTTGAACATATAAGTGGATGAAGTTCTTTAGGTGGGTATTACAAATGACTTTTTAACCCTCATGTTCATGACCACCAGGTCCACCACCACAGTGCCAAACGGAGCAGTCCCAATTTTTTTTTAGAAAAAGCTTAAAATTTTCTCATTTTAAGGCTACGTTTGGTTCGGCGTTTCGCCGCCTTCGTTTGAAGCAAATGCCGCCGGACGGCGGGTAAACAAAGGGCCCGCAGCGTTTGCTCTGTTTGCACCCGCCGGAAAGAGGAAAAGCCGTCAAAACGGTGCTTTTCCAACCCCACCTCCCCTCTCCGGTTCGACCCCTCCGTTTGGACACGCCGGCTCCTCCCGCCACCGCTCAATCACACGAAGCCTAAAATTTTTTAAAATATATATTTTAGCTTTTCTGTTCATAAAATTATTATATTTTATAATAAATGTTTTGCTTTTTAATAATAATAAGATGTTCTAAAAAATCATAAATAAGTAAATATTAGTGGCGAGAAGGAAAGATAGGAAATAAGTGAAAAATCGTAAAAAAAACATATATATATATATAGATTTATATTATATATTAGCAAGGTGGTGATTTTTGTAAAGAAGGCTCCTTTGGCAAGGTGGTGACAGCTGTGAACATGGGTTAAATTGTCATTTGTTAAATATGGGGATTAAAGTTATCCACTTTTATGTTCAAACTGATGAAGTTATTTATGTGAACATTAACAAATGACGATTTAACCCATATGTGTTTACGCTGTCACCGTTGTGGCAAATTAAAGCCTTAAAAAAAAAAGAAAAAATAATTTTTAAAAAAATCCCTCAAAACATATCTAAAAAAATCAAAGAACTTAAAAAAACCAGCGCATCAAACAGAGCTCTGTTTGGGAAAGCAGCGGTACCTCTGTTTGCAAACACTGATACCAACAAATTTCGGTTTATGCCTGACTCCAGTAGCAAGGACTGAAACTGCGTTCAAAATGTCTGTTTTTTTTTCTTTAATTCTAATTGTTTCATCTAAATACATTAAAACAACATTTGTCATTGGGAAATTGATTTTTGGTCTAAATAAATCAAGAGAATCTGGTTCAAGTTTATATATAGCATTTAAATAATTCATTTTGATGGTTTATTTGATTTTATCTCAAACAAATGAATTAGTTTATTTGATTTTTATCGCAATATACGAGATGAATTAGACTCCGTTTGGTCCGGCCGTGGAGGCCGTGAATGCCATGGTTATAACTTATGAACCGTCGTTCTAGAATGTCCGACCTCACCAAATGAACTTCAATCATTTTATTGTTCAAATGTCAAAACTAATTTAACCGGTCAACCGATTACGACCGCATAAATCTGTCCTTAATTTAACTAATAAAGTCTGATTCATGTGTTCATAACCGCTTGACCGTTGAAAATAAAATCCCCCAAACGAAGCCTTTATTTCTCCTTGGTGGTGTTTTTATTCAAACTCACTAGAGCAAAGATGTCGCCGCCCCAAACAGAGCCTTAATATTTTTGCCCAAACATTTTGAAAGGGTTAATGAAATGGAGATGGGAGAGACGATTACTGGGGGTGATAGAGAAGTGCGGTTGCCGGCGGCGAGAGAGGCTAGAATACTCTCAGAGCGCAGCCGCATGGGCTCATGAGTGCGGAAGAGATGGACGGAATGATTTGGGCTGCCGTCAGAACAGAAAATATTGGCCGCGAGAAGAAAGAGGAGGAAGCACTTTGCCGGCGGATATCGCCGTCTTATCCCCGCCATTGATCTTCTTCTCTCTGTTCAGCACTCTCGGCTGGCAGACAAAAAAAGAGAGAAAAACGAAGATGATGGGGATGAAATGGTGAAGGAGGCCAGGGCTGGTATTTAAATATAAACTTTAACTGCCAAAACTAAATATTTTAAAGTTTAGAACGCCACTAAATTAATAAAATAATAAGTATAAATGTGGCCGGTTCTTATTCTCTCTTCTTCTCTGCTTTGAAGTTTGAAGTAGTCTTGTACTTTCTTTTCTCGTCGCCGCCCGGGGTTTTTAGGGATCGGGATCCTCTCCAGTTGGAGCGAACTGGAGAGGATCCGGTTCGCGGTGGGGATCGCTTCCCCCTAATCGGACGGCGGAACTCCACTCGCGGGGTCCACTTTGCGGGGTTCACCCGCTAGGTACTCGATCTTGAGAATAAAAGACTCGGTCTGGTTCAGTTTTTGATGCACACGTCTAAAACTCTTGGGCCTCGGGCATCAGTAACCCTGCCGCTAGGCTTCTCCCGTTGGCCAGTGCGGTGACGATCGGAACCTGAGCCTTTCTTGACATCCACTTTCTCAAAAAAAAAAAAGATATGGAGTGAGGGCGTTGAGGGAGGCTACGGGTCCAATCTTCACTGCACGCTACAAATGGGAGAAACTAAGTGACGCAGATACTGCCATATGGGGAGTGGGGTTACCTTGTGCTAGACTGCTTGTATTAAGAAATGTTGCGGCCAACTCAACCTACCAGGTAGATGGGACTAAACTAGGACGTTATAGCCCGTGGAGCGGTCGAGTGCGCACACAGTCACAGAAAATAGAAAGCTGAGAAGATAATTTTTTAAACGTGGAAAACCCATCAACTGGGTGAAAAACCACATGACCGAATCTGTGCTGAACAAACTTTCACTATCTGTTGTCGTGTTATAAGGCTTTTGAGGGAAGCGAGGGCAACAGACTGCTCCTCGTTACAATTCTGAGAGAGAGAGAGAGAGAGAGTACAGGGCTCGGTGACAGACCACCTCTCATAGAGCTAATTCATTTTCCTGCTACAATAAAGAGCTTCACACTCAGGATGCTTTGGATACTTTAAATGCTCTGATGTCTTTGACTATTGCTTGGAGGCGGGAGTAGCTTATTTTGCTAATCCTGATTTCGGCAGTTTGGAAGCTTAGGCGGCACATTCTGCGCGCCTTATCTTTTGCAGTCGGTCTCCTGTTGTGTTTAGAGGAGTCTGGAACATTGGTCTCGTCGGCTACTGATATGCTTGTTTCTGAGTTGAGAGCGTTGAATGCTTATCAATCCTGGGGGCGAAGCACACGACGACGCACTTGGAGCGGTGCGTGCACGAGGGAGCGCGCCAAGGAGGAATGTGCGTACAATGGGATGTGCATATGTTGTAAGAGAGACACGTGCAAGGAGGAACGCGTGCAAGGAGGTACGTGCACACTTTGGAGAGGCACGCTCAAGGAGGAGCCGCACACACAAGGAGGAATGTGCGCACGGTGCGACGTGCACGCTTTGGAGGAGAGACGTGTGCGAAGAGGAGCACACTCAAGGAGGAACGTGCGCACGGAGAGACGTGCACACTTTGGAGGAGGGACGTGTACGAGGAGGAGCGCGCACAAGAAGGAACGTGCGCGCTGAGGGACGTGTACACTTTGGAGGAGAGACACGCAAGGAGGAGCGCGCATAAAGAGGAACATGCGCATGTTGGAGGAGGAGAGAATGAGATAGGAGAGAGAAATCTATAGGAGGAATATGAGAGGAGAGAGAAAATCCGCAGAAGGATTTTCGAGCCGAGAGAGAAGGTTGAAATGAAGGAGGGCTTGATGCTCTATTTATAGGGCCTATGGATAGGTATGGTGGTTACACGGCTATCCGCAAACAATAACCACGTATATTAATATTTCTAGACATAGTTAAAAGAGTTCGGAACACATATTATTTTATTAATTATATTAAACGCAGGTCACTCCTATTTTTGACTACCCCCCCCACTACCAGAAGTTACAAGGCGGTTAACAGAGGTAGTGAGTGGTTACACGAGACCCGACCGACGAGGAAACCTCTTGATGGAGGAACTTGGCCGGCCTCCGACGAAAGGCCGGCCAACCGAGGGGCTGCCTGATTCATGCTGCCAAGGGGCCGCCCGACTTTGGCTGCCAAAGTGGCGAGCAACCACGACATGGCCGCCCCTTTGTGGCGGAAGGCCCGTCTGGACTTGGGCTGCCAGAAGGCTGCCCAATCCAGGCTGCTAGAGGGCAGGGTGGCCTGGAGGACGCCCATCCCCTGCGGCAGCAAAACCGCCTGGATCTGGGCGGCCAAAAGGCTGCCCGATCTAGGCTGCTAGAGGGGCAGGGCGGTCTGGAGGCAGCCCTCCCCTTATGTAGAAAAATTGCCACTACCTAGATCTAAGTGGCCAAGATGCCGCCCGAATCTGGCAGCCCTATCCGGGCGGCCAGAGGGGGGAGTGGAAATTTTTTGGGCCTCAAGAACAAAATAATTCTCTATGGTGTAACAAAATATCTCTCATTTCCAACTCGAATATATTCTTTTTTTTTTCAAATGAATGTTTTTGTCTTGCTTTAAACGATGTACTAATTTTTTGAACCCGGTACCAGCCGGTATAATCCCCCCCAAAAAACCGCTTTCTTTCAGGCCTTTCAACCAATCAATACGACCTCGTAGAACAACCTTTGCTAAAACTCGAGCAGTTTCTTGAAAATTAGCTTCGGATATGAAACTTTGAGTATTCAGAGATGACTTCGTGATTCCCAATAAGATTGCCCGATAACAGATTGCTTCGTCCAAAATACACCCTGCTCGCTTTGCTCACAACAATCCAATTAATTCCCCAGGTGAAAAAACATTAGACATTCCATCTTCTGAAACCAACACTTTTGATGTTACTTATTGGTCAATAAAAATACCTGTTAATGAAATTCCTTTTTTATTTTTCTTGAGATTAGTGAATCTGTCTTGAATGAAAAAAAGGAATAGATTCCATCTGTTTTCATTTTCCTCAAATTCGTATCCTCTTTCTCTGCATGTAAAAAATGAGTCAATAAATCAATCAAATTACAAGAAGCTTCATAAAGTGCTTCTTTAGGAGTTAAACTTCCATTCGTCCATATTTCTAAAAATAGTATCTCTTGTTTTTCATTCCCATTCCCATAAGAATGAATACTGTGATTCACATTTCGAACATGCATGGATATAATATCTATAGGATAACTTCCATTGTGAGAGTTTTTTTTTGTAGATATTAAACGATATCCGCGATCTCTCTTTATTTTTAATTCAATATACAAATCTATTGGTAGTCAGGTTAGCTATATGTTGTGTTGTGTCAACTATTTCGACAGAAGGTGGTGAAATGATATCTTGAGCGGTTATTTATTTTGGACCCCTTACACAAATGGATGCGTCCCTAACTCCATATAGATTACTTCTCAATACAATTTCTTTCAAATTTATTAAAATTTCATGTACTCATTCTTCAATACTTGCTATCGTAGAATATTCATGCACCACATTTTTCAGATTTTGCACATGTGATACATGCTCCTTCTATTCTCCAAGTAAAGCCCTTGCTGCATCTCTTCCGAGACCTGGACCCTTTTGTACAACCTATATTCGCTGAGTGGGACCTAAAGGCTCAAGACCCTAGCTTTGAGCTGGATTTAAGCTAATTAGGTCAGATGAATAGAATAGGCGGAAGGGATTCTCGCCCAAGGCGTGCGCGAAGGGTCGCGCTTGGAGAAGCGGGAAGCCCATGGAGCTGGCGTTGAGTGATGTTTCTCCACTCAACGCCTTAGGCTTTGACGTTGAGTGAGGTCTTTCAACTCAACGCTCTCGGCGCCTTCTGGGCTTTGGCGTTGAGTGAGGTCTTTCCACTCAACGCTCTCCGCGCTTTCCGGGCTTTGGCGTTGAGTGAGTCTTTCCACTCAACGCTCTCAGCGCCTTCCAGGCTTTGGCATTGAGTGAGGTCTTTCCACTCAACGCTCTCGGCGCCTTTCAGGCTTTGGCGTTGAGTGAGGTCGTTCCACTCAACGCTCTCAGCGCCTTCCAGGCTTTGCCGTTGAGTGACGTCTTTCCACTCAACGCTCTCGGCGCCTTCCAGGCTTTGGCGTTGAGTGAGGTCTTTCCACTCAACGTCCTCAACGCTTTTCCGTTTTAGGCATTGAGCGATGTTTCTCCATTCAGCGCCCTTCGGTCTTTTTGCTCCTGCCTGTGGTAGACGGGAAGGCTAAGGAATGAGAGGGTTCCCTCCCAGGGCACACAAGAGGGCTTGTGCCACAGGATAAGAGGGAGGCTCGCAAGATTCACAAAAAGGCTTCTGCCAGGGAGAGTCCAGAGCTGAAATTACCTGGGTACCCTTAGGTAAAATTACCTGGATGCCCTTGGGTTTGCATTTAGCTCCTCAGAACAGCGGAGTTTGGCTTTTGGCATCCCAGCCCAGGGTATTTCAGTAATTTCGGGGTAGCAAAATTACGCTTTTGGCAGACCAGATACTGAAAACCTATAAATAGACCCATGGAGTTCTTCAGAAGGTAGGCTTTGAACAATTCTAAAATCTGCTAGCGCTTTATGAGATTCTCCTTGCCCAATAATTGGCTTTGGAGGGGAAGCGCTCAAAGATCTTTCGGGTTAGTGGAGGGACCTCCCAGATGAGGCTTAGGGTCAGTTCCGGGTTCTTAATCTCTAGTCAGGGGTCAAGGTTTGGAAGAAGTAGGTGCTAACTACACCCCTAGGTCTGAACTCTCATTGAGGCTAGTTTTTGGCTTCGACATTTCTGGTGCGGTGAGCGTGGACCGTAGCTGGTATAAGAAAATCTCATGTTAGGTCCCATGACTGGGGATGAAGGTGAAGGAGCTGGTTCGGGAGGTTCCCCCCCTCCGGGAAGTGGGGTGACGTTGGGGATGTTGGAGGACTTCAGGCGGGATGTCCTGCAGACCATCCACTTGGCGTTCTCAGCAAGAAGCGAGTGGGCTATGCCTCAAGTCCCAGTGGCTGCCGTTCCATCTCTAGGCGAGAATGCTCTAGGGTAGCGTCCCGGGAAGGAGGTTACGGCGGAGGTTGTCGAGAGGGATCTCGTCGGGCGGGAGCTATTCCCCGGGCAGACCAGCGCAGATAGGGCTAGCGAGCTGAGGCAGCGGGAGGAGCCCTCTGGGCAGGTTGGGGGCGGGAGCCCTTTTAGTGAGCTCATCATCTCGACTCCGGTTCCAGAGGGGTTCCGGGAGCCAGACATGTCATACTACACAGGTAGGGATGACCCCACGCAACATGTGTAGTGGTTCGAAGATGTCGTCTCCATCAGGCAAATTTCGGATGCCTTCAAGTGTAGGCTCTTTGCCATCACATTGAAGGAGAAGGCGAGGGGCTGGTTCCACCAGTTGCTAACAAATTCTATCTACAGTTTTGAGGGTCTGCGGCGCGAGTTCCTAATGAGGTTCTCGACGTCGAAGAAGAGGAAGAAGGGGGCAAAGTGCCTGTCCTCGATCAAGCAGAAGCCAGAGGAAACACTAAGACGCTATGTCGATAGGTTCCAGGAGGAGATTCTACAAGTCTAAGAGATTCCAGGGTACACGGTGATGCTTGCCTTCACTTTGAGATTGAGCCCAGCTTCTTTAGAATAGAGTTGAAGAGAGTTCCCCCTCTCCTTTGAGGAGTTGATTGAGAGGGCGGTGAAGGAGATTGAGATTAAGGCGGCCAATCCGGCGTTCTCCAAGAAGTTGGCCAAGTTGGCGGAGGAGGATGTGAAAGAACCGGGAGCTGGGAGGCAGAGAGAGTAGAGGGAGCATATGGAGTAGAGGGAGGAGAGGATAAGGGAAGAGCCAAGAGGCCAGGAGTATCAAGGGCATCCCTAAGGGTGGAGGCATAGGGAGCTAAACAATCAGTTGGGCTGGAGGCCCCAAGAGGGTCACTCTCAGGGGCATGGGGGAGGATGGCAAGGTGGAGACAACTTCCACGAGAAAAGGAGGTTCAACCAGCCGCCCTGGAGGCAGGGGCAGAGGGCCCCCTCCCGCCGCAGCAGGAGGCCATGTAGATCGTGAGGGGAAGAGGAGGAAGGAGAGGAGCTCGGGGAGGAGAAAGGAGGAGAGAAGGCAGGGTGGAGTTGCCCTTTTGTGACTTACACCAGGAGGGGGGGGGGGGGTGGGGGTCATACAACGGCCACCTGCCTAGAGTTCTTGGAGATGAGAGAGGCCAGGAGGAAAGTCCAGAAACACCCGCCCGTAAGGATTGAAGAGGTTCAGCCAAGAGGAGGAGAGGATAGATGCGAAGACCGTGCATATGTGGGGGCCCGAGGAGGGATCGGGGTGATCCATGGGGGAGTGGGGATCGAAGCCACCCGTAAGGGGTGCTTCCATACCATGTATTGAAGGAGTTTCACCTCGACCTCCCAGACCCCCCAAGAGGAGGAAAGGATCACCTTCTCGTCAAAGGATATGACAGACTATGAAGGCCCGTTCTGTGATACCTTGGTGATCTAGATTGCAGTATAAAATTTCACGGTCTCCCAGATCTTGGTGGACAACGGGAGCTCCGTAAATGTGATCTTCAAGAAGGCCTTTGACGAGATGAAGGTGGAGGCTCGGAGGGTGCTGACCTCCGATGGGCCGTTGTTCGGGTTCTCGAGGGAGCGGAAGGAAGTCGAAGGAGGGGTAGGGCTGCATGTGACGTTGGGGGGGGGGGGGTGCAGAGGAACTGTCGGTTCATCATCGTTGACGCTTTGAGGAGATACAACGCAATCTTTGGGCGCCCCCTCATCAGCGCCTTCCGCTGTGTGTATAACGCCCCCGGTTTTTCTGTGATTTGTATAATCCTTGTTCGGCGTTACGTTGATGCATTTTCGGCCCTTGTCGTTGTTAGAGCGTGGTCTTAGCTCTTTAAGCTCTCTGAGTGATATGTTTTGTAGCCTGTTTGTAAGGTTCCCAAGCTAGCCGGAGTCTGTTTTGGTGACTCGGCGGAGCCTCTTAGGGAATGCTTGTGCTTTGACATTCGGGAGATGTTAGCCTTAGTTTTAATCATCAGATGTTGATTTTTGACTTCGCCGTTGTTTTCGTAGCATGATTGTTTAGCTACGGTGCGAGTTCCGTCGAATTCCAAAATCGTTTATTTTTGCGTCGTTTCGACTTTTGTTTTATGTTAGCTGGTAGTGTGTTACCAAGCTTTTGTTATTGCTATGTTGGGCTAAGTGGCAGAGCTTAGTTATAGCAGGTAGCCGGTTTTTGTTGGCTAAGTATGTTGGCTGTTTATATATATATATATATATATATATATATATGTGTGTGTGTGTGTGTGTGTTTGAGTGGCCGATTTTTCTTGTAACAGGTTTATTTTTTTTATACTAGCTATTTATATATGTAGGTTAGCTGATAGCTATATATATATATATATATATATATATATATATATATATATAGAGAGAGAGAGAGAGAGAGAGAGAGGTAAGCTAGCATATATATATATATAAGTATATATGCTATATTATTAAGTGTTCGGCTGGTGGGTCTATAGCAGCTTGGTGGCTGTTTCTTTTAATTAGCTAGTGGCCGAACTTTCTAGTCCTTAGATTATTTTATTAGGTGTTGTTGAGTGAGTGGAGTGGGGATTTAATTAAAGCTGGCTGGGTGCTCTCTTCATTTCTCCTTTCCCGAACCAGGAGTTAGCTTCCAGCAGAAGACATCGGGAGACGAAGGTGCTGGAGCTCCGGCCGGCGATTGCTGGAGGTTTAGAGCTTGTTTTTCTCGGGTAAGGGCAGATTTGGACTGTTCTCACCCGGATCTTCCTCCCTAGGTATGTATTTCTTGTTCTAGAGTTGTCTTTGTAAGCTAGGGTTTTTCAGGTTTGCTCATCTTCCCTCTAAAGCTTCAGGTTTGCCTCTTAGGTGGCCGATCTTGCCGTCGGTGTCAAATTTTTTGGAAGGCAGCTGCTGTTTTCCGGAGGTAGAGGCAAGTGACGCTCTTTGCCCTTGCTAACCTTGATTTTATTCCAATTAATTTTGTTGTACTAGCTCATTCTTTTCTCTCCTAGAAGCTAGGGTTACTGCAGTCTTTGTCCCGAGCAGGTTTACTACCAATCTTGCCCAGATTTAATTATTTTCTCTCCTTACTGTTGTTTTGTGTCCAGGTAGTGGCTGGAGGTAGGATGTTAGGTTGCTAGTTTTAGCCCAGCTTGGTTGGTAGCTGTAGCCGGGTAGAAGGGGTAGGAGAGAGGAAGTTAGAAATTCTTTTTTTAGTTCTCTGGATAGCAGGCGTTGAGTGCTAGCTTAGGGTAGAAGTTCATTTTGTAGGCTAAGTATAAAAGCGTTGAGTGTGGTGGACACACTTAACGCCTAGAAGTTTGGTCTGGAGTCTAAGTCCAAAAGCGTTGACAGCGTTGAGTGAGTTGAGCTCACTCAACACCGTCTACCTTTGGCATTGAGTGAGTTGCGCTCACTCAATGCCGTCTTGCCAGTGACTTTTTCTAAGTCTTTTGGCATTGAGTGAGTTAATCTCACTCAACGCCGTCTGCCTTTGGCGTTGAGTGAGTTGCGCTCACTCAACGCCGTCTTGCCATACTTTTGGCGTTGAGTGAGTTGAGCTCACTCAATGCCGTCTAGTCAGGGATTTTTTTTCTAAGTCTTTTGGCGTTGAGTGAGTAGAGCTTACTCAACGCCGTCTATCAGACAGTTTTTTTAGCTAAGTCTAAAGCGTTGAGTGAGGGGAGCTCACTCAACGCCTATAGATGTTTGGCATTAACAGCGTTGAGTGAGTTGAGTTCAACGCCGTCGTCCCGAGAGTGAGTTTTTTGCGGTTAAGTCATTTGGCGTTGAGTGAGTGGAGCTCACTCAACGCCGTGTCGAGTAAACTCGACGCCTTCCCCGTTGGGTGTTGGCATTGAGTGAGTGGAGCTCACTCAACGCGGCATCGAGTGAACTCGATGCTTTTTCCTTGGGATGGTTTTTTCTCCAGGAATGTTAATATGGCTGTTCCCTTGTAACACCCCTATCCGTCGCATAGCATATAGCAGTAGGTCTGGCCGGGGCCCGACGCCATATACTACGGACAGACCGGTTGGT
Organism: Platanthera zijinensis; assembly: GCA_039513925.1. Taxonomy (NCBI): domain Eukaryota; kingdom Viridiplantae; phylum Streptophyta; class Magnoliopsida; order Asparagales; family Orchidaceae; genus Platanthera; species Platanthera zijinensis. The sequence goes on along the minus strand of CM077095.1, from coordinate 149,425,297 downwards.
TACGCGTTGAAACCATACAACCAATCACCAACATCCTACACAGAGTCATTCTAGCGGAAGCAAATTATTAAGTTGCACAAATTTAAGAACCCTGCCAAGCAGGAATGTCCACTACAAAAGTAATAATAGGAATGGAACTACAAAAGTACCGGCCTTAAGGCCTTACAAGGTTTGCTTAACAAAACATGTCTTACATACTTCGGCTCGCAGGCCGGCCATACATGAAATAAACGGAAAGCATAAAAAGGGTTAGGCCTTCGAGGGCCAGCACCGCAAAATGGGCTTTAGCCCGCTATTTTCCGCTCGGCTCCGCAGCACCTGCAAGCACAAACCACCGCCCGGTGGCAAACAAAAGCAACGGTCAGCAATGCTGACCAAATTATAACGATCCCGCCCCCAAAATTGGGGCGGCGATGCTCTTTCCCTGCACTTTAGTAGTATAGGCAATATATTAATGTGAATACACATCAACACAGGCGTAGGCTCGCACGGCCACACACCCCGTGCACTCAGGGCACATTCTCGGCGAACCGGCCAACGTCACGTCAATTCAAGCCATAGACGTTCCCAATCCACCACCGCCTCTTGGACGGTCATCCATATGAGCATTATGCCTTCCTAGCCTTGGTCACGACAATTTAAGCCATAGACCGCCGAAGACCCTCATCCATGCCAACGGTCCTACCGAACGACATAGACCGGGTACGGTTCCGCCTGACCCGTGCTCATTTCGCAACGGCAATTTAAGCCATATGCCCAGGTCAAGACTCACCGAGTCCCGTTTCCACCAAAACAATCACATAACCCGGTTATGTTCACGTTGGCTCCCCGGCCACCGTGTTGGCAAAACCCGCTTTTGCCCAGTTTTCCGGGTGCACCTTGGAGTTAATCTCCAAGGCTCCCTGATGCAATCTACCAAGTAGAAAACCCGAAAAACGCCCAAACACCCGGAGTCTTCCCCGGTTCATATGCAATACAACATCACCGATCCGGCTCTACTTGTCCGGATAGGCTTCACACACAATGCTTATGTCCGTTTTCGCATACGGACTCTACACAAGGGGGACTTCACATATCTACCCCAAGGAACGCTCCAACTCTTCGCTCACTCGCGAGAGCGGGCTTCCTATGCAAAAGAAAAGAGGGCTTCTGAAAGTGAAGTGATAGATACGATTGCGGAATTAAAGATTATAGATATTGAATAACCCTATAAGCCTAACACAAGTGTTGTGCACAAACTCAAGCTAACTGTATTTACAGTTAAGGCTTGGATCCTAATCAGCAACTAGCAATCCTAGTTAAAACTAATCACAGCCACAATGCAAATAATAAATCAAGCAACCAGACGACACAAGATATTATAGTGGTTCCCCAAACACTGGGTACATCCACTCTTCTACCCACACGGTAGGAATCCACTACAGGTTTTTGATCAGGTGCCCTGCCACCAACAAGATCTGCTGCAAGTAGATCTAGAGACCCTTTAGACTTTTGATCAGGTGTCTAAAAACCAAGCTTTACTTTTGAAGGGAGTAAACAACCCTTTACAGGAGGGGGGAAGAGGATTAGAGTGTCTTCTCTATTTTAAATACAAATTAGAGAAGCACAAGGCCTCTTCAGAATTCAAGACAGAATACTGTCTTGAAGTTCTGAAGGAAAAGCTTGAAGAAGACTAGAGATCTGGATGGATGTTCTTCTTCAGCTTCCTTCTTCTTCTTCTTCTTCAATATCTCTGAGTGTATCTTCCTGGAATAGGAGCACTCAGGTTGAAGAAGAGTGAAGAAATATCTTCTCAGATGAATGGATGATTGCTGAGAGCAGCTGTGCTGTAAGATGGTTCTTTCTCTGTATGTTGTACAGGATTCTTCTCACTTGTTCTACAGCTCTCTTCTTTTTATTCTTTCAAAAGAACTCCTTTAAATAGGAGCAGCAGCAACGACTCTAATATTTGAGTTGAGCTTTTGTCTTCTTCTCAGATCTTGAATCTGGGCTGCAATTAACATAAAGACAAAACAAGTCTTGCATATATATATATCTTATAACAGGAAAAAGCTACTGCAGCTGCAATAAATAATCTTATAGATGATGTTAGATGAAGTCACACCAGAAAACTCTTTACAGCCAACGGCTATAAAGGACAGCTGCAGGTAAAGTAAACTAATAAGACAAAATACATGTCAGAAGGAATTGACTTATGCATAAAGGGTATAAGCAAAGATTGCTTTGAGATATATGCATAAGATCAATTAAATAACCCATAATAAAAATATGCTATAAATACAGGAAATAAAACAAGGAATAAAACGCATATAATATTATAAATAAAAGCAGGAAAGAGATAGTCGAACGATCCTCGGAGATCGTCGACCAACCCACTGAGATCGTCGACCTATCAGATAGATAGTCGACCGACTCAGAAAGTCGAACTATCCAGGCAGATAGTCGACCGACTCAGAAAGTCGAACTATCCAGGCAAATAGTCGACCGACTCAGAAAGCGTCGAGCGAAGCTGACAGAGAACGTCGAGCTTAGCTGACAGAAAACGTCGAGCTTTAGCTCAAAGCTAAAGCGTCGACCGGAGCTCAAAGCAAGAGCGGATAGTCGAACTATCAATAGATAGTCGACCTATCACACAGCAGATGGTCGAACTATCTAGACAGATAGTCGACCAGAGCTCGACGATCTAGCAGAACGTCGAGCTGACCAGAGACAGACGATCGTCGACCGGCTGATCGACGATAGTCGATCGGCGTTCGACGATAGTCGAACCCGAAAATCCCTTAGCCAGAATTTTACTGGAAAAGAGAATACTCTACAACTAGACTTTGACCATAGATAAATCTTGGGTCAAGAGACAAAAAGGAAAGACTTAACTCAAATCCAAACAAGGGTACCAACAATCTCCCCCTATTTGGGTTAAGTCTTTCAAAGACTAAAATAACAAGAATCAAACTAAACAACCTAATAGAGATCCTAGCCCAAATCAGAACAAGGGTTCCAACAATCTCCCCCTATTTGGGTGAGGATCCTATTAGCAAAATAAATAAAGCATAAAATAAATAAAGAAGAACTTTGCTTAGCTGGCTGCTGCTGACATTTGCAATCTCCCCCTATGTTGATGCAGTACTGAAGATTGAGGAAGGCTGAGATGACTTTGAATATTGATTGAGTCATCCAGCTAACTCTTATAAATAGTACCTGCAGAAAGCTATGGTAGAGATTGCTCTCTCCTTGAAAAAGGGTATGTTAGCAGCAAAAATGATATTTTGTCCAGCAAATTTAATTTGGATTCTGTATCTGGAAAACAGAATCAGATATCTTCCTTCCTATAGAATTTCTTTTCATTAGACGAGATTCAAACTCAGCTGACAAATGCAACTAGAGTAGAGGACTCAATCTAAATGAAATTAGAAAAGGATCTATAAGAAATAGAGTTATCTGACAGAGAATTTCTTTATACAGAAATCTGAATAAACTATTTGAACAAAATATCAATTAGATATATTCAGCTATAAGAAAAGAAAATGCTTCCTAATAAATCTGTTCCAAATAATAACAGGATTTGAAAATATTTTAAGTAATTTATCCTTTTGATAATAAAACAAATTTATGAAGAAACAAATTGAGTTCTCAAATCTGAACTCATTAAAATATAAAGAAAACATTTCTCTGAGAGGTGTTGGTTCCTTCTCAGGTATAGTTAAAACTTGGCAGCAATTTTGAATATCTAAATTAACTGAACTAAAAACAGATTTTGATATTACCTGAACCTTTTCAGGTTTTGATTTTCCTTCTGTTAGTTCAGCTTTTGAATTGCTGCAGGAGGCATTGATGGCCATTATGCAAAATTCTTTGGCCCTTGCTTCCTCCTCTTCATCTTCAAATGATGAGTCATCATCTGAGACATCCCAGATAACATCTAGGAATGTTGATTCTTCTCCTTCAGATGAGATGATGTGGCTTCCTTCTGATATTACATCCAAGGGTTCAGAAGCCATTTGGTGAAGAGATTCCCACATCTCCTTAGCTGTTGAGCATTCAGCAACATCCTGAAATAAGTCATCAGATAATGACTGAGCTAGGATGTTCATTGCTCGAGCATCAGCTAGCCTGGCATTTTTTGTTGTTGTTGCCGATGTTGGAAGACCTGTCAAAATAGAAGAAAATATTTCTTCATCAAAAGAGTTCATATATAATTTGACTCTTGTCTTCCAGATGCTGAACTCAGCTAAGTTGCAAGCTGGAGGTCTGGTGCTAAAATAATCATTGTACTAGGCCATGAAAGTGAGTGAAAATCTATAATCCTTGGTATCTATCAGGATCTTGTGACTCAGGTGTTAGCCTGTACAGTCAGTCAACCTCCCTCTGATACCAATTGAAAGTGAAGTGATAGATACGATTGCGGAATTAAAGATTATAGATATTGAATAACCCTATAAGCCTAACACAAGTGTTGTGCACAAACTCAAGCTAACTGTATTTACAGTTAAGGCTTGGATCCTAATCAGCAACTAGCAATCCTAGTTAAAACTAATCACAGCCACAATGCAAATAATAAATCAAGCAACCAGACGACACAAGATATTATAGTGGTTCCCCAAACACTGGGTACATCCACTCTTCTACCCACACGGTAGGAATCCACTACAGGTTTTTGATCAGGTGCCCTGCCACCAACAAGATCTGCTGCAGGTAGATCTAGAGACCCTTTAGACTTTTGATCAGGTGTCTAAAAACCAAGCTTTACTTTTGAAGGGAGTAAACAACCCTTTACAGGAGGGGGGAAGAGGATTAGAGTGTCTTCTCTATTTTAAATACAAATTAGAGAAGCACAAGGCCTCTTCAGAATTCAAGACAGAATACTGTCTTGAAGTTCTGAAGGAAAAGCTTGAAGAAGACTAGAGATCTGGATGGATGTTCTTCTTCAGCTTCCTTCTTCTTCTTCTTCTTCAATATCTCTGAGTGTATCTTCCTGGAACAGGAGCACTCAGGTTGAAGAAGAGTGAAGAAATATCTTCTCAGATGAATGGATGATTGCTGAGAGCAGCTGTGCTGTAAGATGGTTCTTTCTCTGTATGTTGTACAGGATTCTTCTCACTTGTTCTACAGCTCTCTTCTTTTTATTCTTTCAAAAGAACTCCTTTAAATAGGAGCAGCAGCAACGACTCTAATATTTGAGTTGAGCTTTTGTCTTCTTCTCAGATCTTGAATCTGGGCTGCAATTAACATAAAGACAAAACAAGTCTTGCATATATATATATATCCTATAACAGGAAAAAGCTACTGCAGCTGCAATAAATAATCTTATAGATGATGTTAGATGAAGTCACACCAGAAAACTCTTTACAGCCAACGGCTATAAAGGACAGCTGCAGGTAAAGTAAACTAATAAGACAAAATACATGTCACAAGGAATTGACTTATGCATAAAGGGTATAAGCAAAGCTTGCTTTGAGATATATGCATAAGATCAATTAAATAACCCATAATAAAAATATGCTATAAATACAGGAAATAAAACAAGGAATAAAACGCATATAATATTATAAATAAAAGCAGGAAAGAGATAGTCGAACGATCCTCGGAGATCGTCGACCAACCCACTGAGATCGTCGACCTATCAGATAGATAGTCGACCGACTCAGAAAGTCGAACTATCCAGGCAGATAGTCGACCGACTCAGAAAGTCGAACTATCCAGGCAGATAGTCGACTGACTCAGAAAGCGTCGAGCGAAGCTGACAGAGAACGTCGAGCTTAGCTGACAGAAAACGTCGAGCTTTAGCTCAAAGCTAAAGCGTCGACCGGAGCTCAAAGCAAGAGCGGATAGTCGAACTATCAATAGATAGTCGACCTATCACACAGCAGATGGTCGAACTATCTAGACAGATAGTCGACCAGAGCTCGACGATCTAGCAGAACGTCGAGCTGACCAGAGACAGACGATCGTCGACCGGCTGATCGACGATAGTCGATCGGCGTTCGACGATAGTCAAACCCAAAATCTCTTAGCCAGAATTTTACTGGAAAAGAGAATACTCTACAACTAGACTTTGACCATAGATAAATCTTGGGTCAAGAGACAAAAAGGAAAGACTTAACTCAAATCCAAACAAGGGTACCAACAACTTCACATGCCCAAGGATGAGAAATCGTTACCCTTGCATTCTTCCGCGGCGCCATCGAAAACTATACGGTTGGAAAGCACCGCAACGGCGTCGCCTCCGCGGATCTGGACTCAGATCGCGATTTGGAGCTCCGAAGCTCTTCCGGCGGCCGGATCTTGGACTCCTCCTTCCTCCTTGCTCTCCCTTCTCTCTAACTTTTAGAGAGAGATGGGACAAAGAAAAATGGGTTTCTAAACCCTATTTCCCGGCCATAATCACCCAGGAGCAGCCCCCCACCGTCGGATCCAAAGCCAAGGAAACGAACGGCCCGGATTAAATCCAAAATCATAAAATCTGGGCCGAACACGAGTTGGCACACGGCCGTGTGCCTGGCCGTGTAGCTCATTCGCCGTCTCGACCCAAATTGAAAACCAGCACACGGCATGTGACACGGCCTCCGACACGCCCGTGTCGCCTACGACACGCCCGTGTCGGGACCCGTGTAACGCCCCCCGTGTGCAATAAATTAACACTTTGCAGTCAGAGGGGTACACGGCTTGGTGACACGGCATCGGAAACGCCCGTGTCAAACTAGACACGCCCGTGTTCGTGCCCGTGTCACTACCCATGTACACAACCGCACAACACAGGTGTGACACGGCCTGGGACACGCCCGTGTCCTAGGCCGTGTTCCACCACACGACCATCGTCGACCTGAACTGGTCGTCGACACGGCCCGAGTTCGACACGCCCGACACGGCCTCCGACACGCCCGTGTCGGGGCCCGTGTCACCTGCACCAAAAACCTGTCTTGGCCAAAATCGATCCCCGTCGCTCCTACAACATTTTGGGGTGTTACAATTCTACCCCCTTAAAGAATTTCGTCCACGAAATTAATAAAGGACAAACAGGACTTAACGAAAAAACAGTACCTGAGCGGAGTAATTCCGGGTACTCCTCGAGCATAGTCTGCTCCCGTTCCCAAGAGAGCTCCTCACGCCCGCAATTATCCCACCGAACCTTAACCATCCGGATCTCCTTGTTACAGAGTCTCTTGACCTCAACATCTTTGATACGAATGGGCTTGACCCTAGTCGTCAACCCTTCGTCCACCGACACTTGGTCAACTGCGATCACCTGCGAAGGCTCTTGTACCGCCTTCCGCAACATAGAAATGTGGAACACATCATGTAATCCACTTAATTCCTCCGATAGCCTCAAACGGTATGCCGCTTCGCCGACTCGCTCCAGAACCTCAAAAGGTCCAAGGTATCTTGGGCTCAGCTTTTTCAAGCGTCTCACCCGCGAAACCCCCTTGAACGGCTTCACTTTCAGATATACCCAATCGCCTACCGTGAACTCCACGTTCCGGTGCTTGGCATTGTAGTACTTCGCCTGCCGGTCCTGAGCGATCAACAAGTGCTCCTGAATGATCCGCACTAACGAGGTAGCACTCTCCACCTCTTGCTTCTTGTACAACCTTGCCTCACCCGTTTCAAGCCACGATAACGGCGTGCGACACTTCCTACCATACAGGGCCTCGAAGGGCGCCATTTGTATACTCGCTTGGTAGCTGTTGTTGTACGCGAACTCCACCAAATAAAGGTGGTCTTCCCAATGCTTACCGAAATCCAGAACGCACATGCGTAGCATGTCCTCCATCATTCTATTGACCCTCTCGGTCTGCCCATCCGTCTGCGGATGGAAAGCTGTGCTGAACTTTAACTTTGTTCCCAGCATCTGCTGCACCAACCTCCAATCATTTGACGTGAACTGCCCATCGCGATCACTCACAATGCTACGGGGCACCCCATGCAGCCTAACAATATTGTCAACATACAACTTTGCCAACTTCTCCACCGGATCATCCTGCCTATGTGGAATGAAATGCAACACTGTTGGTACCCTAGTTTGATTTGAGTTCAGTCCTCTCCTTTGTGCTCCTTGACCCAAGAAATATCTATGGTCAATGGTTAGGAGTCTAGCTGTAGAGTCCTCGCTTTTCCAAATTGAGAATTTGGTTAAGTAGTTTTTTCGTTCGACCATAGTCGAACGCCGTTCGACTATCGTCTATCGACTGATCGACGATCGTCTATCAGTTGGTCGACGCCTTGGTCTGCGCTGATAGTTCGACTATCTGTTGATAGGTCGACTATCTGTTCTGCGCTGATAGTTCGACTATCTGTTGATAGGTCGACTATCTGTTCTGCGCTGATAGTTCGACTATCTGTTGATAGGTCGACTATCTGTTCTGCGCTGATAGTTCGACTATCTGTTGATAGGTCGACTATCTGTTCTGCGCTGATAGTTCGACTATCTGTTGATAGGTCGACTATCTGTTCTGCGCTGATAGTTCGACTATCTGTTGATAGGTCGACTATCTGTTCTGCGCTGATAGTTCGACTATCTGTTGATAGGTCGACTATCTGTTCTGCGCTGATAGTTCGACCATCTGTTGATAGGTCAACTATCTGTTCTGCGTTGATAGGTCGACTATCTGTTGATAGGTCGACCATCTGTTTTCTGAGGTAGGTCGACTATCTGCTTGATAGGTCGACTATCTCTGTGCGCTTGATAGTTTGACTATCTGTCCTGATAGATCGACTATCTGGTAGTTCGACTATCTGCCGGGGTAGTTCAACTATCTTCTTCGATAGGTCGACTATCTGGATCGTTCGACTATCTGCCCGATAGATCGACGATCTCCGTGCGTCGGTCGACGATCTCCGAAGGTCGTTCGACGCTTTCTGCCTGCCTTTGTATTTTGTATTTATTTATTATATTTAATTATTTAATACATTTTCTGGCATATTATTTCAAGCTGTATGATAAAGTTTCCAGGCATTATTTGCTTCATTCTGTTTGCCTGAGTTCAAATCTTTTAAGATAAAGTTGTTTGTCTTATTAGCTGTCATTATAATTTACTTTATCTGCTGACACCCTTTATAGCCGTTGGACTGAAAAGTCTTCTTCTTTGCTATAAAGAGATTATTTCTGATGTGACTTTATTTGGTCCTTCTGATTATTTGATTTAAGCCTGCAGCTTCTTAGAAAGAGTTTTATTCCTTTTTATAGAATGTTTTGCTGCAGAGATATTTCTGTCTTCTTTGATATTTACAGCCCAGGTCTCAAGGCTCACAAGAAGATAAATAATTCAAATGGAAGAGAGCCGTTGCTTGATGATGATTATAAAAAGAACCCTTTGCTGAAGGATTCAAGCTAGTTAACAGAAGCTAATAGCCAACCAGTGTTCATTCAAGCTTTCAAGCGTTCAAGCTTCCTGCTCTCAGCAAACTCCATCTAACTGAGAAGTGTTAAGATCTTCATCTCTTCTTCACCTGAGTTCTCCTGCTTTCAGGAAGTTCAAACTCAGAGTTTCTTTGAAGAAGAAGAAGAAGAAGAATAGCTGCTTGAAGAGATTTCTTTTTGTTATTTATTTTCTTCCTGTAGCTTTTCCTTCAGAACTTTCTGAAGAGTTTTCTGCACTGAAGCAAGACTTCACCTGGACATCTTTGAGCCAGGGGGAGCCTTGATTCTTTAGAGCATTCTAGCTCAGTGCAAGCTTCTTGTGCTTCTCTAATCTATTGTAAAATAGAGAAGACATCTTAACCTTCTTCCCCCTCCTGTACAGGGTTATTACTCCCTTCAAAAGTATCCCTTGGTGGCAGGGCACCTGATCAAAAACCTGTGCTTGGTTTTTAGACACCTGATCAAAAGTCTAAAGGGTTTCTGAATCTACCTGAATCAGATTCTGTTGGTGGCAGGGCACCTGATCAAAAACCTGAGTGGATTCCTACCGTGTGGGTAGAAGAGTGGACGTACCCAAGTTGTTTGGGGAACCACTATAAATCTCCTTGTGTCGTCTGGATTCAATTGTTTAATTCCTGCATTGTGGCTGTGATTAGATATAACTAGGCTGCTAGTTGCTGATTAGGTTTTTCCAAGCTTAACTGTAATTACAGTTAGCTTGTGTTTGTACACATCACGTGTGTTAGGCTTTAAGGTTAAATCAATATCTATAATCTTTTCATTCCGCACTTCACTCCAAGGGAGTTGAGTAGACTATTAAGTTTTGTCTGTGCAAAATTTGATAACTCTATTCACCCCCCCTCTAGAGTAGTATCTATCCCTTCACTTTCAATTGGTATCAGAGGGAGGTTGACTGACTGAATAGGCTAACACCTAAGTCACAAGATCCTGATAGATACCAAGAGTTTATAGATATTCACTATCATGGCCCAGTCTAAGGATTATTCAAGCACCAGACCTCCAGCATGCAACTTAGCAAAGTTTGGCATCTGGAAGGCAAGGATCAAACTTTATATGAATTCTATTGATGAAAGTATTTTTGCTTCTATTTTGTCAGGTCCCCCAAGAGCACCTGCTGCTGCCACTGCCTCATCATCTGATATGAGTGCAGTGCCTCCTCCAGATTATAATGATGAGTACAAGAAGGCCAAAATTGCTGATGCCAAAGCAATGAACATACTGGCTCAGACTATGTCTGATGAGGTGTTTCAGAAGGTTGCTGATTGCTCCTCAGCAAAGGCCATGTGGGACACACTGAACCAGATTGTAGCTGATTCAGCTGATGAAAGGAAGGACAGAAGGTCCAACCTGATCTCACAGTATGAGAACTTCAAGAAGACTGATGCTGAATCAGTTGAAGCTATGTACACCAGGCTCAGCTCAATCATCAATGAGCTGAGGACCCTGGACAAGGACATATCATTGACAGAGGTCAATGATAAGATTCTTATGTGCTTCCCTAGCACATGGGATCTAAGAATCTGGCCCATCAAAGAAGCCAGAAGCACAAATGAGATCTCAACTGAAGCTCTCCTCGGCAAGCTCAAGTCTTTTGAGCAAGTGCTGAAGACCAGAGAAGCAGAAGCTGAAGCCAAGACCCCCACTCCAACAAGAAAAGAGCAATCTCTAGCTCTTAAGGCTGCAGATGTTTCTGAAAGCAGCCAATCCAATGAGGAACTTATGGCACTGTTTGCCAAGAGATTTCTCAAGATGGGGAGAAAGGAGTTCAGAAAGAAGTCTTCACGCTATGAAGACAAACCAAGGTATGATCGCTCTCCTGCTAAAGAAATTATATGTTATGGTTGCAGGAAGCCTGGACACATCTTGCCAGAGTGTCCAGAGGAGAAGAACAAGGAAAAGAGAAAAGACAAAGAACAACACAGGAAGCACTCCAAGCCATCCTCCTACAAAAACAAGAAGAAGGAGAGAGGTTTCATTGCTGAAACCTGGAGTGATTCTGATGAAGAATCCTCCTCATCAAGCTCCAGTGAAGATGAGGAAGAGAAGAAGACAAAAGAAATTTGCCTAATGGCAATAGATGCCTGCAGCAACCACTCTGCTGCAGAGAGTTCTGATTCTGATGAAGAGATGCCTACAGAAGATGAGGTACTTTCTTCTTATGATTTTTCTTCAGAAGAATTTAAAGTAGAATTTAAATCTTTATGTTTAGATTTAATTAGCTCAGAGAAGGAAATAAAAGAACTTAGAAATAGGTTAGTTGACTCTGAATCAATAGCCTCTGAAAACATTAGGTTAAAGGAAGAACTCACTACCTGTAGTGAAGAAATTAAATTTCTTAAAATAGAATTAGCTAAGTCTAAGAGATTAGAAGAATCCCTTAATGGTAGAAGCCTTAAGCTGTTAGAAATTACCAGCATGACTAACACTAGGTCAGGTAATGATAAACTAGGCTTAGGAGCTTCTCCCAGTGAACCCCCAGTCCTTCTTAAAAATAACCTTTCAACTCCAGTGAACTTCATTTCAGCTAGTGGAAAGAAGAACACTGAGCAAGTAAATCTGGTAAATAAAACATTAAATAAGGCTAAGAGAGAAAAGAGAAAGAAGTTTTTCAAAGAAATGCAAAGAGCGTCGAACGAAGCTCGACGATCGGAAGCTCAATGGTCGAACGAAGGTCGACGATCTGAGCGCCCATCGTCGAACTTAGATCGACGTTTTCAATATGATTTTCAAAATCACAATCAATTCCATAGAAACCTAAATGAGAATAGAAACCCTAGGTTTGTTGACCCATCATCTGCATGGAGAATCCCACCTAGGAGATCTCATCCACTAGGTTATCACCCTCAGCCTGCATTTTCATACATTTCCAGTTTTTCTTATGTGAAAAACAAGGGACCCAAGGTTACCTGGGTCCACTCTGTCTAAATAATTGTCTTGCAGGTGAAGGCCTATCCAATCACTCAAAACAAGTGGTATTTGGATAGCGGATGCTCTAAGCATATGACAGGAAATAAAGATCTACTGCCAAAGTTCAAAGCTAAGCTCGGCCCAAAGGTTATCTTTGGAGACTCCAGCTGTGGTCAGACAGAAGGCTATGGCAAGATCACAATTGGAGCAGTTACATTCAAGAGAGTTGCTTATGTCAATGGACTAAAGCATAATCTGATTTCAGTCAGCCAGCTATGTGATGCTGGCTACCAGGTTTCATTTTCTAATTTCTCTTGCAATATTACTTTAAATAATAATGTTGTTTTAGTAGGTATTAGAATAGGAAATATATATTTAGTAGATTTTAATTCATCTCAATCTGAAATCTGCCTGTTTTATGAAGTAACCCTTAATAATAATTCCCTATGGCATAAAAGGCTTAGTCATGTAAACCTTAAAAATATATCTAGGTTATCTAAGCACAACCTTGTTAGAGGTTTACCTTCTTGCCCCTACAAGAAGGAGAGCCTTTGCAAGGCTTGTCAGCTAGGCAAGCAAACCAAGAATTCTTTTAAATCTGTAAACAAAAGTGATTCTCCTAGGATCCTGTATTTATTACATTTGGACCTGTTTGGCCCAATAAATGTACAGAGTTTAGGAGGGAAGTATTACACATTAGTAATTGTAGATGACTTCTCTAGGTTCAGTTGGGTTTTCTTTTTGAGAACTAAGTCTGATAACTTCAAAGCCCTTACAGACTTTCTACTTTGTGTGCAGACTGAGTACTCTACTCATGTGGCCTTGATCAGAAGTGATCATGGTACTGAGTTTGACTCTCTTCTCATGCAAGAATTCTGTGAGAGAGAAGGTATCAAACATAGCTTCTCAGCTCCTAGAACTCCCCAACAAAATGGGGTAGTTGAAAGGAAGAATAGAACACTAATTGAAGCTGCTAGCACATTGTTGGCAGATGCTAACATGCCTCTATCCTATTGGGCAGAAGCTGTTAGTACAGCCAACTATGTCTTGAATAGAAGTTTGATACACAAACTTAAGTGTAAAACTCCTTATGAGTTGCTTAAAGGAAAGAAACTAAAAATTAATTACTTTAGAGTTTTTGGCTGTATTGTGTATATTCATAATAATAATAAAGAATATATTAGAAAGTTTGAAGCAAAAGCTTCAATGGGAATCATGCTTGGATATTCCCAAGTAAGCAAAGTTTATAGGGTTTATAACAAATCAACCTGTAAGATAGAAGAATCTGTGCATGTATCATTTGATGAGCATCAGATGTTTTACAAGGAGAAAGAAAATTCTCCTTCCTCCAGTTCTTTGCAGGTACATGATGCCCCTCAAGAAATCCTTCAACTTTCAACTCTTCAGATCACTGAATCAGACAGTGATGAAGACATTGCTGAAGCTGTTGAAGCTGTTGTTGTTCCACCAACAGTAGATCAAATTCCTCCTGAGGAATTAATCCCAACTGTTGCTGAAGATCACATCCCACCTGCTGATATTGTCACACTTAGAGATCATCCCACATCTCAAGTGATTGGAGACATATCAGCTGGTGTGCAAACAAGACATCAATTAAGACAGGATGTGATGCATGCTTGTTTCCTCTCACAGGTTGAACCCCTCACCTTTAAAGATGCAGAGCTAGATCCCCACTGGATCATTGCAATGCAAGAGGAGCTCAATCAGTTTGAGAGATGTAAAGTTTGGACTTTGGTTCCAAGACCTAAAGGCCAACTGATCATAGGCACCAAGTGGGTGTATAGAAACAAGTTAGATGCAAATGGAATCATAGTAAGGAATAAAGCTAGGCGTGTAGCTCAGGGCTACAGACAGGAGGAAGGTATAGACTATGACCAAACCTTTGCTCCTGTTGCAAGGCTAGAAGCAATAAGGATCTTCTTGGCCTATGCAGCCTTCATGAAGTTTAAGGTGTTCCAAATGGATGTCAAAAGTGTATTCCTGAATGGTGAGCTTAAGGAAGAGGTGTTTGTTGAACAACCACCAGGGTTTGTTTCATCAACTCAGCCTTCTCATGTTTTTAAGTTACAGAAAGCTCTTTATGGACTAAAGCAAGCTCCTAGGGCCTGGTATGAGACCTTAGCTAGTTTCCTGTTAGAGCACAACTTCACTAGGGGAGTAGTTGATAGAACCCTTTTCGTTAAGCATCACAAGGACACAATCCTGTTAGTTCAGGTGTATGTAGATGATATTATTTTTGGCTCCACTGATCCCAAACTGTGCAAAAAGTTTTCTAACTTAATGCATTCCAAGTTTGAGATGAGTAGCATGGGTGTGCTGTCTTACTTTCTTGGTCTCCAAGTTAAGCAAGATGCTGATGGTATCTTCATCTCTCAATCCAAATATGCCAAGGAATTGGTAAAGAAATTTGGGATGGCTGATGCTTCAGCAATGCCTACACCCATGGCTACTAATGTAGTTATTGATTCTGATGATCACGGCAAGCCAGTTGATCAAAAGAATTATAGGGCCATTGTTGGTTCCCTATTATATCTAACTGCAAGTAGGCCAGATATAATGTTTGCTACATGCCTTTGTGCTAGATTCCAGGTCAACCCCAAGGAATCTCATCTGATTCTTCTAAAGAGAATCCTGAGATACCTGAAAGGATGTCCAGATCTAGGACTTTGGTACCCAGCTGAGTCAGAGTTTGAATTAATTGGATATTCTGATTCTGATTATGCTGGTTGCAGAGTTGACAGGAAGAGCACCTCAGGAACTTGTCAGTTCCTGGGAGAGAGATTGGTCTCTTGGTTCTGTAAGAAGCAGGCTTCTGTTTCAACTTCAACTGCAGAGGCTGAATATATAGCTGCTGCTAGTTGTTGTTCACAGATCCTGTGGATTCAAAACCAGCTTGTGGATTATGGTTACTCACACAAGAACACCAAGATCATGTGTGATAGTACCAGTGCTATCTCAATTGCACAAAATCCAGTGCACCACTCTAGAACGAAGCACATTGAGATTAGGCACCATTTCCTGAGAGATTGTGTGGAAAAGAACAAGATCTGTCTTGAGTTCATATCCACTGAGTTTCAGAGAGGTGATATATTCACCAAGCCTTTAGATGAACAGAAGCATCTGTTCTTTTTAGTTCAACTAGGCATGATCAATGGACGAGACTAAGTGTGACTTTATCTGCCTATGTTGAAATCTGTTTGAAGATAGTCGAACGACGTTCGAAGATAGTCGAACGGTTTAAGCCTATCGTCGACCTCTGGTTAATGATAGCTTATCTGTTTGAAGATCGTCGATCGACGTTCGACCATCGTCGAACAGGTTGGGCTCATCGTCGATCTCTGGATGACGATAACCTGTTGTTTGAGAAGCCAGAAATAGTCGAACGATTGTCCGACTACTCTGCTTCTGAGCCGATCGTCGAACGACCGTTCGACCATCGGGTCAAGATCTTTTTACTAGACCGACTATATCCGGTCAGATATAAAGCCGATAGTCGACCTAGGTCAAAAGATCTTGTGCTTTATCGTCGACGGAGCGTGCCCTTTCGCATTCTGCTTTCCCGCTTGCGATTTTGTGCCGTTTCGTCCCCTTCGTCTTCCTCCTCCTTCTCGCGTTTCTCCAGCGATTCAATGGCGGTTTCCCCAGCTGTTCTAGCCGTCGTCAAGTTCGATGCAGGATTCAGTGTGGATTTTGAAGCTTTCAGCAGTTGCGATGCCGGAATAGTGGAAGTTCTCCAGCTCTGCAGGGATCAAGGTTTAGAAAAGTTAATGTCTGAAAGAATTAAGATTAACATTCCAGAAATTAAAGAATGGGCTTTCACGTCGTCTTCCTCAGACGAAGCGATGACTGGTACCATAGGCGGAGAAGAAGCTATCCTGACTCCGACCGTCCTATCTGATGTTTTTGGTTTAGTTATTGGTGACGAAGATTATGAGCAAGACGCTCAGGAGTTTGGAAGAATGCTGGTCGAGCTGGGACATGCCGAGGGCATTCCCACCAAGCTGCTCAAGGTAAACTTCCCCTTCAAGATTAAGTTTTTGGCTGAGATAGTTGGAAAAGTGCTTCTGGGCAAGCACTCTGCCCATGATAACATAACAAGGCAGCAATTCGCACTTATGTGTGCAATTGTTAATCGGAAAAGGATCGATTGGGCTGCAGTTCTGTTTGATTTAATCAGGAAAAAGAATGGAAAGAAGGAAGTTACCCTAGGAAGGGTTATAGGTATTTTTCTGAAGGAAAGATTTCCCCAGCTGCTGAGTTCTACTGCAACTACCATCAATGCCAGCAAGAAGATGGATCCCCATCTGTTCTCAAAGTGGAAGAGGACGTTCGTGAAATCTGCTCCAGCACCATCTGAGGACACAAGGACTGCATCAGTCGCTCCTCAACCTATTGAAGCTGGCTCAGCTCTTCCTTCCTCCTCCTCTGCATTACCGTCTGCCTCAGCTGAAGTACCATCAACTTCAGTTGAAGTAAGACCTTCTTCCTCTGCTGCCCCTGAAACAACTACGGTTATTCCTTCTTCCCCTCCAGCCTCTCCTCTACCTACATATCTGGCTAGGATATCTGCTCCTAGCTTCGATTTGTTAGGATCAGAGAGAATTCTTACTCCTCATGTATCTCCCATTCATTCTCCTGCTCCCTCTCCTGCTGTATCTCCTGCTCGATCCCCTGTCCCTATTATTTCTCATCCCAGCACCCCTACCATATCTGCTGCTGCTCCATCCACCTCTCATCCATCATCTTTTGAAATCTCTCCAGAGATTATCTCCCGCATTGTGGAGCTGATTACCCCGTCAATCAAAACCATGATTGACGAGGCAATCGCTCCCCTTGCCGCCTCCATTGACCGTTTGACTGCCTCCATCCAATCCATCTCAAAATCTGCTGAGCCGTCTTCCTCTAGGTGCCTGGTTTCAGTAGCTACTGAAATCAGGCAGGGGGAGATGTTCAATGAAGATGTCTCAGTCCTTCCTGCCTCTCCTCCAGCTGAAATAGAAATAGCTCCAGATGTTGTCATGTCTGCCCAGGAAGAGATAGCTCCAGCCCAGGAAGAATTAGCTCCAGTTTTGTCTGAGAAAGAAATAGCAGATGGAATATTATTATCTGAGATTGCAGTTAAGGTCTGCTTAGAAGATCTAACCTCTCCTGTGATAGTTAGATTCCTGGAAGGAATTATAACTTCTTATCTGAATGACTGCTGGGAGATGGTTAAATATGAAGGTAACTCTTTCATTCGTTTTGTTGATGAGTCTATTAATTTGATAGTCTGTGAATACATTGAAGGAATGATATCTGTTTATTTAGCAGATCTATATTCATAATTTTATAGATATTATTAGAGAAGATTTAGCTGCCCAAGTAATAGAAGTTGTTTCTGAGGCTGTACCAAGTATTCCCGATATTCAAGTTGACCCTGAGTTGGAATCCTTCTTGGATAATAAAGAAGATGAGTCTGAGAAAGAGGAAGTCAAAGTTGACTCTCCAGTTCTGAGTATGGAAGAAGCTCAAGCAAGAGCTGCATGGAATTTAAGAGTTCTATCTTTAAAAGAGAAAGAGAAAGATTTGCAAGTTGAGAAGTCATCCATCTGGGATGACTCTCCAGGATTAGATTTAGACTCCCTTCTGGCTTTGGATGCCATAGAAGAAGAAAAGGAGAAATCTGCTTCAAAGCTTAAAGAAAAGGCTGTCTCAGAAGCCTATGATCCTTATGAGAACCCTCCATCATCCCATTCTGATGATGATGATGATTCTGATGTTTCCGAAAAATCAAAGAGAAAGAAATCTGCTGCAAAGAAGAGAAAAGCTGCTCCTCCTCCACCTCCTAGCAAGGATAATGATACTCCGTATTATATTTTGAAGGGCATTGACCCCAAATCCAAGGATTTTAAGCATTGGATGTGGTTCTCGAAGAATCAGCAAAAAGAAAGGAAAAGAACCAAGAGGTATGATAGTCCTGTCTCTAGATGGACTCCCAGAGGTCCTCCTCCTCCTCCCGGTGCAGGAGCCTCTGGGAACCCTTCAGCTCATCCTTCTGCCTCCTCTGGAAAATCTGCGTCTGCTCAGCCCCAGCCAAGGCAAGGTTATCAAAGCTCTCAAGGAAAATCATTTTATGGTTCTCAAAGACAAATGAAGGAGACTGTGAGTCAAAGACCAACCTTTTCCCCACCTCCTTCTCCAAAGAAGAGAATTTCATCTCCTTCTCCAGTACTGACTGAGGAAATTGAATCAAAAGGTAAATAGTTTATTTTGTTTTAAAATATCTAGCAAGAACCTATCTGCTAAGTATTCTTTAATGTCTTATCTAGATAAAATAGCTGATGCTGCTTCTCCTGAGCCCGTATATGAAAATCCTGAGCTCGATCCTAACTTTAGGATGGCTCGCTTTCAAGAACTTGTAGGAGCAGCCCAGATAAGAAAAGCAAGAGCTGAAGGAAAAGATATAACTGGTTTTACTACCATGTCAGCCTATAGAAAGAAAGAATTTGAAAAGTTCCAGGTAAATCCTGAGATGTTTGACCCGTCAAAGTACATGGAAAAACATCCTGAAGCTGTTGTCCCCAGAGCTACAGAACTGAAGATTATTGGTGCTCAGGATCTAAAAATGTCAAAGAAAGAATCAGATGACCCGCTTAGAAAAATCTCTTTTGTTTCTAGTTCTTCTGATCCTTTACCAGACTCTAAAGATTCATAATAGTTTAATTAAACTGCTGTGTTATATTTATTTATCTGATTGATAATCTGCCAGTTTATTGTTATCTATTTGCTTAAATTATTTTTAGTATTCTATTGCTAGCTGTTTTTAGTTTCTGAGAGACTTAACTCAAATAGGGGGAGATTGTTGGTACCCTAGTTTGATTTGAGTTCAGTCCTCTCCTTTGTGCTCCTTGACCCAAGAAATATCTATGGTCAATGGTTAGGAGTCTAGCTGTAGAGTCCTCGCTTTTCCAAATTGAGAATTTGGTTAAGTAGTTTTTTCGTTCGACCATAGTCGAACGCCGTTCGACTATCGTCTATCGACTGATCGACGATCGTCTATCAGTTGGTCGACGCCTTGGTCTGCGCTGATAGTTCGACTATCTGTTGATAGGTCGACTATCTGTTCTGCGCTGATAGTTCGACTATCTGTTGATAGGTCGACTATCTGTTCTGCGCTGATAGTTCGACTATCTGTTGATAGGTCGACTATCTGTTCTGCGCTGATAGTTCGACTATCTGTTGATAGGTCGACTATCTGTTCTGCGCTGATAGTTCGACTATCTGTTGATAGGTCGACTATCTGTTCTGCGCTGATAGTTCGACTATCTGTTGATAGGTCGACTATCTGTTCTGCGCTGATAGTTCGACTATCTGTTGATAGGTCGACTATCTGTTCTGCGCTGATAGTTCGACCATCTGTTGATAGGTCAACTATCTGTTCTGCGTTGATAGGTCGACTATCTGTTGATAGGTCGACCATCTGTTTTCTGAGGTAGGTCGACTATCTGCTTGATAGGTCGACTATCTCTGTGCGCTTGATAGTTCGACTATCTGTCCTGATAGATCGACTATCTGGTAGTTCGACTATCTGCCGGGGTAGTTCGACTATCTTCTTCGATAGGTCGACTATCTGGATCGTTCGACTATCTGCCCGATAGATCGACGATCTCCGTGCGTCGGTCGACGATCTCCGAAGGTCGTTCGACGCTTTCTGCCTGCCTTTGTATTTTGTATTTATTTATTATATTTAATTATTTAATACATTTTCTGGCATATTATTTCAAGCTGTATGATAAAGTTTCCAGGCATTATTTGCTTCATTCTGTTTGCCTGAGTTCAAATCTTTTAAAATAAAGTTGTTTGTCTTATTAGCTGTCATTATAATTTACTTTATCTGCTGACACCCCTTTATAGCCGTTGGACTGAAAAGTCTTCTTCTTTGCTATAAAGAGATTATTTCTGATGTGACTTTATTTGGTCCTTCTGATTATTTGATTTAAGCCTGCAGCTTCTTAGAAAGAGTTTTATTCCTTTTTATAGAATGTTTTGCTGCAGAGATATTTCTGTCTTCTTTGATATTTACAGCCCAGGTCTCAAGGCTCACAAGAAGACAAATAATTCAAATGGAAGAGAGCCGTTGCTTGATGATGATTATAAAAAGAACCCTTTGCTGAAGGATTCAAGCTAGTTAACAGAAGCTAATAGCCAACCAGTGTTCATTCAAGCTTTCAAGCGTTCAAGCTTCCTGCTCTCAGCAAACTCCATCTAACTGAGAAGTGTTAAGATCTTCATCTCTTCTTCACCTGAGTTCTCCTGCTTTCAGGAAGTTCAAACTCAGAGTTTCTTTGAAGAAGAAGAAGAAGAAGAATAACTGCTTGAAGAGATTTCTTTTTGTTATTTATTTTCTTCCTGTAGCTTTTCCTTCAGAACTTTCTGAAGAGTTTTCTGCACTGAAGCAAGACTTCACCTGGACATCTTTGAGCCAGGGGGAGCCTTGATTCTTTAGAGCATTCTAGCTCAGTGCAAGCTTCTTGTGCTTCTCTAATCTATTGTAAAATAGAGAAGACATCTTAACCTTCTTCCCCCTCCTGTACAGGGTTATTACTCCCTTCAAAAGTATCCCTTGGTGGCAGGGCACCTGATCAAAAACCTGTGCTTGGTTTTTAGACACCTGATCAAAAGTCTAAAGGGTTTCTGAATCTACCTGAATCAGATTCTGTTGGTGGCAGGGCACCTGATCAAAAACCTGAGTGGATTCCTACCGTGTGGGTAGAAGAGTGGACGTACCCAAGTTGTTTGGGGAACCACTATAAATCTCCTTGTGTCGTCTGGATTCAATTGTTTAATTCCTGCATTGTGGCTGTGATTAGATATAACTAGGCTGCTAGTTGCTGATTAGGTTTTTCCAAGCTTAACTGTAATTACAGTTAGCTTGTGTTTGTACACATCACGTGTGTTAGGCTTTAAGGTTAAATCAATATCTATAATCTTTTCATTCCGCACTTCACTCCAAGGGAGTTGAGTAGACTATTAAGTTTTGTCTGTGCAAAATTTGATAACTCTATTCACCCCCCCTCTAGAGTAGTATCTATCCCTTCACTTTCAAACACCTTGGTTAGCCGATCTACGATCACTCAGATGGCGTCGTTCCCCTTCTGTGACCTTGGCAATCCGTGCACAAAGTCCATAGATATATCGTCGAATTTCCACTCCGGTATAGGCAAAGACTTCAGAAATCCTCCCAGCTTTTGGCACTCCGCCTTCACTAAGGCGCACATTTGGCACTTAGCCACGTACAACGCCACATCTTTCTTGAGCCCCGGCCACCAAAACAACTCGTGCTCCCTGGGTGGATTGAGTACTTGGTATGATGAGCCTCGTACATCAACTCCGCCCGGAGGTTACCCCCACTCGGGACGCACAACCGATGACCCTTCCTTAACAAACCATCTTCCACCGAGAACTGAGAATTTGACCCATCCAGAGCGGCCTCCAAAAGCTCCTTCATGGAGTCATCTAACTCCAATGCCTGCCGAACTCGGTCAGCCAGGTCATACTGCACTTCTGTCCAGTTTAACATTGCTTTGGCGCTCGTCTGCCTGTCAACGCAACAGATCTCAAGCTCCTCCAACTCCCGTACTAGCCGCTCATCATGCACCGACAACCAGTTGGCTTGGGCGGGAGCCCTGCGGCTCAGCGCATCCGCAACTGCGTTGCCCTTCCCGGATACATAATGTATTTTGAAGGTGTAGTCCCCTAGGAACTCCATCCACCACCTCTGCCTCATATTAAGGTCCTTTTGATCCAACAAGTATTTTAGGCTCTTGTGATCGGTGTATATATTGACTCTTACGCCGTATAGGTAGTGCCTCCACAACTTGAGTGCAAAAATCACGGCCGCCAACTCCAAGTCGTGCACCGGATAATTTCTTTCATGCACCTTCAACTGACGCGATCCATACGCTATCACGCTCCCATGCTGCAACAACACGCAGCCCAAGCCACTACCCGAAGCGTCGCTATACACCTCGAAGCCCTCGGTCCCACTCGGCGAACTAAGCACTGGCGCCGTGGTCAACCGTCTCTTCAGCTCCTCAAAAGCTTGCACGCACTCTTGCGTCCACAAGAATTTCTGATCCTTCCTTGTCAACTTCGTGAGAGGTAATGCTAACCGCGAGAAGTTCTCTACGAAGCGCCTGTAATATCCGGCAAGCCCGAGAAAACTACGGACTTCCGCGACAGAAGATAATGCAGGCCACTCCCGTATCGCAACAATCTTCGCCGGATCCACCGCTATACCTTCCCCACTCACTATGTGACCAAGGAACCCTACCGAGGGTAGCCAGAACTCGCACTTGGAGAACTTTGCGTAAAGCTCATTTCTCCTCAAAGTCTCCAACACCAAATGCAAATGCTTGAAGTGGTCTTCTTCGCACTGCGAGTACACCAAAATATCGTCAATGAAGACGATCACAAAGCGATCCAGGAAATCTTGGAACGTCCTGTTCATTAGATCCATAAACACCGATGGCGCATTCGTCAGTCCAAACGGCATGACCGTGAACTCGAAATGCCCATACCTTGTACTGAACGCTGTCTTCGGGATATCACACTCCCCGATCCTCAGCTGATAGTACCCCGACTTCAAGTCCAACTTGGAGTATACCAACGATCCGACCAACTGATCAAAGAGATCATCAATCCTCGGTATCAGGTACTTATTCTTCTCCGTTAGCTTGTTCAACTCTCTGTAGTCGATACACAGCCGCATACTACCATCGTTCTTCTTAACGAAGAGGACCGGTGCGCTCCAAGGCGACGAGCTTGGACGCACATACCCTTGCTCCATCAGCTCCTCTAGCTGAACTTTCAACTCTGCCATCTCCTTAGGCGCCAACCTATACGGAGCACGTGACACCGGTTTGGCCCCCGGTACGAGCTCGATGGTGAAATCAATCTCCCGCTGCGGTGGGGCTCCGGGAAGACTATCCGGGAACACATCGGGGTATTCGCAAACCACGGGGATGCTATCCAACGGAGACTTTGACTCCACAGCCCCCACTATTGCGAAGAACAGCTCTACACCAGCACGAACTGCCTTCACCACCTGAAGAGCAGACATCAGTGTCCTGCTCGACCCCTTTAACCCCTCGAATGTAGTCTCCCGCCCTACACCCAGCTTGACCTCCTTCCGGTCACAGTCAATCCAAGCTTTCTGCTCTGACAGCCTATCCATTCCAAAGATCACGTCGAACTCTACTAGCGGCAGCAATGACGCTAGCAAGTCGAACTCTTGGCTCCCAATGTGAACCTTTACGGCGCACACCCTGTCCGCACGCATCGAGCATCCATTCGGTAGCAGCACATCCAACTTGTCCTTCGCCATCGAAGAAGGGACTCCGATGCGCGATATAAAACTTTCGGACAAGAAGGAATGTGAAGCTCCCGTGTCGAACAGTGCCCGTACCGGACTATCACTAATCACAACAAAGCCTATACAAACAATATTAGGCTAACAAGCAATAGATAACGGTATTAAAGCTAACTTGCTATAAATTAACTCATACCTGTCACCACATCCGCTTGCTTGATGGCCTCTTGCTGGCCCAAGTTATAGACTCTAGGCTGAGTCGGAGCATAGTGGGACGCGGTCGACTCCACCGCTTTGCCCTTCTCCTCGTAGGTAGCTCCTTGTTTCCTTTCGGACTTTGAGCATCCACTCCAGCAATCCCGAGCAAAGTGCCCCGGCTTTCCGCACGTGAAACAAGCGCCCGGGGTTCGATTGGTAGTTGCCCCCGAGGCACCTGAAGCAGCTGGACCCGACGTCTTAGCTTTCTTATAGAATCTGCGGTAGCCCGACTTCTACGTAGTCGGTGCCTTGAACTCCGCTTTCTTGCTACCAGATTCCTTCTTTGCTTGGACATTCTTCATGTCCTTCTCCAAGGATCGGGCCGAACTGACCAGGGTCATGAAACCTTGCGCCTTGGGCCCCGACAGTAGCAATCTTAGATCATCTCTTAGCCCTTCGTAGAAGCGGCTCGTCTTGCGCTCCTCGTCTGCGAAGGTAGCGCCGACATATCTCCCCAACCGAGTAAACTCGTGGAGGTACTCATCAACGGTGCAATCCCCTTGCACAAACTTCTGAAATTCGCTTTCTAGCGCAATTCTCTGCGCCGAGGGGAGGTATCGAGCCATGAATAGTCTCGCAAACTCCTCCATCGAAACTTCGGCCAACAGCCTTCCCCGCAACTGATGTAGCTCTAGGCCTTCCCACCACAGTCTGGCGTCCCCATCCAAAAGGAACGTCGCTATAGTGGTCTTCTGCCACTCTTCCGTTTCTGTCGCAGTCATCACCCTGTTGACCCTTGAGAGCCAATCCTCTGCTTGGGTCGGGGTTTCTGTCCCCGTGAATACCGGTGGATGAAAGCCCATCACGTGCTTCAGTTGTCTTTCCGTTGCTCTCCGAGGCAACTCTGGCTCCAAAACTACTTGCTCAACCCTCCTTTGCTCTGCCGTCTGAAGCGGTACTTGCTCCATAGCAGGGACAGGCTGCTGCACCTGCCTTGCAGGCTGCGCATTGATCATTGCCATGACCGCTTCTGCCACCAACCTAATGGTCTCGGCAGACGGAGGTGTTGCAGGCGCATCGCTTGGCGCACTGCTCGCCTCAGAACCTGGCCGTTCAGACGGCCCAGCGCCACTTCTGGTCACCTATAATCGTGCAAAACACCGATAAGCGACCCAAAAATTACTGCAAACAGCAATTATAGGAACACGCAGGTTACTCAAACATGTATATTTTCATTCCTAAGTGGACATTCATGGGTTCTTTTCATGTTATAACGGTGACGCACACATGTGCTCACCACCCCTTAAAGTGAATTCGTCCACGAATTCATTTAAGCTTGACCGAAACCTGGCTCTGATACCAATTTGTAACACTCCTATCCGTCGCATAGCATATAGCAGTAGGTCCGGCCGGGGCCCGACGCCATATACTACGGACAGACCGGTTGGTTACGCGTTGAAACCATACAACCAATCACCAACGTCCTACACAGAGTCATTCTAGCGGAAGCAAATTATTAAGTTGCACAAATTTAAGAACCCTGCCAAGCAGGAATGTCCACTACAGAAGTAACAATAGGAATGAAACTACAAAAGTACCGGCCTTAAGGCCTTACAAGGTTTGCTTAACAAAACATGTCTTACATACTTCGGCTCGCAGGCCGGCCATACATGAAATAAACGGAAAGCATAAAAAGGGTTAGGCCTTCGAGGGCCAGCACCGCAACATAGGCTTTAGCCCGCTATTTTCTGCTCGGCTCCGCAGCACCTGCAAGCACAAACCACCGCCCGGTGGCAAACAAAAGCAACGGTCAGCAATGCTGACCAAATTATAATGATCCCGCCCCCAAAATCGGGGCGGCGATGCTCTTTCCCTGCACTTTAGTAGTATAGGCAATATATTAATGTGAATACACATCAACACAGGCGTAGGCTCGCACGGCCACACACCCCGTGCAGTCAGGGCACATTCTTGGCGAACCGGCCAACGTCACGTCAATTCAAGCCATAGACGTTCCCAATCCACCACCACCTCTTGGACGGTCATCCATATGAGCATTATGCCTTCCTGGCCATGGTCACGGCAATTTAAGCCATAGACCGCCGAAGACCCTCATCCATGCCAACGGTCCTACCGAACGACATAGACCGGGTACGGTTCCGCCTGACCTGCGCTCATTTCGCAACGGCAATTTAAGCCATATGCGCAGGTCAAGACTCACCGAGTCCCGTTTCCGCCAAAACAATCACATAACCCGATTATGTTCACGTTGGCTCCCCGGCCACCGTGTTGGCAAAACCCGCTTTTGCCCAGTTTTTCGGGTGCACCTTGGAGTTAATCTCCAAGGCTCCCTGATGCAATCTACCACGTAGAAAACCCGAAAAGCGCCCAAACACCCGGAGTATTCCCCGGTTCATATGCAATGCAACATCACCGATCCGACTCTAGTTGTCCGGATAGGCTTCACACACAATGCCTATGTCCGTTTTCGCATACGGACTCTACACAAGGGGGACTTCACATATCTACCCCAAGGAACGCTCCAACTCTTCGCTCACTCGTGAGAGCGGGCTTCCTATGCAAAGGAAAAGAGGGCTTCACATGCCCAAGGATGAGAAATCATTACCCTTGCATTCTTCCGCGGCGCCATCGAAAACTATACGGTTGGAAAGCACCGCAACGGCGTCGCCTCCGCGGATCTGGACTCGGATCGCGATTCGGAGCTCCGAAGCTCTTCCGGCAGCCGGATCTTGGACTCCTCCTTCCTCCTTGCTCTCCCTTCTCTCTAACTTTTAGAGAGAGATGGAACAAAGAAAAATGGGTTTCTAAACCCTATTTCCCGGCCATAACCACCCAGGAGCAGCCCCCCACCGTCGGATCCAAAGCCAAGGAAACGAACGGCCCGGATTAAATCCAAAATCATAAAATCTGGGCCGAACACGGGTTGGCACACGGCCGTGTGCCTGGCCATGTAGCTCATTCGCCGTCTCGACCCAAATTGAAAACCAGCACACGGCATGTGACACGGCCTCCAACACGCCCGTGTCGCCTGCGACACGCCCGTGTCGGGACCCGTGTCACGCCCCCCGTGTGCAATAAATCAACACTTTGCAGTTAGAGGGGTACACGGCTTGGTGACACGGCATCGGACACGCCCGTGTCAAACTAGACACGCCCGTGTTCGTGCCCGTGTCACTACCCATGTACACAACCGCACAGCACAGGTGTGACACGGTCTGGGACACACCCGTGTCCTAGGCCGTGTTCCACCACACGACCATCGTCGACCTGAACTGGTCGATGACACGGCCCAAGCTCGACACGGCCGACACGGCCTCCGACACGCCCGTGTCGGGGCCCGTGTCACCTGCACCAAAAACCTGTCTTGGCCAAAATCGATCCCCGTCGCTCCTACAACATTTTGGGGTGTTACATCCCTTAGGGGGGGTGTTTTGTTATCAGCTAGTTTTTGAATGCCGACTCGTGGATTATGGCAGGTGGCATTTCTGGTGGCTCTGTAAGGGGTGAATGGTGTGTGCTGAACTGTGTCCACCACCAGTTAGGCCTTTTTGTGATGGTATGGTTAGGTGTGTGGACCGTATAGCTGCCACTGGTTGTTATTTTCACCCTTGAGCATTTTTGGGTCTGGTTGTTTGGAAGAGGGTTGTTTTTTGCCACCAACCCAGACCCAAGGTTTTACTACGACCAATAATTCGCAAAGTTAGGACTGTTAGTTCCTTTCCTTTCAGATGGCTATTTCTATTGGCATATATTTGCCTTGTTGCTGCTGCAGGTGTTTGGCAGAGTATGTCATTATTAATTCTTGCACTTGGTGTGCTTTGATTGCTCTTTAGACAATGTTTCTTTTTGCTGTCTTGATTATTTCCTTCTGCTCTTCTTGATAGCATTTGTTGCAGGGTTGGTAAACCCCTTCTTTTATTGTTTATGAATCTAATGCTCCACTTCTTTTGATTATATTCTTGCTGAGGTATTCTTTCTTTGAATGCCTCATGTTCAGGTTGTAGCCGGTTGAGCGGCTAGTTTTCTTGTGGAGCTTGCTTGTAGCCTCCTGGGTAGCTGAGATTATTGTTCCTCATCCTAGTGAGGTAGTTTTCTTCTTTCTGTATAGACATGCATACTCACCAGTGGGTTCGTGTCAGATTATTGACGCCCACTGGGGGCTTACTTGTGATGCTGGGTATGAATTGAAACTGCTATTTTTGCCTATTTGGAGGTTGTTCACTTGCTTTTTGGGGATGATTTATGCTAGGTTGCATACTAGGTATTTTAAATCCTAAAAGCATTACTATATGTACCTCATGTTTATATAACTAAAGCACTACTTTTCCAAGTAACGTAAAGGCTATTTTTTATATATACTATATTAAATTTAGAGTTGTGCATATCATTAGTCGTCCCTCGGGGGCACTTATGCTCATTAGAATATCAACTTAACCAAAGTATTTTCCACTGTGTATAAATATATTTTTAATTGTGGACTAACTGATCCACTGTGCTGAGGGATACGACCATCAAACTTAACTGGTTTTTCTTTCATATTAAATTATGATTTTCTTCAAAGATATAGAGTATGGAGTTTTGTCTGAACATGTGCAGTTATCCCCTGCATGATGTGGCATCATGGCACGTATTTTTCTCTCGCTCTGATATGATTTTATTGTTGAGAAAATGCGGGTCGTGATAGTGTCCCCTCCTTGTTCCATCAATGTTTGAAGTTTAGCAGTTGGGGAGTGCAAGTACGGATCAGGGGGGATCTGAAGGTGGCGAGGCAGTGCTATGTGACTGCCGTCAACACCGTTTTGTGGATGGCTGAGGTAGAGGAGCTGGAGAAGCAGATAGCGGTGTAAGAGGAGGATGTCGAGGAGGAAGAAGCAAGCTTAGGTAAGGCTGGAGAGGAGATTGTGGGGGAGGTCGTGGAGAAGGAAGCAAGGAGCCTAGGTGTGGCAGGAGAGAAGGCTGAGGAGGAGCAGGGAGAAGGAGAAGATGGAGGCGAGGCCAGGAGAGATGTAGAGATGGAGATGCAAGTGAGTCTGTTGGTGGCGATGGAGGTCGAAGGGGCAGGGGAAGAAGGGGAGTATGGGCAGGAGAAGGAGCTGGGGGCCAGTAGGGAGCAGTCCCGGCTTGAGCCGATAGAGGAGGTCGTGGAGATGGAAGTCATCACCAAGGCGGGTCAGGCGCAAAGGGTGCGGATCAGCGGTGGCTTGAGCTTTGAATACCAGACAAGGATGCGGGAGTGCATCTAAAAGAACGTTGACATCTTTGCCTGGAGCACGGTAGATATGTCGTGCATTGATGCAGATGTGGCTTGTCACTGTCTGAACTGGACCCCAAGACGCACCCCATCTGCCATAAGATGAGGACCATCGCCACCAAGCTGGAGGAACCCATCCGCGAGGAGGTCAAGAAGTTTCTCGATGCAAGTTTCATCTCGAAGATCCAGTATCCAGGCTGGGTCTCCAATGCGATAATGGTAAAGAAGGATGATGGGAGTGGAGCATGTGTGTAGATTTCTCTTTATTAAATAAATCATGCCCTAAGGATTGATACCCCCTGCCTCGGATCGACGCTCTGGTTGACTCAACCGTCGATTTTTCTACTATGAGCTTTTTTGATGCTTTTTCAGGTTACCACAAGATTTGGATGCATCCCCTCGATGCCAAGGATGTTTCTTTCATCACTAGGGAGGGGTGCTTCAACTACAAAATGATGCTCTTTGGGCTTAAGAACGCGGGGGAAACCTACCAGCGCATGATGGATCAGGTTTTCCAAGGCCAAAGGGGTAAGAACCTCGAGGTCTATGTTGACGACCTCATGGTAAAGAGCAGGGATGTGGTTTCACACCTACTTGACTTGTAGGAGACATTCACGACCTTGTGAAATTTCAAAATGAGGCTAAACCCACAGAAGTGTGTCTTCGGGGCAAGCCGAGGCAAGTTCCTTGGACATCTTCTAACCCCGACAGGGGTCGAGCCTAACCCAGATAAGGTGAAGGCCATCATGGAGCTTGAGTCCCCACACAACGCTAAAGAGGTTCAACGACTGACGGGCAAGCTCGTCGGGCTCAGTAGATTTCTCTCTCGGGCTGGGGAGAAATGTTCACCGTTCTTCAAGGTGCTATGAGGAAACCAGAAGTTTGAATGGACCAGGGAATGTGAAGAGGCCTTCCAGGCATTGACGGGTCAACTTTCCCAAGCGCCGCTCCTTCAGGGCCCGAAGGAGCGGGAGGACCTAACCTTGTACCTTAGGGTAGGGGAAGAGGCCGTGAGTTCCGTATTGGTCAGGGATGAGGGAAAGAAGCAGTTACCAATCTACTATATTAGCAAGATCATGAAGAAGGTGGAGCTCCGCTACCCCATCCTAGAAAAGTTGGCTTTCTCCCTGGTCGTCTCAGCCAGGAAGCTCAGGCCATACTTCCAGGCCCACTCAATAAAGGTGGTGACAGACTATCCCCTACGTAATATTTTCGAAGGGGTAGAGCATTCTGGACGGTTAGCCAAGTGGTCCATCGAGCTCAGTGAATTCGACATCTCATTTATGCCGAGGCTTTCCATCAAGGCACACGTGGTGGCTGATTTCCTGGCCGACTACGTCATTGAAGTCGGGGGGTGAGGAGCCACGACCGCGGGAGGCTTGGACGATGTTGGTTGATGGAGCTTCGGGAAAGCATTCCCTCGGGGGAGGGGTGGTATTGGTAAGCCCTCAAGGGGTCACCATAGAGCAAGCAGTGGTGCTGCACTTCCAGGTCACAAACAATCAAGCGGAGTATGGGGCCGTCATAGCCGGGTTGTGGTTGGCCAAGGAGCTCGGGATTCATGACATAGAAGTGTTTACGGATTTGCTTGTGGTGGCGTCACAGATTAAGGGTGAGTATGAATCCCGGGAGCCCACCCTCATGAAGTATTTATCCAAGGTGAGAGTGATTATTGATGGGTTTCGAGCGTTCTCAATCCAGTATGTCCCCAGGGAGGAGAATGATGCGGCCGATCGGTTGGCCAAGTTTGGACCCCGGGGCGGGGGAACCTTGACTGAGCTGTTTCATCCGACGATTGAGGAGGGGGAGTTAATGGAAGTGGATTGGCGACCCTCGTGGGTGGATCCCTTCATAGGCTTCTTCACTACAAGGGAGCTTCCCGAGGGGACCAAAGATGCAAAGGGCTTCAGGCACAGGGTAGCTCATTATCTAATGCATGAAGGAGGGCTGCATCGAAATATGTTGTTAGGGCTCCTAGCGAGATGCGTGGCGGAGGAAGAGATCCCTCAGATCTTAGAGGAAGTGAACTTGAGCGAGTGCGACAGTCACTCAGGGGGACGAACCTTAGAAGCAAGGGTGGTCAGACAGGGGTACTTTTTGCCATCCCTGAGGAAAGATGCGGCGGAGTTTGCGAGGAGGTGCTAAAAGTGCCAGCTATATGCCCCCTCCAACTCTTGCCTGCTCAGAGGCTCCGAAGCATCACAACGTCATGTCCTTTCGCCATCTGGGGGATGGAATTAGTTGGACCTTTCCCTCCAACAAGTGGGCAGAGAAGGTTCCTCCTAGTCATGATCGATTATTTCTCGAAGTGGTTGGAAGTCATGGCATTGGCCAAGGTGACCTCCCAAGTCATTCAGAATTTTGTTTGGGGAGAGATCATATGCCGACATGGGTTGTCTCAGGCCATAGTCACAGATAACAACCCCTAGTTCGCCAACGAAGAATTCATCAACTTTTGCACCCAACTAGGGATAGACCTCAGGTTTGCCTCCGTCCACCACCCAGGAGCAACGGTCAGGTGGAGGCGGCAAACAAAATCATCGTGAACTTGCTTAAAAAGAAGGTAGAGAACTTGAGGGGGAGCTGGGTGGAGCAACTACCTTCAATGTTGTGGGCCTTGCGGACGAACTTAAACACGGTAACTAGAGAGACCCCCTTCAAGCTTTCACATAGGTGCGAGGCAGTCCTGCACGTGGAGTTTTAGGTTCGGTCCCCGAGAGTTGCGGCCTCTAGAGAAGGAGATGAGTCATGGAGGGAAGAAAATGAAGGGGAGCTACGACTCTCATTGGACATGGTAGAGGAACTTCACGACGTGGCCGCCGTTAGGCAAGAGGAGGTCAAGCGGCAGATGACAAAGTATTTCGACAAACACGTATGGATCAAACAATTCGCCGAAGGAGATCTGGTCCTAAAGAAATTTGACGCGGCCGGAAGATCGTCCCCCGTTGGTAAACTCAACCCGAATTGGGAGGGGCCTTACATTGTTGAAAAGGCCCAGGGGTCAGTGGGGTACCACCTCCAGACTGTGGAGGGGGTATCTTTGAGTCATGCTTGGAGCGACGATGATCTGAAATGTTTCTACCCATAGGAGGGGGTAAACTTGTATATACCTTTATAATATGTTATTTAAGAATTGTTTCTTGGCAGGTTGTGATGTGTTTTTGGTTTCGACGGTACCAAGTAGACCCGCTATCTAATATCCTATCAAGCTTGCAGGGCCGTAGGATTGCTTGGGGGAAAGGAAGAGATGGTGGTAGTTTACAAGACCCCGAGAGGATCCCGATGCTCAGGCTCTCATTAGCTGGCA
The DNA here is from genome assembly GCA_039513925.1 of Platanthera zijinensis. NCBI lineage: Eukaryota > Viridiplantae > Streptophyta > Magnoliopsida > Asparagales > Orchidaceae > Platanthera > Platanthera zijinensis. The sequence continues at coordinate 149,392,866 of CM077095.1, read as the reverse complement.
GAGATGGAAGGTGCACTCGGCCCCGGGTAGACCCGCTGTCCAGGTTCTCACTAGCTGGAAGGGTTGTAGGCTCACTTAGGGGGTAAGGGAATACCCTAAGAGGTTCCCTCTGCTTAGGCTCCCATTAACTGGTAGGGATAGAAGGCGCAATCGGCCCTGAGTAGACCCGCTGCCAGGCTCTCACTAGCTGGCAGGGCCGTAGGCTCGCTTGGGGGAAAGGAAGAGATGGTGGTAGTTTTTAAGACCCTGAGAGGATCCTGCTGCTCAGGCTCTCATTATCTGGCAGGGTTGGAAGGTGCACTCGGCCCCGGGTAGACCCGCTGTCCAGGCTCTCACTAGCTGGCAGGGCTATAGGCTCGTCTGGGGGGGTAAGGGAATACCCCGAGAGGATCCCGCTGCTCAGGCTCCCATTAGTAGGCAGGGCTGGAAGGCGCACTCGTCCCCGAGTAGACCCGCTGCCAGGCTGTCACTAGCTGCCAGGGCCGTAGGCTTGCTTGGGGGAAAAGGAAGAGATGGTGGTAGTTCGCAAGACCCCGAGAGGATCCCGCTACTCAGGCTCTCATTAGCTAGCTGGCCTAGAAGGTTCACTCGGCCCTGGGTAGACCCACTATACAGGCTCTTACTAGCTGGCAGGGCTGTACGCTTGCCTGGGGGGGGGGGGGGTAAGGGAATACCTCGAGAGGATCCCGCTGCTCAGGCTCTCATTAGCTAGCAGGGCTAGAAGGTGCACTCGGCCCCGAGTAGACCCGCTACCAGGCTCTCACTAGCTGGCAGGGTCGTAGGCTCGCTAGGGGGGAAAGGAAAAAGTATTTGCAGGTACAAGGTCCCGCTCGATGGCACATCGCAAGATGTTTGGGATAAACAGGTCTAGAGCCGCTTCTATCGACAGGCTCTCTCCTAGCTGGCGGGGAAGTCAGGCCCATGATGGACATTACGAAGTACTTCGTCTACAAGTTCTCAAGTAGTCGGGATGTATCCTGAGTAGGGATATGGAATTCCAAGTCCCTCTCGACAGGGCTCCCGGCAAGTCCCTCTCGGTAGGGCTCCCGGTAAGTCCCTCTCGGCCAGAATCTCGGCATGTCCCTCTCGGCTGGGTTCCCGGCACAACCCTTTCCGAAGGACTCTCGATATACCCTCTCGGCAGAATCTATTTAGTCAATTTTCCAAACGAGCGAAGGTTATCGTCTAAAAGGCCTGAGGCGTATCTCCAGGGGGCGAGACCCTCCTGATAGGGACTTGTCGGTAAAAGCCTTTCCAGTGGAGCCTACTCGATAAGCTATCTCGACAGGGGGTAGGTCGGCAATTTCCATCTAAGATCCTAAGTCCCTAGCGAGAACGCTGAAGCCTACCACGAGAAAACGCAAGAAAAAAGGGGGCACAAAACAATTTCAACAAAAGCATAAAAGGTGTCATTACATACAAGTATCCCAAAAGGTTACATGGGGGTCTCGCCCATTACATGAAAAATCAAAAAAGAAAAAATCAAAATCACAAGTTTAAGTGGCGAGAGGCTATCGGGCAGGGCCGCTGGAGTTTCCCCTGGAGGTCCCGCTGGGGGCTTTGTCGGAGCTCTCGCCAGAGGCCTCGGCGGAAGAGCTGTCGCCAGACTCGTCATTCATATCAAGCTCTACCACATCTCTGACCGCATCTTTGACCGGAGAGTCGTCCTCTCCCGTGGGCTTGGGAATGGGCTCGAACAGCCAGGGCAAGATCCCTCGCGCCATGAGAGTCTCGCCACCTTCATCCAAGAGCGCTAATTCCTGCAGCACCTCGATGACCATTTTGGCGGTGGCCTGCACGTTCTCCTGAAATATCACATCGATCTCATACGCTGAGTAGTGAAGACGCTCGATTCTCTCCTCCAGCGACGGTCGGGCCTAGGCCAGGGCCCCCTCCAGGCGCTTCACCTCGACTCATAGTAGCTGGTTCTCGCACTCAACGTTGGCCACCCTGGCGCGAGACAGCTGGGCTTGGGTAGAGTCCTGCGAGAAGGTCCTGTTAAACAAAAAAATATATATATACTAAGAGGGTGAGAGGTATTAAAGGATCCCGCTTACCTCGGCTGCCGGGCGAAGAGAGAGAAGTTTTTGGAAAGCCGCCAAGTCGGCCTTCAGGGTGGCCACCTCAGCCGTATCAGCATCCTTGCCTTGAGCATGTCGGTGAGGTTGCGCTCGATGGTGAGGGTGCGACGCCCAGACATATGCGAGAGCTGGACAACACGAAGTTGGGCTTGGGTGGCGTCTTAGACAAGTGCCCAGGTAGTCGACCGATCGAACGTGTCGGGATCCTCCCGATCGTAGAGCCCATAGCTCAGCGCAAAGGCATCGCCAATAATCGTGTCCCGCTCCCTCCAGGAGAGGAGGAGTGTTGAGACCGTGACACGGTTGGTGGTGGGGTCCCACTGTAGCAAGAGCTTGCCCTCCGCATCCAGGAACCTCTCGCCAAAGCCAAAATTTTGATGCTCTTTTGGCATCGGCTTGAGTGGGATCTCGGCAGGGGTCTCGACGACCGGCTCAGCGACACCCATCTCGCCTGCGATTGACGGGGTCTCGTCGGAAGCTGTTACAATGGACTTGCCCTTATCTGCTGCTGACGATTTTGGTTTTTTGAGAGGGGCGGAAGGGAGGGAGCTGTGTTTCCGCTTTTGGGCACTCGGTTTGGAAGAGGGTCCCGGCTCCTCCCGGCAGGCGGCGACGACAACCTGGTTCTTTAAATAGTTTGCGCCAATGAGCGAGACAAGAAGAGTACCTCCCGCAGGGAAGAAGGGTTATCGTCGCGATTAGGGGTCGGCGTAGGCGAGGCTTGGTTCTCTTTTGAACGGTCCCGCCTGACCGACTTGACCTTCTTTTTCTTTTTCTTTTTCTTTGGGCAGGAGGTCTCGTCGGCTGGCATCTTGGAAGGATCATCGGCTGGCCTCTTGCCCATCAGCCAAGGAGCAACCATGGCACAGTTAGCGCGAGCTCGCGCCTGGGCCGTGGCAAGGAGAGCTTGAAGTTCTTGCGAGAGCGGTTTTTTGGCACGTTCAGTGCGCATCCTCAAAGCCTTGCGGGAGCTCAAGCAAAGGGCAATAACGACAGGGATGGCATGAGAACAAACTCGACAGTGTATATATAGGACCGAGATGGGGTCCGCAAAAAGATTCTCTGCCAGGTCAGCAAGCACACACCGAATATTAGGGGTTGGACATGTCTTTCCGAGCGCATAGCTAGCTCACAAAAAACGAGGATTGTGTACAACCCATATTCGTTGAGTGGGACCTAAAGGATTGGGACCCTAGATTTGAGCTGGCTTTATGCTAATTAGGTCAGACGAATAAAATAGGCGGAAGGGGTTTTCGCCCAAGGCGTGTGCGAAGGGTCGTGCTTGGAGAATCCCCAAAAATGGAGTGACACCATCCAAGCTAAAAAAACTTGAACGGGAAGCCCATGGAGCTGGCATTGAGTGATGCTTCTCCACTCAACACCTCAGGCTTTGGCGTTGAGTGAGGTCTTTCCACTCAATGCTCTCGGCACCTTCCAGGCTTTGGCGTTGAGTGTGGTCTTTCCACTCAACGCTCTCGGCTCCTTCTAGGCTTTGGCGTTGAGTGAGGTCTTTCCACTCAACGCTCTCAGCGCCTTCCAGGCTTTGGCGTTGAGTGAGGTCTTTCCACTCAACGCTCTCGGCGCCTTCCAGGCTTTGGCGTTGAGTGAGGTCGTTCCACTCAGCGCTCTCAACTCCTTCCAGGCTTTGACGTTGAGTGAGGTCTTTCTATTTAATGCTCTCAGTGCCTTCCAGGCTTTTTCCACTCAATGCCCTCAGCGCTTTTCCATTTTAGGCGTTGAGCGATGTTTCTCCATTCAGCGCCCTTCGGTCTTTTTGCTCTCGCCTGTGGTAGGCAGGAAGGCTGTGGAACGAGAGGGTTCCCTCCCAGTGCACGCAAGAGGGCTTGCGCCACAGGATAAGCGGGAGGCTCACAGGATTCGCGAAAAGGCTTCCGCCAGGGAGAGTCCAGAGGTGATATTACCTGGGTACCCTTAGGTAAAATTACCTGGATACCCTTGGGTCTGCATTTAGCTCCTCAGAACAGTGGAGTTTGGCTTTTGGCAGACCAGCTCAGGGTATTTCAGTAATTTCGGGGTGGCAAAATTATGCTTTTGGCAGACCAGATACTGAAAACCTATAAATAGACTCATGGAGTTCTTCAGAAGGCAGGCTTTGACAAATTATAAAATCTGCTAGCACTTTCTGAGGTTCTCCTTGCCCAATAATTGGCTTTGGAGGGAAAGCGCTCAGAGATCTTCTAGGTTAGTGGAGGGACCTCCCAGCTGAGGCTTAGAGTCAGTTCTAGGTTCTTAATCTCTAGTCAGGGGTCAAGGTTTGGGAGAAGTAGGTGCTAGCTACACCCATAGGTCCGAATTCTCGTTGAGGCTAGTTTTTGGCTTCAACACCTTTATCATAACCTCTGCTCATTGCATACCCTGATCAGCTACTGTACAAATAGAATTTAATGCAATTGCTTGAGCAACATAGGGTGTTCCTTTTCTTGTGCCTCTGAATCCAGAAGTACCTGCAAAAGCCCAAGAAATCACTCGACCTCGTACGTATGTAAAAGTTATAATAGTATTGTTGAAACTCGCTTGAATGTGAATAACTCCTTTTGGTATTCGACGTTCATTCTTATGTAAACCACTCCGTACATTCTTACGTTAACAATTTTTTGTTATAGGTTTGTCATATTTTATTATATCATATTTGTTGAAGTTGAGACCGGTCGGTCTGTCGGTCTGGCTTGGCGGGTTACTGACCGGGCGGTCTGGCGGTTTGCCTTCAGCGGGTTGGTTGCTGTGTTGAGGTCTGAGGTCCAAGCGGTCTAGCGGTCTGTTACTGGTGACCAGGAGACCGGGCGGTCTAACGGTCTCTCTTGGCGGCTTGTCTCTCTCTCTGGCAGTGGCCGAGCGGTTAGCCCTTCTGTCTAACCGCGCGGCTTGTTCCGGTCTGTTGTTCTAGCCGCCCAGATTCTTTTGTATAGTTTTAGTCCCACATCTCTTATTTGTATTCTCTCTTCTCTCCTCCATTCTATATAAGGGAGGCCATACCTTTGTAATAGATACCTTTTTCTGATAATAAAATTTCAGTTATACCATTTCCGGCTTGTTTTAGTTCGCTTCTAACATGGTATCAGAGGCATCGATCCTTTCCTCCTGATTCTGTGCTTCTCTCTGTCCGCGCGGCTTGCTTCTCCGGCTTGCGCCCTGTCCGCGCGGTCTCCTTGTCGTTGCCCTCTGTGTGCGCGACCTGTTGCCTTGTTCACTGCGACCTGTCGCCTTGTTCGCCGCGACCTATCGCCGTGTGCCTTGCCTCCTCCTGTTTGCTCTTGCTCTGGTCGTCGCGACCTATTGCCTAGTTCGCCGCGACCTGTTGCCTAGTTCGCCGCGACCTATTGCCGTGTGCCTTGCCCTCTCTCGTGCTTCTGTTCGAGCGGACTGTCTGCTTGCCGCTCGACTTCTTCCCCTTTGCTTGTTACTGCGGCTTGGTCGTGGTCTCTCTGACCGCTGGTGTCTGACTTCCTGACCGCTGCAGTTCCTCTTCTGCCTATCCGCGCTGCTTGTTTTCTAACCGCGCGGCTTCCTGTTGGATTGCTCTTATGGCTCTTTCTGATGCTTCTACTGCCACCACTCCTGCTGCCACCTCTGTAGCCAATCCGGCTCCTCCTACTCCTTCCGGGAACCTTGGCACTGTTTCCAAGCTTGTCGGCTCCAACTACCAGGATTGGAGCGTCTCTTTCACCTTTCTCCTTCGCTCGCAACGCAAACGCCACCATCTCGTTGATGACCCTCCTCCTACCACTTCCCCTCTCTTTGATGACTGGGATGCGAGTGACGCTCTTGTGCGTACTTGGCTCGCTAACAGTCTATCCGATGAATGCCTTCCCGTCATCCGTCATGATGAGACGGTGAAGGCCGCTTGGCTTCATCTTGCTGCTTTGTATTCTAAAGGGGCTCAGACGTCCCGCATCTATACGTTGTATGCGGACCTCTTTGCCCGGCCTACCTTGTCTCCTGCTGCTGCCTACCAACAAGTTCAAGCTCTTGGGGCTGAGATTCTTCAGAATCGCCCCTTTTCTGCGGATCTGGCTCAACAACACAAGCACTTCCAGGAGCTTCTGGTTGTGTGTTATCTGCTTCGTCTTCCTGACACTTATGACACGATCCGCCAACAAATTCTGGGTGAGGCGGAATCCCCTACCTTAGATGCCACCGCTGCTCGCATCGCCGCTGTCACCTCTCTCCTTCAGCGCCCGCTTCTACCCGCTCCTTCTCCTCCGGATAACTATGCTCATCAAACTCAGCGGAGTGGCTCTGGTAGCCGCAGTCATCAGTCTGGCGGACGTCCTTCTTCCCGCTATCTCTGCTCTCACTGCGGCCGCACCGGACACACTCTTGACCGCTGCTGGACAAAACATCCCCATCTTCGCCCCTCGGGTGACTCTTCCGCCTCTTCTTCTAAACCGTCTGCTTCCGTGGTCACATCATCAGGTAGTGCCCATGTAGTCACTCAAGGTAAATGGCTTATCGACTCCGGTGCTACTAATCATATGACGGACAATCCTCAGTGCTTCTCTCTCCTCGAACAGCATGATCGTTTGCCCCCGGTCCTCATTGCAGACGGTTCTCCCTCCCCGGTTCATGGGTCGGGAGTGGTTCATGTTACTCCGTCCCTTCGGCTAGAGGACACTCTCTATGTGCCCAAGTTTCCGTGCAATCTGTTGTCGGTTACTTCTTTGTGCAAGCAGCTTCAATGTTCGGTAATGTTTACTCTATCTTCTCGCTCTTTTCAGGATCCGAGCTCCCAGCGGACGATTGCTACTGGGACTGAGAGCGGCGGCCTCTACTTCCTCGACAACGTTTCCGCTTTGTCCGCCTTCTCTTCTTCTTGTACGGATCTTCTCCAGTGGCATCTCCGTCTCGGTCATCCTCCACCACGTCTTCTGCATCAGCTTCTGCCCCACCTCCCTCCCTCCACTACTCCTCTCCACTGCGAAGCATGTCAACTTGGCAAGCATCATCGTTCCTCCTTCCCGCCGAAGCAAGGTCGGGGCTCTACCCGTCCATTTGATCTAGTCCACTCAGATATCTGGGGACCTGCTCCTACCCTTACTATTGGTCGGGGTAGTTCTTATTTTGTAACTTTTATTGATGATTTTTCTAGATGTACTTGGGTGTATCTCTTACGAGATCGCTCTGAACTTTTTAATGTATGGACCTCCTTTTATCATTTAATCAAAAATCAGTTTGGTGTTAGTGTTAAAACTTTTCGCTCTGATAATGCAAAAGAATACTTAAGTCATGCTTTTACCTCTTTCTGTGTACAACATGGCATTATTCATCAGACAAGTTGTGTCTATACGTCCCAACAAAATGGGGTGGCGGAACGCAAAAACCGTCACCTCCTCGATGTTGCTCGCACATTAATGACTCAAATGCATGTCCCTCGCTCATATTGGGGCTATGCTGTTCTTCTTGCTTGCTATCTCATCAATCGCCTTCCCTCCTCCGTTCTCCAGGGAAAAACCCCTTTTTCCATCCTTTATCCTGGCAAGGAGCCTTTTTCTCTCCCTCTCCGACTCTTTGGGTGCACTGCTTTTGTGCATGTCCCATCTGCCACCCGTGATAAGCTCTCCCCTCGCTCCACCAAATGTGTTTTTCTGGGGTACTCGGTCACTCAGAAAGGCTACTGCTGCTTTGATCCTGTTCTTCGTAAACAGTTTGTCTCCGCTGACGTTACCTTCTTCGAGAATGCCTCCTACTTCTCGGATGACTCCTCTTCTCTTCCTCCCACCTCGGATTCTCCTGTTATTCCATTCGTTCCCTCGTCTCCTACTGCGATATCCGCTCCTCCTCCGTCTCCGCCCACTCCTCTCCCTCCGCCTCTCTCTCCGCCTCCATCTCCCTCATCTCCGCTGCCGTCGCTCTCTCCTCCCGGGCCAGCTCTCTCTGCCACGGATGCTCTGGATGCCGAGGAGCACGCCGACCTGGATCTTCCTGTAGCTCTTCGTAAAGGGGTGCGGACGTGTACCCTACACCCCCTTGCTGCTGTTGTTTCATATGATCGTCTTACCCCTTCTCGCAGGGCCTTTGCACTGGCTATCTCTGCTACTACCACACCTCGTTCCTACCAGGAGGCCCTGGCCATTCCTCACTGGAAGCTGGCCATGGATGAGGAAATGGCGACCCTCACAGAGCGGGGTACCTGGACTCTTGTCCCTCCTCCCCTTGATACAGATGTTGTTGGCTGTCGATGGGTCTTTGTAGTCAAGTTTGGCCCAGATGGCACTGTAAACCGTTACAAAGCTCGTCTGGTGGCTAAGGGCTTTACTCAAACCTATGGGGTGGATTACTTTGACACCTTCTCTCCCGTGGCTCGTCTCAGCACTATACGGGTCCTTCTCTCTGTGGCAGTCAACAAAGACTGGCCCCTTTCCCAGCTGGATATCAAGAATGCCTTCCTTTATGGTGATCTTCAGGAGGCCGTCTACATGGAGCAACCTCCAGGGTATGTTGCTCAGGGGGATACACGAGTCTGCCGGCTACAGAAGGCAATCTATGGCCTCAAGCAGAGCCCTCGAGCTTGGTTTGACAAATTCAGCGGCATCGTGGCGGCCGTTGGTTTTGCTCGCAGCGCTGCTGATCACTCTCTATTTATTCGCAAAACCTCTTCGGGACTGGTGGTTCTTGCAGTATATGTGGATGATATTCTTCTCACTGGTGATGACCAGGAAGGTGTAGCCTTGACAAAGCGGCATCTTCGCCAACATCTAGTCACGAAAGATATGGGTTCTCCGAAGTACTTTTTGGGGATCGAAATCTCTCGGAAGCCCAACTCTTTAGTCCTCTCTCAGCGTAAGTATGCTCTTGATATTTTAAAAGAAGCAGGATTGACTGGGGCCAAACCTGCCCGATGTCCCATGGCTGTTGGAGAAGACAAAACCTGGACAGATGATTCGCCTCTTCTTTCAGATGCTTCGCGGTACAGGCGTCTAGTTGGTAAGCTCATATACCTCACCGTGACTAGGCCCGACATCTCCTATGCTGTGGGCAAGGTGAGTCAATTCATGCAAGCTCCCAGGGAGTGCCATCTACAGTCCGCCTTGCGGATCTTGGAGTACGTCAAAGCAGCCCCTGGGAAAGGATTGCTCTTTCAGAAGAATGATCATCTGATGGTTGAAGCTTACTCAGATGCGAGTTACGCTGATGACAAAGGGGACCGCAAGTCTACCTCCGGTTTCTGTACCTTTGTTGGGGGCAATCTGGTAAGTTGGAAGAGCAAGAAGCAATCTGTTGTCTCCAGGTCCAGTGCTGAAGCTGAGTATCGGAGTATGGCATCGACCACTTGCGAGCTAAAGTGGCTACGGGCTCTCATGTTGGATTTAGGAGAGGTCTACAACCATCCTCTACCTATGTTCTGTGACAACAAGGCTGCTATATATATCTCCAAAAATCCAGTCTTCCATGAGAGAACCAAACACATTGAGGTCGACTGTCATTTCATTCGTGAAGAGATTCTGAAGGAATAAATTTGTACTCCCTTCGTCACGTCTGAAAAAGAGCTGGCTGACATCTTCACCAAGCCAGTATCCGCCTCATTTCTTCATATATGTGACAAGCTGGGCATGATCGACATATATGCTCCAGCTTGAGGGGGAGTGTTGAAGTTGAGACCAGGCGGTCTGTCGGTCTGGCTTGGCGGGTTACTGACCGGGCGGTCTGGCGGTTTGCCTTCAGCGGGTTGGTTGCTGTGTTGAGGTCTGAGGTCCAAGCGGTCTAGCGGTCTGTTACTGACGACCAGGAGACCGGGCGGTCTAACGGTCTCTCTTGGCGGCTTGTCTCTCTCTCTCTGGCAGTGGCCGAGCGGTTAGCCCTTCTGTCTAACCGCGCGGCTTGTTCCGGTCTGTTGTTCTAGCCGCCCAGATTCTTTTGTATAGTTTTAGTCCCACATCTCTTATTTGTATTCTCTCTTCTCTCCTCCATTCTATATAAGGGAGGCTATACCTTTGTAATAGATACCTTTTTCTGATAATAAAATTTCAGTTATACCATTTCCGGCTTGTTTTAGTTCGCTTCTAACAATATTCATAACACTAAAAAGAAGAACAATAGAAGCATCGTGCTGCTAGGCGAAGCGATGGAGTGATGTACCCTAGATGGCGAGAGTCCAGTAGCCGAAAGCATCACTAGTTTACGCTCTGACCCGACTAGCATGGGGCACGTGGAATCCCGTGTGAATCAGCAAGGACCACCTTGCAAGGCTAAATACTCCTGGGTGAACGATTACAAAGTAGTACCGTGAGGGAAAGGTGAAAAGAACCCCCATCAGGGAGTGAAATAGAACATGAAACCGTGAGCTCCAAAGCAGTGGGAGGAGAATGTGATCTCTGACCGCATGCCTGTTGAAGAATGAGCCGGCGACTCATAGGCAGTGGCTTTGTTAAGGGAATCCACCGTAGCCGTAGCGAAAGCGAGGGCGATTGTCACTGCTTATGGACCCGAACCTGTGTGATCTATCCATGACCAGAATGAAGCTTGGGTGAAACTAAGTGGAGGTACGAACCGACTGATGTTGAAGAATCAGCTGATGAGTTGTGTTTAGGGGTGAAATGCCACTCGAACCCAGAGCTAGCTGGTTCTCCCTGAAATGCGTTGAGGCGCACTAGTTGATTGGACATCTAGGGGAGACATCTCTCTTTTTCCCTGGGGGTCTTTCTAATTACCACTGCTTAGCTTTCAATTCGCCTCTGACCATCAAATGAAATATGAATAACCCATCCTCCTCTCTTTTAAACAAGGGGCGCTTCCGGTTCTGTGCGCGCTTCAAAAAATTTTGTCTTCTCCATATTACCATATCTCTAGAGTCAATAATTTTCTATGAGGAACTACTAAACTCAATCACTTGCTGCCGTTACTCAATAGTTTTCTGTTGAGTTCTATCCCGTAGAGGTACTCCAATTGGATCAGTGATCGATTTCTAGGTTTCGTCGTAAACCTAATTGGTTACTTCCAATTACATAAATCAATAGTTCAAACCACACTCAAAGGTAGGGCATTTCCCATTGATATAGGAACTTTTATACCAGAAACAATGGTATCTCAATTATATCCCCTCTGGGATGTAAAATATATCTCTTCTCACCATCCCCATAGTGTATAAGACAAATGTATGCATTTCGATTAGGGTCGTATTCTATGGTTATGATTCTACCAGATATCTCTTTTTCATTCCGTCGAAAGTCGATTTTACGATATAAATGCTTATGACCTCCCCCTCTATTCCCTGCAGTAATGATCCCTCTGGCATTACGACCTTTACCACAACGATGCTGTCCATAGATCAAATTATTTCGTGGATTGGATTTCACTTGACTGTCTATGGCTCCATTGTGCATGCTCGGGGTAGAAGTTTTGTATAAATGTATTGTTGTGTTATTAAGTCTTTTGCTTTAAGTTCTTTTCTCTATAAGAGGTGGAATAGAATAACCCGGTTGAAGCGTAATGATCATATGTCTGTAATGCATTGTATGTCCCATAATAGGTCCCATCATTCTACCCTTTCCCGGGAGTCGATGACTATTCATAGCTATGACCTCGACACCAAAGAAGATTTCGATCCAATGCTTTATTTCTATCCTAGTTGATCCTGATTGGACATTAGAAGTATATTGATTGTTGCCCAATAACCGAATACTTTTTTCTGTAAATACTGCATATTTGATTCCATCCATAAATCCATTTTATTCCCTATGAGTTCCTGTATTGATAAGAATTCTAGTTCTTACTGTCCATATGTTATGGTATGAATATACCATACCAATTTATTATGTGTGTGTGTGTGTGTGTGTGTGTGTGTATATATATATATATATAATGGGATTCCATTGATACAAAGGCAATTACAATAGACTTCTTGAATGTTCTCATTGGCGTGCATCCAGTAGGAATTGAACCTACGAATTAGCCAATTATGAGTTGGGTGCTTTAACTATTCAGCCATGGATGCTTAACAGGGATCATCATACATCATTAATAACCAAATTCCAATTGAAATGAAATCTTTAGGAGTAATCAATGAAACAACATCAATTCAAATCCTGGATATTCGAATTTAGCGAGATATTGAGAGAGATCAAGAATTCTCATTATTTCTTAGATTCATGGATCAAATTTAATTTAGTGGGATCTTTCACTCACCTTTTTTCCACCAAGAACGTTTTATGAAACTCTTTGACCCCCAAATTTGGAGTATCCTACTTTCACGTGATTCACAGGGTGCAACAAACAATCGATATTTCACGATCAAAGGTGTAGTATTGCTTGTTGTAGTGGTACTTATATCTCGTATTAATAATTGAAAGATGGTCGAAAGAAAAAAATCTTTATTTGATGGGGCTTCTTCATATACCTATGAATTCCATTGGACCCAGAAATGAGACATTAGAAGAATCTTTTTGGTATTCCAATAGAAATAGGTTGATTGTTTCGCTCCTGTATCTTCCAAAAGGGAAAAATATTTTTGAGAGTTGTTTCATGGATCCACAGGAGAGTACTTGGGTTCTCGCAATAAATAAAAAGTGTATCATGCCTGAATCTAACCGGGGTTCACGGTGGTGGAGGAACCAGATCGGAAAAAAAGGAACCCTCTGCTGCAGAATAGACTACTGCACAGATCTGGGCGGCTAAGAAGTCGCCCGATCTGGGCGTACATAAGGCGGGAAGGCGTCCCACCCTCTACAGTAGAAGGTGATGTTTTTAGTTGTCTACCTAAATAACCTAGAGGGCGAGTGAATATGTGAGGTCTGTGTCTTTTTGCGAAATAAAAATTTGAGCGAGCGAAGCACAGAAAACAAGCACACACAACAGAGAGTACACCAGATATATAGTGGTTCCCTAATCTTGGGTACGTCCACTCTCCACCTCACCGATCTAGCAACACACTAGACTCGGCTACTTTACTCTTTCCTCGGATTGAAAACCAATAATCCTACAGCTCGGAGCAACGCCTCTACAAATCGATCCACAAAATGGATCTACACTTGGAAGAAAAACTTCCTACAAACTCGGAGACAAAGCTCCTACAAGAATAAAATGATTTACAAATAAATACACAAACTTGTCTTCACAGATCTGGCAAAGACTCGACTTCTTCCTTCTTGAAAAATTGAAAAGCCCTTTCAGAAGAGTTGAGGAAGAAATCTGAGAATGCTTGAATCTGAGAGTTTAGAATAACCACGATCACGAAAGAGATGTGCGGCGATAGAGAAGGCTTGATCTGTTGATTCCTCTTGTCTGAATACTTTGGATCGAGAAGATCGGAGTCGATGAAGATGATGAGCAGCAGCGCGGTTCTTCCCGATTTAGAATGAATAAAAACGATTCATAAAATTTTCTCTCTCTCTGTTATTCTTCCTTAGGGTTAGTCAAATGTGATTAGACCTTTTATAGGAATCAACTAACGATCATAATCATAAAAGACTCAGACACGTGGACCAATAATTAAGGAAATTATTTTGAAAACGCATCCCGTCACTTAACGAAATTCTAGAGAAAAAGAATCAAACTTCAGTTCTCGAGTGGATATAAAATTACTCGAGAACAAAGTCTGGTTCTCGAGAAAGCAACTATAGGAATCTCGAGAAGAGACACTTAAGGAAATTTCAGGAAAAACATCTTCATTACTCGAGTGGAATATGGATTACTCGAGTACTCAATTTGTTTCTCGAGAAATGGAAGTAAGCTTCTCGAGTATAAGACTTAGATAAAATCCTGAAAATAATTCTGGCTACTCGAGTAATAGAACTTGACTTCTCGAGAAGTAGATGGAATTCTCGAGTATAGGTACTTCACTACTCGATTAATAGATATACTTCTCGAGTACTTGACTTCTGTCACTCGAGACAAAGTATTAAACTACTCGAGTAAAGGCTTTTAGCTACTCGAGTACTAGACTTAGAGAAAATCCATAGCTAGAAATCTCTGTTAACTCGACAACAAGGAGAGATCTACTCGAGCAATAGAATTAGCTTATCGAGAACTAAGTTCAGTCTTCTCGAGAACTATTTCCCTTACTCAAAATCTAGATTTAGCTCAATCGAGTACTCACTGAAAATCTACTCGAGTACTCAAGTCCTTGAGTAAAACACTTAGAAAAATTTTAGCTTCCTGAAAATTTTTCTTTCTTCAATGAAATCAACAACAAGTCTTTCTCCTACAAGTATAGTGCTTGAAAATGAAGTGTATCCCAATAAAGAGGCTACACATGAGTCAACACCATGGATCACACAATGAGGTATTACATTGTATGGTCCTGTGTTGGTGACTCATTGTACAATAATATTGGTCTACACTTGGCAGTTAAGTCCTGCAAACACATAACTCAAATAAGGCATCAAATACACCTTAATTCATCTTAGTTTAAGGGTGACTTCATACAAATCTAGATTATTGTGGATACAAAACCCAACAATCTCCCCCTATTTATAGAAGTCAGAACCATCTACACTAAGGTGAATTACATCAAGATAACCAAATAAGAGGACTAGATAACAAAGAGAAAATGAGAATAATAAGCTAAGAATTAAGACAATAATAGATCATCAAAATTAAAGATTTATATATATAGAATTGTCCATGAATTCCATTTCCACACAATCTCAAACACAATCTAAATCTTTTGTCATTCCTTGGCTTAATGTTGTTGCTGTTGTTTTTCTTTCTTTTCTTGTTGTCTTCTTTGGTAGCTGAATAGTTTTGGATAATACTTTGGTGGTCTTGGAGGAGCATAGGGTTGTTCCTTCTATACTCTCTATCATAAATTATTCTCTTAGTAATATATTTCTCATACAAGTCCCACTCATGGGAGCTGTAATGATCATGTCTATTCTCATTATAGTCCATAACTAATTTGAGAGTATCAAGGATTAAGGACTTAGATGTAGGGCTCCAAATCTCTGTAAATTCTTGAGCTTTCCTCTTTTCTGCTTCTGGGTTTGGAATGGACTTGCTAGCAGAAGCTCCGTCATCATACTTTCTTCATTAGGAATATGTGCTTCAGGTTGTTCTTGAGGTAGATCAGTTTCCCAAACTCGAGCATAGGTTTCCGGAGGAGGAGCTTCTGATCCTTCAGGCCTTGGTGAGATTGTTGGTTGTTGAGCTGACTGTTGAGCTGGCTGATGCTGTGTAGTGGGATTGAGATGATGAGGAATTAGATTTAGATCTGCTTGAAAGTCAGGGAATATCTGATTATTCATCCACAATGATGTGTCATAAGTGTGAAACTTTATACCATTTATCTGAGTTTGTACATCAACATGAATTTCCTTTAACTTTGCTTCCCAGAGAGTATTCATGTTTGCATCTGATTTTTCCAAGTATTCTTTGACTAAACACTCCCCCTTTCTGACTTCTACAAATAGGGTTTCTATAACAGCCTCTTTGAAAGTGCTAACTTCTTCACAAGTTTTGAAGTTAAGTTCTTGGGCTTTCTTTTCTAGCTGGATTTGATTATTTACAAGAGTTACTGATTGATCCATCACCTGACCAATGTTGGTAATGGTGTGGTCCAGAGCTTTCCCACCTATTTTGAAAAGGTGTTTCAGCTCATCAGTATTATGCTGGATTTAAGAAAAACCTCTGCTCATTTCTTTTTCTAGAGCAGCAACTTTTTCTGTAACAGCCTTTAGAATCATCAAAGTATTTTCTCTATTGAAGGAGCATTAACTCTATCTTACCTAATATATCAGCAGCAGCAGAGAGGGAGATGGAGTTTCAGCTTGAGGAACTGGAGGAGGAGGAGTAGTCCATGGAACAATTTCTTCAATAACCACTGAACTCTGATCCCTTGTAGTGTGAATCATAATATCACCTTCCTCACCAAGAATGGTGGGAAGAGTGAAATCCAAGCTTTTTAGAGCAGCTTCAGCTGGTTCTGGGGAGGCAGCTTTCTCACCAGAGATCAAAACAGTTTCTTCTTTTACTATATCAGTAGCAGGAGACTGGGAGATAGGGGATTTTGGTTCAGAATGATGTTGTTCTGGTGATGGTGCTGGAGTTTGTTCTGGAGATGGTTCTGGAGATGGAGATTTTTCTAGTTGGAAGGGAGGAAGAGGATCTTTAGAAGACAGTTCTTCTACCATCTGATTAATATCTTCTTCAGTAGAAAGGATATTCTCTTGCACTTGGGCATCTGAGATTTCCTATTCAGGGGTGGCTGGGTGGAGTGCAGCAGTAGGAGGAGGGGTAGGTATTCTTTCCTCTTGAACTGAAGGAGCAGGCTCCCCCTCAGCAGCTGTACCATATGTGCCAGCTACTTGATTTAGAGGAGGAGATGGAGTCCTGTCCTTAATTTCTGGATGGTCATGAGCCTTGGCAGTTTTGGCTGGATTCTTCAGTTTAAGTTCCCATCTTTGAATGGAAGAAACAAAAACCTTCTTCATGTGGTGAAGAGTTATGCCCTTAGATAAATAAAAAACTTTTGGTTTAAACTCATGCAGGAGAAGAGAAATAATCCCAGCATAGGTAGGTGCTTTAATGCTTTCTATTATTTTGTCGAGAATCATCATACCAAACTGAAATTTCTTCCTGCAGATAATGGCTGTCATCATATAAAAGTGATCGGCAGTGATGAAGCTTATAGAAGTTGTCTTGTATAAAAGTACTTTCCCCGGAATATCAACCAGAAGTTTGCCCTCTGTATTGAGGTCTGGTCGAAGAATGTTTTTTATAACAACAGAAATTCCACAGAAGCTATAGGCTCTGTCATAGTCCTCGGCAGTTATGTCATCTTCTTCTTCAATCACTGGAAGTCAGAGAAGCTTAGAAACAACTATCTTGGAAAGCTTAATTTTGATTCCTCGAACTCTTGACTCAAGAATTTTACCATTTCTTCTGACCTTTGCATTCTGAAAGAATTCTTCGACTTTTAGAAAAAGAATCTTACATGGTTGCTGTAGAACAAATGTTAAGCCGGCGGTATCCAGAAGAAGAAGATTCTAAAAATCTTCTAAAATATCTGCAATTCCGGTCGAGACGAGTTCACTTACAATCCCTATCTTCGAAGTCAGTGCCATTGATCCAGAGAATACGAAACTTGACTGCGAAAAAAGAGATGGCGGAGAGCTCTACGACGGCAGCGAAAGACGAGCAGTCTTCTTCTTTCTTTTCGAGAAAGGGGTTTTGAGATCGAAAAAATGGAAATTCTAGAGTTTTCTATTTATATGATCCCTAATTTGTGATGATTAAGGAATTAAATAATGTGACATACCTGAGATTATGGCGGCATAAATATCTGGGTGCGAATATCAAAATTTGAACGTGAAGCCGAAAAAGAAAAAATTCCTTCTGATTTCTCGAGTGGACAAGCATTACTCGAGTGAAATAACTATAGTACTCGAGTAATATCTAGAACTTCTCGAGAAGTATCTTATTACTCGAGTAGTATTTCTCGAGAGGTATACTTAGTTCTCAAGTAGTCCAATTAAGTACTCGAGTAGTGATAGGTCTTACTCGAGAAATGAAGTCTGGACTTAGGAAATTCTGAATTTTTGAAGTGATTCTTGATCCTTGAGCTATGTTGTGAGTCGTCCTTCTTTATTCTTCTTTGTTGAGCATGCCAAGTTATGTTTTGAAGAACGAGAACTTGGACTCGTCCAGCGGCTTTGTGAAAATGTCTGCAACATGCTTATCAGTTGGGACATACTGGAGGTTGATGTCTCCATGCTCTGCATGCTCCCGGATGAAGTGATACCTCAGCTCTATATGCTTTGTCCTACTGTGAGAGACTTGGTTTTTGGCGATTACAATTGCACTGGAAGAGTCACAAAACATTGGAATATTTTAGAACTTCATGTTGTAATCTTCAAACTGGTTATTTATCTATAGCAACTGTGCACAACAACTGCCTGTAGTTATATATTCTGACTCGGTTGTTGAAATTATAACACAGTTCTGCTTCTTAATACTCCAGGATATGAGTCTTCTTCCTAGGAATTGACAAGTCCCGAAAGTGATCTTCCCGTCATCTTTAGTTCCTGCAAAATCTGCATCAATTAGTTCGTTATCGTTACTTCTTAGGTACCATAAGCCAAGCTTTGGTGTACCTTTAAGGTATCTCAAAATTCGCTTTACAGCAGCGTAGTGAGATTCCTTACAGTTCACTTGAAATCTAGCACATACATATGTTGAAAACATTATGTCTTGTCTACTCGTAGTAAGGTAGAGCAGAGATCTAATTATACTTCTGTACTTGGTTTCATCCAAAGGTTTCCCTTTCTCATTCTTATCTAGAGACATAGCTGAACCCATTGGAGTCCTCAAAAAGGTTGCGCTCTACATTCCGAATTTCTTAATTAACTCCTTGTTGAACTTTGTCTGAGAGATGAAAATTCCATCTTCAGATTGTTTCACCTGAAGTCCTAAGAAATACTTCAGCTCTCCCATACTGCTCATTTAAAACTTCCCTTGCATAAGTTTTGAACACTTCTTGCAGTGGTTGTCGTCAGTAGAGTCAAAAATAATATCATCGACATAGATTTGCACTAGCAAAATCTTGCCTTTTATTTCCCTAAGAAATAATGACTTATCTATCTTTCCCCTTGTGAACTTGTTCTCAAGAAGAAAGCTAGACAGCGCCTTATACCAAGCTCGAGGAGCTTGTTTCAAATCATATAATGCTTTAAATAAAAGATAAACATGATCAGGAAAGTTAGAATCAACGAAACCTGTGGGTTGTTCCATATACACTTCTTACTTTATGTCACCATTAAGAAAGGCCGACTTCACATCCATCTGATAGAAAGTGAAGCCCTTAAGTGCAGCATAAGCTAGGAACAACCTGATTGCCTCCAATCTCGCCACTGGAGCATATGTCTGGTCGAAGTTGATTCCTTTTTCTTGTCAGTATCCTTTGGCGACGAGTTTAGGCTTATTCTTTATGATTGTTCCATCTTCGTCCATCTTGTTCCTGTGGACCCACTTGGTTCCAATGATATTCTTACCTTTGGGTCTTGGAACAAGCTTCCATACTTGACAACGCTTGAATTGGTTCAATTCTTCTTCCATTATCATTATCCAAGATGCGTCCGAGTTTGCTTCCTCAAACTTCTTTGGTTTAACCTGTGAGAGAAAGCTCAAATGTAAATGTTCATTAGTTGTACCTCTACGAGTTCTGAAATCGTCCCGGGTATCTCTGATGATTTGATCAATTGGGTGATCCTTCAAGTGTCTGAGCTCTAGGTTCCTTGCATCTGGAGCTTCTTCTATCCCTTGAGTGACTTCATCAACTTGAATGATATCTTCATCATGGTGATCATCTTCTCCAATAGGGGTTGGAGTGGTGATCGTGATGAACTCTTGATCTTTTTCCTTAACTTGCTTATCCAAGCACAATTCCTTTAGTCATGAACATGCATCTTCAACGAACACACTAGAAGAACTGCTTTGTAGCAAGCTCGTCTCATCAAATACAATATGAATAGATTCTTCCACAACCAGGGTTTTCTTATTGAAAATCCTATTGCCTTACTATGGCTACTATATCCTACGAAAATACCTTCAAAGCTCTTTTCACTAAATTTAGTGGTGTGATACTTACCATTATTAAGGACGAAGAATTTACTACCAAAGATTCAAAAGTATGAAATGATCGGTTTCCTTCCCTTTAGTAGCTCGTAAGGTGTCTTATTATGGTTTTTGTTTATTAGTGATCGAGAGTACATGTGGCATGCAGTGTTTACGGCTTCAACCCAGAAATATTCCGGTACTGAGGCATCACTCAACATGGTCCTGCAAGTCTATATGAGCGTTCTATTCCTTCTCTCAGCAAATCCGTTCTGTTAAGGAGTACGAGGAAGGAAAACTCATGAAAGATACCAAGACTTTCACAGAATTCTGTCATGGCCCCAGACTTGAACTCTGTTCCATTATCACTTCTGATTTTGACAATGGAGCAGCTGTATTCATTCTGGATTTGCTTGATAAAATTCGTAAAGATATCAAAGGTATCTGACTTGTGTTTTAGAAAAAACACCCACGCAAAGCGAGAGTAATCTTCAATAATAACCAATGTATAATCCTTACATCCACAACTTCTAATTTGTAGTGGACCGAACAAGTCCATATGAAGTAGGTGTAAACACCTATTAGAATCTTTTCCAATAATGCTTTTAAAGGTAGCCCTTGTTTGCTTGCCTTTCACACATGCATGACAAGATCTATCTTTAACGCACTTGTCATTTGGGGCATCACATACTAAATTAAGAGAAAATAATTTATTAATAGTTTTGAAATTTATATGTGCTAATTTATTGTGTCATTGGTCACCATGAGACGCACTATATTTTGCCAAAAAGTACATTGGTGTAGAAGAGTCTATGCAAATAAAATTTAAAAAGATATTCCTACTACGAGTGTCTGATAAAATTGTTTCTAAATTATCAACCGATTTTATCAAACACTTGTCTGCATGAAATTCTACGTTGTATCCTTTATCACAGAGTTGGCTTATGCTTATAAGATTCTGTTCCAATCCTTCAACATAAGCCACATCAGAAAAGGATACACTACCATTGGTAATCATATCGTAGCCTTTTGTAATTCCTCTATCAGAACCTCCAAAGATGACCTTTGGCCCGTTCATGACTGGAGAATAATTCTGGAGAAGGCTTCTAGTCCCGGTCATATGCCAAGAGCATCCACTGTCCAAATACCAAATAGGATTTTTTGTGGCCTTTAGACATTCCTGCAAAAATAAGATCAAGTTGCCTTCAGAACACAAACTTGTTTGGGTCCTTAGTCTCTTGTTAGCACACTCCCCCTACGAGTGTTAACATTGTGAGTGGTCTTTCTCACATTATTAACTTGAGGAGTTTCATAATATCTTGGATTAAACCAACAATCTATGGCGAAGTGACCAACCTTGCCACAACACCAACAATCAAATCTATTATATCTTTGCCTAATGATCTCCTGCTTGACCTTTTGAGATTGTGGTCTAGCAGGGGCAGTAGAATTTGAAGTAGAATCATAATGGTGATGACATTCACATGACTTCTTCTCCTTAGTAGGCTTTTCTACAACGTGTTTAGTTTTTGGTGCTTTCTTGATGTTATGGCCATGATTGTAAGGTCCGTAGCTCTGAAGAGTGATCTCCGCATAAGGTGCTTTGAAGACACTCTCGCCAAAGTTCCGAGGATGAGTACATCCTTGGTACTGAGACTTGGGCTCTACAAGAGTAGGCCTAACAAAGTGACCGTAGGTTGAGTCAAGATCAAACTCGTTCGTTGGAAAGATAACCTTCTTGAGCGAAGTTTGTTCTTGAGGAGCTTTCCCTTTCTCCTTGGCTAGAGCCTTCTTAGCAGCCTTATTTCTCCTTTTGGCCTTGTTTCTCCTAGAAGATTTATTAGGGGATGCCACATGGCCTAAGCCAGCACCTTTGGCCTGAGCAGAGAATTCAGCAACAAGCATAAGAACTATCTTGGGCTTGGAGAAACTTTCAACAAGTTTCTTTCCAGCTACAAGTTATTCTTCCAATTCCTTGATGATTTTCTCCTTCAGATCTAGGTGCTCGAGAGCCTTATTATATTCTTCCATTGTATTATGGAAGTCTTTCCTGAGTGAGTCCATCATTACAATTTCCTTCCTCAGATTGCTCTCTTCAGCCTTAAGAGATTTGATCTCCTTATCCTGAGCTCTTACAACTCTACGACATTTGTCGTAAGCTTTGATCAACTCTTTATATTGAGACACGAGTTCAGATTCCTTATCAGAAGAACATTCCTCATGATCATGGTCAGAATCATCAAATTCAGAAAGAGGTGTGTGAGAATTTACCTTCCCAGTGAACTGGGGTTCTTCCTCTTCATCTGTTTGTGCAATAAGCCCAAAGTAGGCTTCCTCCTTATCACCAGACTCAGATGAGTTTGTGTCACTGAGGGTCTTGACCTTCTTGGCTCTCAGGCTTCTTTCGGTCTTCTTCTTATTGTAAGAAGTTTTCTTTTCCTCTCTTCTTCCACCCTCCTTCTCGTTAGGGCAGTCAGCTATGACGTGTCCTGGCTTATTACAACAATAACAAACAATGTCAGTAGAAAAATGTTTATTCTGCTTAGGGTAATACCTGTCTTGGCTATTTGAGCCCTTCTTGTGACGATCACTATCGTGACTTGATCTTCTGAATGAGGTATCCTTGCCTTTCCATTGCTTCTTTTTGTTCAAGAATTTCTTGAACTGCCTTGAGAGAAGAGAAAACTCTCCTTCAGATAATTCTGAGCCTGAGGTGCTTGGCTCTGAAGATTCTTCTTCACTTTCTTCTTGTGCCGGGGCAGGAGAAGCAGCCTTAGACTTCCTTGAGGTGTCTGCCTTTAGAGCAACAGACTTCTCCTTGGATGAAGACCTATTCTTCTCTTCTTTAGCTTTTCTTGAATTTATTTGTAACTCATATGACATAAGCTTTTCGAAGAGATTTTGCGGGTCTGTCTCTGCTAGCTTTACAAATTCCCGGATAGCACAAATCTTGTTATCCCATTCCTTAGTTAGGGATCTCAGGAACTTATCATTCAGTTCCCCATTTGTGAAGACCCGACTATAGACTCTTAGGCCGTTGATAATCTTGAAGAAATTCTCAAAGGTATCTGCAATGGAGTCCTTGGGACCTTGTCGGAATGCTTCATATTTCTGATTTAGAAGGGATCTTATGTCATCCCTAACTTCTTCAGTGCCTTCCATCAAGATGATGAGAGACTGCCACATTTCCTTGGCGGATTGACAGTGATTCAAATTCTACAGCATAGAATCATCGACTGCACTTGCGACGATATTTTTTGCTTTCTTGTCTAAAGAGATAAGTGCAATCTCATCCTTATCAAGATCCATCAGTTTCTTAGGAAATTGCTTTGTTGAGTCGATGGTGGAGGTGGTCATAGGAATGTGAGGTCCTTCTTCCACTATCATAAAAATTCTGGGATCCACGACTTCCATAAAGAACTTTATCCTTTCTTTCCACATAACAAAGTTGTTCTTTATGCACAGAGGAAGCTTTGCAAAATCCTTAACTCTATCCATGTTTGAATCCTTTAAAGACAACTAGGAGCAGATCTGTTCAAGGTGTTAACCTTTTTGATGAGCAACCTCCCTCTGATACTAATTGATGTTTTTAGTTGTCTACCTAAATCACCTAGAGGGGGGGGGGAGTGAATAGGTGAGGTCTACGTATTTTTGCGGAATAAAAATTTGAGCGAGCGAAGTGCAGAAAATAAGCACACATAACACAGAGTACACCAAATATATAGTGGTTCCCCAATCTTGGGTACGTCCACTCTCCACCTCACTGATCTAGCAACACGCTAGACTCGGCTACTTAACTATTTCCTCAGATTGAAAACCAATCCTACAACTCAGAGCAATGAACCTACAACTCGATCCACAAAAACGGATCTACACTCGGAAGAAAAACTTCCTACAAACTCGGAGAAAAAAATCTCCTACAAGAATAAAATAATTTACAAATAAATACACAAACTTGTTTTCACAGATCTGGCAAAGACTCGGCTTCTTCCTTCTTGAAAAATTGAAAAGCCTTTTCAGAAGAGTTGAGGAAGAAATCTGAGAATGCTTGGATCTGAGAGTTTAGAATTACCACGATCAAGAAAGAGATGTGCGGCGATAGAGAAGGCTTGATCTGTTGATTCCTCTTGTCTGAATCCTTTGGATCGAGAAGATCAGAGTCGAAGAAGACGATGAGCAGCGGCGCGGTTCTTCCCGATTTAGAATGAATAAAAATGATTCAGAAACTTTTTTCTCTCTCTCTCTGTTATTCTTCCTTAGAGTTAGTCAAATGCGATTAGACATTTTATAGGAATCAACTAACGGTCATAATAATAAATGACTCAGACACGTGGACCAATAATTAAGGAAATTATTTTTAAAAGCGTCCCGTCACTTAATAAAATTTCAGAGAAAAAGAATCGAACTTCAGTTCTCGAGTGGATATAAAATTACTCGAGAACAAAGTCTGGTTCTCGAGAAAGCAACTATAGGAATCTCGAGAAGCGGCACTTAAGAAAATTTCAGGAAAAACATCTTCATTACTCGAGTGGAATATGGATTACTCGAGTACTCAATTTATTTCTCGAGAAATGGAAGTAAGCTTCTCGAGTATAAGACTTATAGAAAATCCTGAAAATAATTCTGGCTACTCGAGTAATAGAACTTGACTTCTCGAGAAGTAGATGGACTTCTGGAGTACAAGTACTTCACTACTCGAGTAATAGATATACTTCTCGAGTACTTGGCTTCTGTCACTCGAGACAAAGTATTGAACTACTCGAGTAAAGGCTTTTAGCTACTCGAGTACTAGACTTAGAGAAAATCCTGAGCTATAAATCTCTGTTAACTCGAGAACAAGGAGAGATCTACTCGAGTAATAGAATTAGCTTCTCGAGAACTAAGTTCAGTCTTCTCAAGAACTATTTCCCTTACTCAAAATCTAGACTTAGCTCAATCGAGTACTCACTGAAAATCTACTTGAGTACTCAAGTCCTTCTCGAGTAAAACACTTAGAAAAATTTTAGCTTCCTGAAAATTTTTCTTTCTTCAATGAAATCAGCAACAAGTCTTTCTCCTACAAGTATAATGCTTGAAAATGAAGTGTATTCCAATAGAGAGGCTGCACATGAGTTAACACCATGGATCACACAATGAGGGATTATATTGTATGGTCCTGTGTTTGGTGACTCATTTTATACTGACATTGGTCTACACTTGGCAATTAAGTCCTGCAAACACATAACTCAAATAAGACATCAAATACACCTTAATTCATCTTAGTTTAAGGGTAACTTCATACAAATCTAGGTTATTATTGATATAATACCCAACAGAAAGGGCTGCCTAGATCTAGACATCCAGGAGGCCGCTAGATCAAAACAGCCAGGAAGCCACCAGATCTAGGAGACCAGGGGGAGGGTGGTCGGAAGGCTGCCCTTCTCCCAGGAAAAGGTCATTTCTTGCGAACATCTAGATGCCGTGTGCGGATGCGCGCGACCTGGGTCCACGTACAAGTGCTCATAGTCCCAGACCGCGCGTAGGTATGCGTGGTCTGCCACGTGCAAGTGCGCGCGGACTACTGCGTGCAGGTTTGTGTGTGATCCAACGTGTCGCACACATACTCGCGTGTGGCTGGAAGCCTTGCGTCGGTGGGAGTTGGCACGCTTGACATTGCACCCACATGATAGTGCTCGTAGGAGGCAGCTCTATAGGCGTGGGTGCGCGCGGGTGCGGCCGGAAGGTGGGGTTGTGATCATAGGTCCCGCGGTTCGGCCAGACCCGATCTAGGGAAACTCATCAAGAAATAAAATATAAAAAATTGTGGGCCTGATCACCGAATGTCGATCGCAGAGAAGGTCCCTATCACCGATCGACAATCAGGTCTCATGAAAACCAAGCACATTGGGGACTCGATTGCTGATTGACTATCGTTGGTCGGGTCCCGAGAAAACCAAGCACAATGGGGACTCGATTGTTGATTGACTATCGCTAATTAGATCCCTATCATCGATCGTTGTTAGATCCTAAAATAACCAGACACATTGGGGATCGATCATCGATTGGAAATCACTGACCAGAGCCCTCTCCTTGATCGATGATCGATGGCATGGATTGAACTCCCTCTTCCTTGCATCTCCTTTTCAGAGCATGCCCTAAAAACCTACGTTCCTGATCCCGTCATCAGCAAGTGCAACTCCATTCCTCCCATTTGCGGCTTCCTTCTCCGAAGTCGTCTTGGAACCCTGACCTGTGGATAACATTGTCTGTGAGTGTTGCAATTGGGCGCACAACCTCTTGCTCCATTTTCTTGAATGTTGGGCTAGAGAGCATGCAAGCTCGACCAGATCTCCTACAAATTAGTTCGAGCAAATACCTGCACAATCGCTTTGTGGTATATCGATACACAAATATAGCACAAAATAAGAATAATAAAAGTGACACATGGATTTAACGTGGAAACTCAATAGGGTGAAAACCACAAGATGATCAGAGTCCAACCTGGAAAGCCGTCACTAAAATGTATGAAACAACAAATAATTACAAGGCTTTCCCTCCTCGACTTATATGATCTTCACCAGCTTCACACTATATAATACAATAAATAGTAACAAAAAAAACTACAAGTTACCGACAGTGGAGGATGAAACGATTACACAAATCCTCTCCAAGACGCCTTTTTGAATCCTTGCTCAAATCTTCTCCAGATCCAATCCGTGTAGGCGAAGTACTACTCATCAACATCATATAACGACGTCCGAAAGCTCTCCCAAACTAAGATAATATTCGCAAAGGCCTATCTAGAAATCTTTTAATGCTTGAGTTTGGAGAGAAGTGGATGTATGGTAACTGTTATGAAAAATGAATTTGAAATGAGCATGGTAGCTAAGGAGAACTTACATATTTTCTAGGATTTCAAATTACTCAAAAACATAATGATATTTTTATTTGTCAATCAAATATATTCATGATATTCTTAAAAAGTTTGGATTTGAAAATATTAAGCAAGCTAGTACTCCTATGAGCATTTCATTAAAGTTAAGAAAAGATGAAAGTAGAATATCTACTGATCAAACCCTATATAGAAGAATGATAGGTTCATTATTATATTTAACTGCTTTTAAATCTAATATTATGTTTGCAGTTTGTCTAGATTTCAGGCCAATCCTAAAGAATCACATTTAAAAATAGTTAAACAAATCTTTAGATATCTTATTGGTACTTCTAAATTAGGTTTATGGTATTCTCATAATGATGATTTTATCTTTCATGGTCGAGTAGGAAACAGAATTCTGTTTCCCTCTCCACCACCGAGGCCAAGTATATTGCACTAGGTAGTTATGCACAAGCTCTATGGATGACACAAACTTTAGAAGACTTTGGGATAAATCAACAAACATATAATTAAGGTGTGATAATACAAGTGCAATTGATCTAACTTACAATCCCATGCATCATTCACGGTCTAAACACATAGACGTCCGACATCATTTTATTAGAGACCATATTAAAAAGGAGAATATTAAAATCAACTTTATAGGAACTAATTCATAAATTGCAGATATTTTTACTAAACCACTTCCTAATTCACATTTTTCGACACTAAGACTAGAGTTAGGTGTTTTAGATATTTCAAATTTAAAAATTAAACTATTCAACAAGAAAAATTAATAAAACTAAAATTTAAAACCATAAGTTTATACAACATTCATAAGTCATAGAATAGAATGGTCCAAACCATGGAAATCAAGCTTAAAATTGATTAAACATCTAGATAAGTCATAGAATAGAATGGTCCAAACATGATTAACACATCACAAAACGTCTCAGCACAAAAAAAAAGTAAACACAAATTTCACACTATCGTCGGGCGATAGCTACTATCGTCAGGTAATAGCTCAAGAAAGCTAAACCTGTAATAATACTCTGATCAGAAATCCCAATCCTCACTGGTAGGTGGCTGGTCTTCACTTGAACTCTGGCCTCATTCCCTCAGTCGTCTCACACGACAGATTGAATGACATGGAGGATCCACTACTAGACTATCCCACTCTTTCTCTTACGCCGGGGAAGGTTTGAGCTTTAATCCTAGAGCAATGAAGTTCATAAATTTCTTCATCCCAGTCAGCCTCATCATTATCTCAACATGGTGCTCTTCCAATAAGTCATATTAATTATCCACCTTTTCTCAAAGATATCCTCCTCGAGGAAGTGGAGGTCTAGTAGATGTCGAGGCTTCATCACGAGTCGGTCTTGCTGAAGAGGAAGCTTCGCCTCGACCTGATGGAAATCTTGTTAACTCAGTATTGTAGATTGGGGGAATGCAATCGTCCACGTAGAGATTTTGGTGAATCCATCTATACTTCTGATATATTACTCGCTGGATAACAGTTCCAAATGGAAGTGTGTTGATCTTCTTCCTCATAATGTCTTTCATCTTGTATGTGTATTAGATCACAAACAACACTAAATCTGTTGCATCAAACATCACCTTCTACAAAATTATATAAGTCACTAAACTGAGCCGCGCAGTGATCTTCCCAGTATCACCTGCCTTCAACAAAACTGTATTCCTAACGATATCCTGCACTATATACGCATTAGGACTGAGGGTAGCTGTGGACTGAATGAGTGTCTTTATGGCTATTCCATAAAGCACAAAATTAGGTTGTGTCCAGTCCCTATCTTTTCGATAGTTTTCTACTATGTCCAGCATATTACCACAATCTATTTGCACTATAAGAAATTCCTTGATTAGCAAGGAACAAAATTCCTTGCTAATTAACAAAATTTGTTGCTAATTTTATTTAGCTATGAATTTAGGAACAAATAAAATACCTAGCTAATTTTAGCTAGGAATTTATTGTTTGCTAATTTGCAAGGATTTTTTAGCAAGATATTACATTCTTCCTAAATTAGCAAAGAAATCTAATTTTGTTGCTAATGTTTTGTATTTTATTTATTTATTAAATAATAAAATATATAAAACAAAAAAAGATGCTTTTGTGTTTACTGAGATTCAAACCCACAACCACTTATACACAACAAATGATGCTTAACCAACCACTCACCTAAATAATCTATTCTTAAAATGCGTTAATATATATATATATATAAATACATAAGAAAATGTTTAAATAATTATAAAGTTTATGTAATTTATAAAATTATAGAAATAAGAAAATATATATATATATATATATATATAATTTTTATATGTACTCATATATGATATATATACATATAGTTATTTACAGAAATATATATTTATATAATTTATGCAGATATATGATTATTTCATAATATACATTTATATATGTATATAAATTATTTATAAATATATAAATAATTTATAAACAAAAAAACTATAAGAGAATAGGAAATTAAATTTTTTTTTTTAATTAAGGCTTCATTTGGCGAGGTATTTTCATGCCGGTGTGGGAGCAGATGACGCCGCACGGCGGGAAAACAAATGGGCGGCATGTGCTCCCGCCGTGCTAGAGGAACGGATCAAAAACTCTCATTTTAGAATCCCTGCCTCCCCCACCAGTTCCGAACGACGACGGCATTTTTACACGCCTGTGTGCTCCCGCCGAACCAAACGAAATCAAAAAGAGATACAATATTTTGGAAAAAATATTTTTTTCTCTATAAATATTTTGCAAAAAATAATTTGATTCTATTTTGCAACAAAAGTTTTGCTACAAAAAAATTTATTGTTATTTTAGCAACAAAAATTTTGCAACAAAAAAATTTGTTGCTAATTTTGCAACAAAAAAATCCCTTGCTATTTTTATAGGTAAAATAAAAAAGTATTTTTCTAGCTAAATTTGATGCTAATTAGGAAGGAATATCAAGCCTTCCTAGTTTCCCTTGCTAAATTAAGTTTTTCTTGTTGTGTAGTCCAAATTCGTTTCGCAAATCATCACGTGTTATCTCTACTTCTCCTTTTTGAATTTGTGATCGAACTCCTCTGTTTAATCCAATGCAAGATGGATCTTCCAAGTGGTTATAAAATTCTCCCACTTACATCGAGCTAAACATGTCAAGGATAGATGTGCGCATCTCATGATAGATCAAATTTCACTATCTTAGAAACTCCAATAGCCATATTTTCAATTCCCGAATATAATTGATACGACGAGTGCGGATTTCTGGAGGAACTTTTGCGTGCTCTTGAGCTATAAGCCATTCTTGCAATTATAAAAAAAATTGTTAAAACAACAAAATCTTGCTATCGTTGGGCGACAGTGGCTGTCGCCGGGCGATAGCCGAAACTTTTCTAAAAACCGAAATCTTCATCTCATCTTTCAGATCTAGACTTTCCTTGTTCTAAAACAACTCCAAACATTCTTGCATTTCTATATATGTTATAGATCTACAAGATCCATAAAAATCTCACTCTAAAACTTAAGTTTTTTTCAAAGTTCTTGCACAAATCATCAAATCCAAAAGATTTTTTCATAAAAACTCTTTTTGGTTACAAAAGATTCTTAAAATCAACTTCAAAAACCTAATCCCTAAAAAAATTCAAGAGAAATTCACAAACTAACCTTGAATTTGGAGGTTCCCTCGGTGACAAGTTCGTTTCTCGAGATAGAAGTTCAGGAAATAAAGAGGTGAAATGAAATACATACTTAAAATTTGCTTATATATCGACTTTGATATCACGGTGCGATATCGCTATCGCTCACGATAGTGCATTTTTGCTTCAAAATTCCAATTTTTCGATCAACTCTTGTTTTTTGTATGGTACACATTCTTCAATCGAGTTTTTGTTGGTTTGTACATTCCAGAAGTTGTCCATTGTGATTCTCATTTTCAAGTTTCATATAACATTGTGTTTGTAATTTCATGCTTAGAATATCTTCTATTTTATGAAGAGTTTGTGGATAGTAAATATTTCAAATTGTTTTTGTATGCTTCTAAGTATGAGTAACATTTTGTACATAATAATGACTTCACACTTACACGTTTTGATACAGTACAAGTGTTTCCAAATTTACAATCTATATGAATGTGTTTTTGTTCCATATTGTGGATTTGAAATACATAACATAACTTATTTATCATTGATTCTTGCATATTTTTCTTTAAATGCATTGACTTTTTAAAAAATTGATTATATATGTTGTGCTATACAAGTGGATTGAGAGTCCTGAATATTTAAAAGACAAAAGATAAAAATATTATATAAAAATGGACAATAATAAAATTATAATTCAAATAATATGCTCAAGATACTCCATCAAATACTACTAACCCTCCTGATAAGTCTTAATGAGCATTGTGAGGTTGAACACCTTGGAAAGAATCATAAAGTACCTTGTGCACACATTTGTGGCCATTTTTCGTCCAATACAGTGCAAAGAATTCCTAAATGAGTACAAAGTTGTCTATGTATCTTCAATGTTATGGGTTTTATGTTGAGGCTCCGCTCAAGATAGTCCATTAAGGCTCATCAATGTGGAATGACCTTATATAGTATCTCCAACGTAGAGCTGTTACACTCTAGTGACACGAAACCCAATGGGTCATTCCGAGTCGGTCCTGACACGCGTGGACATATAAAACAAATATCCTAACAATCTCTTCTTATGTCCGCGATGAGACCGACGTCGGAAAAAGGGGTGGTGTGTGTAATGTCCAACCAAAATTCGACTCGGTACACAACGTGTCCACAACATCTGTCAGAATAAATTGGACTTAAAGAAACAGAAGTTAGTATGCACGCATAAGAATAAAACATAAACTCAATAACAATACATCATAGTTAAAATTACAATCAGAGAATCAGGTACTATCACACCTAGTGTCTCATTACCAACTAAAGAGCAACAAAAATAGTCTAAACAACAGATGAAAAGGAAAGAGAGCTAAACAGTGCTCTAAGCTAAAGACAAAAAACCAAACAAACACTCTAGAAGTCAGCATCCAACAGGTCATCCTCCTCTGGATCCCAAACTGCAAGTGCTCCTCCATCAGCAGCAGCTCCTGTAATTTCCAACAGAGAAGTTCATTCAGAATGAATTCAATCTTAGAAAATGTACCAGTATCTAGTTCTACTTATATGAACATAGTACAGTAAGAGGAAGCATGTGTAGAGTATCAAGGTTCTATCTCGGAATCTGTTATCTATTTCTAAACGAAATGATTACCAGATTTTTGGACACCGCAACTATATCTGTGTTCCTATATAGAATGTCACGGTTATTATTCTAAAGTTAATTGGAACTCATCAAATATGGAATGGAACCAGTAAATAGAAGAAGAGCCAAAGCTAGTCAGATTGTGTTATCAAATGTGGAATAACACTCTCCTCCTAGATAAGAAATACGAAAATAGATGAAGCTGTTAACATCAAATGTGGAATGAAACAACTCACCAGATTCGTATTCAACAACC
Organism: Platanthera zijinensis; assembly: GCA_039513925.1. Lineage (NCBI taxonomy): Eukaryota > Viridiplantae > Streptophyta > Magnoliopsida > Asparagales > Orchidaceae > Platanthera > Platanthera zijinensis. The sequence continues at coordinate 149,360,899 of CM077095.1, read as the reverse complement.
CCGAACATCAATGGAGCATAGCACACTTGCTTTGACAAAGAAAAGTGGAAAAATCAAAACATTTGGAGTAAGGCTGAACTGAATCGCCTAACCTTGAACTAAGACTGAACTTAAATCGCCTTGAGTCCCATTCCCCCCACTGTTTTGATTGATCAGTCTTTAGACATCCCTTCTGTCAGTGGATCTACCAGATTATCCTTCGATCGCACATCAATCAAAATGATAATGCCTTATTATTTTAGATAATTCAATAGAGCGTGTCTCAGTCGTACATATCGCCTCTTAGTATTAAAAAGGACATTCTTCATGACTTGGACTGCTGCTTGATTATCATAGTATAATCTCAATGAATTGACATGAAGTCTAGACAAGGGAATGTCTAGAATCAAATTTCTGATCCAATCTGCCTCTTCACCAGCTGAAATTAAGACAAAAAACTCGGCTTACATAGACGACAAAGCTATAAAAGTCTGTCTTTTGGATTTCCAAGTGACTGCAGCGCCACCCAAAGTGAAAATAAATCCACTAGTGGACTTGCTGTTCCCAACTTCTGAACACTAGGAGGCATCAAAGTATCCTTCCAACGTAGGAGGGTAACCAGTGTAGCACAGAGCGTGATCTTTAATACCTTTTAGGTACCTCATCCGCCGATCTAAGACATCCCAATGCTCTTTGCCTGGACTACTGGTAAAGTGACTCATCATGCTTACTGAAAAGGCAATGTCTGGTCTAATATAACTTGTGGCATACATGAGACTTTCAATGATCTTTGAGTACTTTACTTGATCAACGCTGGTCCCTTCATTCAGACTTAACTTTATATTTGGTTCAATTGGTGTTTCAACACTCCTACAGTCTTTATAACCCTAGGTAGTGAGAATCTACTCAATATAATGAGCTTGACTTAGAGTAACACGTCCATTGTCCACTTTAACTTTCATACCTAATAGGGAAGGAGGTATTCAACTGAGGCTAGTCTCGCACTGCCTGAATCTTCGCGGGGTCCACCGCCAATCCTGCTCCACTGATAATGTGGCCTAAAAAGGCCACCTCCGTCAGCCAAAACTGGCATTTGTTGAACTTGGCATACAACTGATGATCCCTGAGCTTCTCCAGAGTCAGGGCCAGATGTTGTGCATGCTCTTCCTTCATCTTCGAATAAATAAGGATGTCATCTATGAATACAATGACAAACCTGTTGAGGTATGACTCGAACACCCGGTTCATCAAGATCATGAAAGCCGATGGCGCATTCGTGAGCCCAAAGGACATCACGATAAACTCGTACATGCCATATCTGTTGCTAAACGCCGTCTTCGGGATGTCTTCTTCCTGAATCCATAATTGAGAGTATCCTGACCTCAGATCCAGCTTTGAGAACCAATATGCTCCCTCTAGCTGATCAAATAACTCATCGATCCTTGGCAGTGGATATGTGTTCCGGACTGTCAACTGGTTTAGTGCACGATAGTTGTTGCATAACCTGAGGGTCCCATCCTTCTTTTTCCCAAACAAGACCGGAGCTCCCCAAGGTGAGGAACTTGGCCTAACAAATCCAGCCTCCACCAGCTCCTTCAGTTGACTCCTGAACTCCACCAGCTTCTTTGGAGCCATCCGATAGGGAGCCCTAAACACCAGCTTAGCTCCCGACACCAACTGGATCTGAAAATCCTTCTCCTGATGCGGCGGCAATCCTGGTTGCTTCTCTGGAAACACATCCGCAAAGTCCAGCACCACCGATATATCGGCGACCATCATCTTAGCCTCGACCATTTAGAAGAACACCTGATAGACCTCTTCTCCCTATATGTGGGCCTTGACGTCCTGAGTAGAAGATAACAGCCTACGGGAGACGGGAATGGTACCTTCGAAGGTCGCGAAGATGCCGTCATATCTCAGTACAACCTTCCTTGCCGGGCAATCTATCTCGGCATGGTTCCAAGTAAGTCATGTCATGCCTAGAACCGGGTCGAAGTCCGGCATCCTCAAGACTGTAGTCGGGGCCTCGAGTGTCAGACCATCAATAGTCACCTTCAGGAGGCACTTAGCAGTAGCTGAGACCTCTATCCCATTGGGGAGACACACCCTCCTAACAACTCCCGAATAATATCTGACTCCTTCCAGTCCCTTTACGAAGTCCTCGGAGACGAAGTTGTGCGACGCCCCCGTATCCACAAAGGTGTGGGTAGGTTTGCCACACACCATAACTATTCCTGTTTATTTAAGTATGGTTAGGTACTGGGCCTATGGTTTCCTTTCCTAGTATGCTACTGTTGTTTGTTATTTCTAAAATTTCAAAGGTAAATTACAATATTAAAATTATTAGCATACCTACAATCACCCTACCCGGGTCCCGAGGTGGAGCCAAGTCTAGAGCATACACCTGCTCCCTCTCTTGCCTCCAATCTCTGCCCTAAAAACCACGCCCTCTTCCATGGCTTCTGCCTGCATTGAGCGAGGGGCAACCTGTGTTGCTGGTAGAGGTGCCCCTCTCATGGGGCAGTTTATTCGAATGTGCCCTACCTGATGATAGTTGTAGCACTCGGGCAGGGGAAGTGCCACACCCCCGGGCCTTTGTATCTCCCGCATCTGAAGAGGTTGAGGGGCCAATGCCAATACCACCGGCTCCCTCAGCTCTTTTCTCATCTCTTAGCGGGGTTGGTCCTCTTCCCTTCTCTCATCAACAAAGCGGCCCCTCCGCTGATTATTCCTGCCTCCCCGACCCTTATCCACAGTTGGCCTCTTCCGTCCTCAAGTTGTGTGTAACACCCCAAATCCCAAAATGAAGTTCAGGCTGGGCAACACGGCCTAGGACACGGGCGTGTCCTAAGCCGTGTCCTGCTCTGTGTGGGCCATACAGCCAAATACACGGGCGTGTCAAAGGACGTGTCCTTCTATGGATTTGTCTAGGGAGCCCCACACGGCCAATGAAACGGGCGTGTCAAAGGCTGTGTCCTTCTCGGGACTTTTGCCAAGGTAGTGAGGCCTGGTGAATACGGGCTAGACACGGGCGTGTCTGAAGCCGTGTCAGTGCACACGGCCTATTACACGGGCGTGTCACATGGTCGTGTCTTATTCGGGTTGAGTCGGTTCGTGTGCCGCTTACAGTATATGGCATGTGACACGGGCGTGTCACAAGCCGTGTCAGCCTAAAAAATAGACTTTTCAGGGCGATCTGTGGCCGTTCATTTCCTTCATCTTGCATCCAATAGCCCAAGCTCTTCCCTGTTGTGTTAAGCCCCGGATTTGAGTGAAATTTATCATTCAAAGATTGGCTATTCTCTTTCTAAAAGAGTAGAGAGAAGGAAGAGCAAGAAGGAGGAGGAGAAGAGGATCCGGCAACCGGTAGAGCTTCAGAGTTTCAAATCGTGATTCGAGGCCAGATTTGTGGAGGCAAGGCTGCTGCGGTGCTTTCCAACCGGCTAGATTTTTCATGGCTCCAAAGAGATCGTCAAGGGTAACGATCTTCCTTCTTGGACATGTGAAGTCCTTCTTTTGTCATATGCATGGATTTCCCCCACCAATGGGTGGATGCTTGAGGGATTTCCCTTGGTTTGATTCGTGGAATCCCCATCACGTCTTGTATATAGATCTGGAAATGTGTAGTACGGACTAGGCATGCTGTGTAAATCCCATCTGGACAGGTTGGTCTGGATTGGTGATGTTGCATTTTGTGCACCGGAGAAGACTCGGCGTTTAAACGTGTAGTTTATGGAGTCGATGGGTTGTGCTAGTGAAGTGGAGTAACAGGAAGTACTAGAATGAGGAATTCCAGGAAAATACCCTTGTACTGCTTTTATTGTGAAGCCAGTCCTATGTGGACAACGTGGATATTGTGTGTCCAGTCCTTTGTGGACAGTGTAGCCAGTCCTTGGTGGACAGCGTGGCTATTATGAAGCCAGTCCTATGTGGATAGTGTGGCTAATATGAAGCCAGTCCTTGTTGGATAGTATGGTTATTGTGAGCTGTGTGCTCTTAAAAAGGCTTAGTGCCGAACAGGAAAGGTGAGACCGACCCGCGCCTATGGATTGTCCATGAGTACGTTGGTATTTGGTGATGGCAAGGCAACTTGAGCACCGGGATTTTTTGATATGTATCTGCGTTATGTCTGACTGACGGGAAGACCTAAGTTATTGGTCTCGTTAGAGCGCATAATGATAGTCTTAAGCCTGCGTACCAGTAAGACTGAATGCTCAAAGTTTACTGTTAGGTTTCAGAACTTGAACGGTGGTGGGACCCTGGGTATTTCCAGTACACCAAGAATGTGCCCTGAGTGCACGGAGCATCGGGCCGCATGGCTGGCGTTTGTGATATATTGTTTGTGTGTGAGAGCATAATGTATGATATATCTGTATTTGAATTGATATGCCTGCAGGGAAGGAATACCACTGCCCCGGGAAAGGGGTAGGGTCGTTATAAATTGGTCAGCTGAATGCTGGCCGTTGCTTTGTTTGCCACCATTTTGGTGGGCTGCCCCTGTGCAGGTGCTGGAGAACCGAGCGGGAAATAAAGGGCTGAAGTCCCTGCTGCTGTTGCTGCTAGCCCTTAAAGGCTAAACAAAATGTTTTGTGTTATGTTCATGTGTGGCCGGTCTGCGCACCGATGTATGGAATCCACACTTGTTAAGAGGAACTGTAAGGCCTTAAGGCCAAAAGATTGTGTATTTGCTGTACATTCCTATATAAATGTGGTGATTTATATTTAGGGACATTTTTGGTTTGAGTTCAATAATATTGTTAAAATCTTCTACTAGTATGCTCTGAGTTAGGGTGTGATTGTGTTTTGGTATTAACCTGTGACCTCGCCGTCGGTTTGTGGCATATAGTGTGGGGCCCCGACAAGCCCTTCTATTATATGTTGTTTAATGGGTGGAGTCGTTATATTTTGGTATCAGTTTGTCTCGGTCTTCCTCTTTCGAATTCGTGGTCGAATTCTTTTGTGGGGTGGCGAGCACGTGTAAGTGCGAACCGCTTTAACATCAATGAACTCTTGAATGTACACTAAGGAATGCAAATACACTTGTTTGAGGAACCTGCGCGTTCCTATATTGCTTGTGCGAGGTCGCTAATGTGTGTCTTGTCCACTTATAGGTGACTATTAGTGGTGCTGTGCAGTCTGAGCCCCAGCATTCTGATGAGAGTACATCACCAACTTAGGTGCCTATACCTCCTCCTTCTACGGAAACAATCCTCTTAGTTGCTGAGGTGCTATTTGCCATGATTCAGCCTACCGGGCAGGCACAACCGACATTGGTGCCAGAACGGGTTGGTGTAAGGCCCGAACCGGTTGAGGCTGTTGATCCTCGAGCAGCTGAACGATAGTTGAAGCAGTTCATGAGCTTCAATCCTCCTACGTTTACGGGTGTGGGAACCCCAGTAAAGGCGAAGGATTGGTTGTCGCGTGTCAAGCGTATATTGACAACGATCAGGACAGAGGAAGATCAGAAGGTCACCTTGGCCACCGTCTTGTTGGAAGGAGAGGCTCGGTTGTGGTGGGACGAGATAGAGTTACATCACTTAGCAGGCAGGCAGTTAACACAAGTTTTGATTGAGGAGTTCTCGCGAATATTCTGGGCGAAGCACCTACTAGTGGCACAACGTATCGCCATGGAGAATGAGTTCTAATGTTTAACGCAAGGATAAAGTAGCATTGATACGTACTTGTATGAGTTTACAAGGTTGGGATGGTATACGGGGTCTATCTTCGCTGATGAACAAAGGAAAACCAATAGGTTCTACGAAGGGTTGCGGGATGAGTTGAGATTTCTGCTCTCGAGTTCGGTGAACCAAGGATTTTAGGCGTTGGTCGATACTGCATGTGCGCTGGAGAAGGATATGAAATGGGTGCAAGGCAAAAAGGACTTGGCAGTGATAAAACCAGAGTTCAAAGCACCTCGTCTTGGAAAATCGTACTACCAAAAGAAATGAGGCAAGAGGTCCAAGCCTTCTAGGCAAGCTCCTTCAACAGTGGTGTCGGGGGAAACTTTGAGGCAAGCGCCTCGTACCTGCTTTACATGTGGGAAAGTGTGACATATAGCCTGTGACTATTGGGCTGGTCCGCAAAAGGTAGAAAAGAAGACAGTAGCGTCTTATGCTGATAAGGGAATAGTAGTGGTGGAGTCCTCTGCATCCCAGGCACATCCTCGAGTTTATAACCTTGGCCAGCAGGAGGCCATAAAGCAAAGTGACATCGTCACGTGTATGATTTAATATATTGGTTGCTTTTCATATTTCATTCCTTGTGTGTAGCTTGTGTATGATGTGTTTGTCTTAGGATTTGTCCTGATTCGGAACAATCCCGCGAGGGCACTCTTTGATAAGGGCGCATCACATTCATTTATGTCTAAGGACTTTGTATCTCGATTTGGAGTACCGAGTTATGTGACGACAGATAGTATAAAGGTATTATTACCGAATGGATGTGTGATGCTTGCGGATAGGGCTTGTGATATGGAAGTTCAAATAAAAAGTCGGGATTTCGGTTTGAGTGCATCTGTGCTACCAATATCGGAATTTGATGTGATCTTTGGTATAGACTGGCTCTCAGAGCAGCATGCCTTTATTGATTGCAATGCAAAGGAGATCACACTGGGCCAGAATTTCGAGTTTGAGACTAAGTTCGCTGGTATGCGAGGAGTGAGCGAGATCTTGGTTTCTTCTCTCCAAGTCGTCAATGTTGTGTGGAAGGGCATGGAGTTATTCTTTCCGCTTATTCAGGTTGTTGAGCCAAAGGACAGTGTGCATGATGTTATGATTGTGTCGGAGTTTGCTGATATATTTCCTAAGGATCTTCCTGAGTTACCACCCCAGCGGGAGATTGACTTCATGATTGAGTTGGTGCCAAGTGCGAAACCTGTGGCTCGCTGACCATATCGCGTAGCGCCAAAGGAAATGGCTGAATTGAAAGTCCAATTGCAAGAATTGTTGGAGCAGGGATACATACGCCCAAGTATGTAACCTTAGAGCACGTCTGTTCTGTTTGTGAAAAAGATGGACAGTAGTTTGCGGTTATGTATTAACTATCGTGAATTGAATAAGCTGACAGAGAAAAACAAGTATCTTATTCCACGGATAGATGACTTATTCAATTAGCTAGTAGGATCAACTGTCTATTCTAAATTGGATTTAAAATCTGGATATTACCAATTGAGAATTCGGGAAGGTGACATTCCCAAGACAGTATTTGGAACACGCTATGGTCATTATGAGTTCACTGTAATGCCGTTTGAGCTATGTAATGTGTCATCGGTGTTCATGGATCTAATGAACCGAACGTTCCGAGAGTACTTGGATCTGTTCGTGATTGTATGCATTGATGATTTCTTGGTGTAGTCTCAATCGAAAGATGATCATGTGAATCATTTGTGGTTGGTATTGCATACCTTACAGAGAAATAAGCTCTATGTCAAGTTCTCAAAGTGTGATTTTTGGCTATCGTCGGTGGCTTTTCTTGGCCACGTAGTAAGTGGAGAGGGCATAACAGTGGATCCGTCAAAGATAAGAGTCATACAGGAGTGGCTGGTGTTGTCCTCGGTTGCTGAAGTCCGAAGTTTCCTTGGATTGGCAGGTTACTACAGATGTTTTGTAGAAAACTTCTCGCGGATCGCTTTGCATCTTACCACGTTAACGAGGAAGGATCAGAAGTTCGATTGGATGCTGGAATGCTTGCGAGCTTTTGAAGAGCTGAAGAGTCGTTTGACCACGGAGCTTGTGTTAACATCGCCATATTTTACAGACGGCTATGAGATCTATAGTGATGCGTCAGGGAGCGGCTTAGGCTGCGTTCTTCTGTAGTTTGGAAAGGTGAGTGCTTATGGCTAACGCCAGTTGAAAGTGCATGAACGGAATTATCCTGTCCACGACTTGGAGTTGGCGGCAGTGATCTTTGCGCTTAAATTGTGGCGGCACTATCTATATGGCGTCAAAGTGGATATCTTTACGGATCATAAGAGCCTAAAGTACCTGTTGGATCAGATGGATCTCAATATGCGACAATGAAGGTGGATGGAGTTCTTTTGGGAATACACCTTTGATATTCATTATACTCCCGGAAAGGGAAACGTGGTCGTAGATGTCTTGAGTCGTAGGACTCCTACAAGGGAAAATTGGTTGCAGACGCATGATGAGCATCTGATCCAGGAGTTGGAAGCGTTAGAGATTTCTTGTGTTGACAAGAATTCCATAACCGATGCATGCTTGAACTGGACGGAGGTACAGTATGACCTTACGGAAAGGGTTTGGCGAGCAACAAAACTTGATGAAAGTCTCCAATGCTATGCTAAGGATGGGTCAGAGGACCAATTCTCCTAGGATGACGGCCTGTTACGGAAATATGGTCGGTTGTGCATCCCAAGTATGGGTAAGTTGAGGTAAGAGTTGATGTTTGAAGCTCACTTTACAAAATACTCAATTCACCATGAGAGCACAAAGATGTACAAGGATATGAAAAAGTTATTCTAATGGCCCGGATTAAAGAAAGACATAGCACACTATGTGGCTAAATTTCAAACTTATGCGTTGGTGAAAGCCGAATGCTAGAAGCCCGGAGGTTTCTTGAAGTCGTTACCTATTCCAGAATGGAAGTTTGATGATATTTTAATGGATTTCGTGCACCGGTTGCCGAGATCTCAATGCGGGAATGATTCAATCTAGGTGATTGTAGACCGGTTGACAAAAGTGTCTCACTTCCTTCCGAAAAAGAGGGACGATTCAGTGAAAACCTTGGAAAACCTCTATGTGGAGCAGATTGTCCGATTGCACGGTGTTCCCCGGAGCATCGTGAGTGACCGTGACGGGCGATTCACATCGAATGATTGGAGGCTAATCCATCAGTTGTTGGGAACAAAGTTAACGTTCGGTACGACCTTTCATCCCCAAATGGATGGCCAGACTGAGAGGACCAACAGGACAATGAAAGACATGCTCCGAATGTGTGCCCTGGATTTTGGTAAGAGATGGGAAGATCATCTCTATATGGTGGAGTTTGCCTATAATAATAGCTACCAAGCGAGCATCGGTATGACACCGTTTGAAGCTTTATATGGTCGTAAATGTCGTACACCGTTAGCTTGGGCAGAAGCAGGAGAATCCAAACTGTATAAGCATAAGGAAGTTGAAGAAGCTAACTCAACAATACGCTCTATTCGGGAGAGGCTACTGATAGCCCAGGATCGTCAAGCAAAGTAATACAACTCCAAGCACCGGAACATGGAGTTTATGGTAGGCGATTGGGTATATTTGAATATCAAGCCCTTCAAAGGCGTGTCTAGGATTCAGTGTTTGAAAAAAGCTAAGTCCGAGATATCTTGGTCCGTTTGAAGTTGTGGAGCGAGTTGGGGAAGCTGCCTATCGGCTAGCTCTTTCGGCATAATTGAGTGGATTGCATGTTGTGTTCCACATATTAGTGCTTCGGAAAGCCATCAAAGATCCAGATCAAGTGATTGCGAACGATCGCGTACCGATCGAAGTTGGGCTAACGACGAAGGTTAGGCCCATTCGAATCGAAGATAGAGCCGATAAACAGTTGCAGAATAAGACAATCGGAATGGTCAAGGTCCGATGGGACAACTATGGCCGTGAGGAGCTAACATGGGAGCGAGAGAAGACTATGCGAGCTGAATTTCCCGAGCTATTTGTGTAAACTGTTGGACTGTATATATCTTATTGTAACATACATTTTGAAGTTATAACATTTTGATTGCTGGTTTCCTTACTGTGTATAAATTTCGGGATGAAATTTCTTGGAAGGAGGAGAGGGTTGTAATACCCCAAATCCCAAAATGGAGTTCAGGCTGGGAAATACAGCATGGGACACGGGCGTGTCCCAAGACGTGTCCTGCTCTATATGGGGCACACAGCCAAAGATACGGGCGTGTCAGAGGTCGTGTCCTTCTCTAGATTTGGCCAGGGAGCCCCACACGGCCAATGACACTGGCGTGTCAGAGGCCGTGTCCTTCTCGGGACTTTTGCCAAGGCAGTGAGACCTGGTGAACACAGGCTAGACACGTGCGTGTCTGAAGCCGTATCATTGCACACGGCCTGTGACACAGGCGTGTCACATGGACGTGTCATATTCGGGTTGAATCGGTTCGTGTGCTACTTGCAGTACACAGCCTATGACACGGGCGTGACATAAGCCGTGTCAGCCCAAAAAATAGACTTTTCAGGGCGATCTGTGGCCGTTCATTTCCTTCATCTTGGATCCAATGGCCCAAGCTCCTCCCTGTTGTGTTAAGCCCAGGATTTGAGTGAAATTTATCATTCAAAGTTTGGCTACTCTCTTTCTAAAAGAGTAGAGAGAAGGGAGAGCAGGAAGGAGGAGGAGAAGAGGATCCGGCAGCCGGCGGAGCTTTAGAGTTCCGAATCGCGATCCAAGGCCAGATTTCTGGAGGCAAGGCCGCTGCGGTGCTTTCCAACCGGCTAGATTTTCCATGGCTCCAAAGAGATCGTCAAGGGTAACGATCTTCCTTCTTGGACATGTGAAGCCATTCTTTTGGCATATGCATGGATTTACCCAACCAAAGGGTGGATGCTTGAGGGATTTCCCTTGGGTTGATTCGTGGAATCCCCATCGTATTTTGCATATAGATCCGGAAATGTGTAGTACGGACTAAGCATACTGTGTGAAGCCCATCTGGACAGGTTGGTATGGATTGGTGATGTTGCATTTTGTGCACCGGAGAATACTCCGCATTTAAACGTGTAGTTTGTGGAGTCGATAGGTTGTGCATGTGAAGTAGAGTAATAGGAAGTACTGGAATGAGGAATTCCAGGAAAATACTCTTGTACTACTTGTATTGTGAAGCCAGACCTATGTGGACATTGTGGCTATTGTGTTGCCAGTCCTTTGTGAGCAGTGTAGCCAGTCCTTGGTGGACAACGTGGCTATTGTAAAGCCATTCCTATGTGGATAGTGTGGCTAATGTGAAGCCAGTCCTTGGTGGACAGTGTGGCTATTGTGAGCTGTGTGCTCTTAAAAAGGCTTAGTGCCGAACAGGAAAGGTGAGACCGACCCGCGCCTATGGATTGGACATGAGTACGTTGGTATTCGGTGATAGCAAGGCGACTTGAGCACCAGGATTGGTTGATCTGTACCTGCGTTATGTTTGACTGACAGGAAGACCTAAGTTATTGGTCTCGTTGGAGTGCATAATGAGAGTCTTAGGACTGCGCACCAGTAAGACTGAATGCTCAAAGTTTACTATTTGGTTTCGGACCTTGAACGGTGATGGGACCCTGAGTATTTCCGGTACACCAAGAATTTTCCCTGAGTGCACGGAGCATCGGGTCGCGTGGCCGGCATTTATGATATATTGTTTGTGCGTGAGAGTATAATGTGTGATATATCTGTTTTTGAATTGATATGCCTGCAGGGAAGGAATACCACTACCCCGGGAAATGGGTAGGTTCGTTATAAATTAGTCAGCTGAATGCTGACCGTTGCTTTGTTTGCCACTATTTTGGTGGGCTATCCTTGTGCATGTGCTGGAGAACTGAGTGGGAAATAAAAGACTTAAGTCCCTGCTGCTGCTGCTTCTTCTAGCCCTTGAAGGCTAAGCAAAATGTTTTGTGTTATGTTCATGTGTGGCTGGCCTGTGCGACGATGTATGGAATCCACACTTGTCAAGAGGAATTGTAAGGCCTTAAGGCTAAATGATTGTGTATTTGTTGTACATTCCTATATAAATGTGGTGATTTATATTTAGTGGACATTCCTGGTTTGAGTTCAATAATATTGTTAAAATCTTCCGCTAGTATGCTCTGAGTTAGGGTGCGATTGTATTTTGGTATTAACCTGTGACCTCGCCGTCTGTTTGTTGCATATAGTGTGGGGCCCCGGCCAGACCTTCTATTATATGTTTTTTAACGGGTGGAGTCGTTACATTGTGTGCTTATCCGCCTCCATCCTCTTTGCTATCTCCAGAATCCGAGGTATAATCCCGTCGGATACAAACAGAAGAGCCTGTCTTAGATCCTCTCGAAGGCCCTTATAGAACCTCTTGGTATACCCCGCTTCGTCCAGCTGATAGGAGTCCGCAAATCGGGATAAGTGATTAAACTTCCGGTGGTACTCCAGCACTGTCCTGTTGCCCTATCTTAGCCGCAGGAACCTGTCTTCCAGCTCGTCTCTTGTCGACTGTGGGATGAAGTGCTCCAATAGTGCGGCCCTGAACTCCTCCCAAGTGACGCCAGTAATCTCCCAATCTACAAATGTCATATCCTGAAGTGTATTCCACCATCTCTTGGCATGGGACTCCAAGTAGGAGACCACCAGAGGTACCCTCTCCTCCCACGGGCACCGTATCCCGGTCAGCATCTCGAACATGATATCAAGCCACTCTTCCATCCATACGGCCGACTCCGTCCTAATGTAAGATAGGGGAGAGAGTCCTCGAAATATGCTCAACCAATTGGCCCTCCGAGTTCGGCTGCGGAGCCAGAGCCTGCTGGGCCCTGAAGACCTCCAGAATGGCCGTCAGAGTCTTCCCCATCTCCAACTGTAGAAACTGGGTGGGAGCCGGTGGAGGTGGTGCAACATTCAGAGTTTGTTGGGCTCCGCCCTGTGATGTAGGATGTGTCAGGGGCTGTATAATAAAGGCCAATTATAAGAAACTTGACCCAAACTTAGTTAAAAGTGGACAATTACATGTGATCCCCCATATGAGCACACCACAGCTTCTGATGCTTAGTTTGTCCCCAAACTAAACTCAAGCGGGGGTGACCCAGGGTTAGTGGACTTCTACTCTTTCGATCGAGGTATCGCTTTGCGGTGACACCAACACACCCAAGAAGGTCATCACTATAAAACGCTGATCCTACCGGCCATACCAATTGCAAAAGAGAAGAGTAAGTATAAAAAGTAAAGTAAAACTCAAATACTGGTCCACCCGAAATCACCTGAATATAAAATAAATCTCCATGAAGGGAGAGTCCACAGCAATAATAAATCAAAGTACTAATAAGAGGGCTCCTGCCAGATACATCATGATCTTCACTATAAGTCACTCAACGCAGAAGCAAATCTATAATAACTACTAATGATCGGGACTCACTGTCCCTACTGCCTGAACTCCTGTGCTAGACTGTCCCATCTCCCAGCACACCGACCTCTGGGGTTGTATGTCCTGGTTCGTCTCTACGATCCCCTAAAATGATTTGGTCAACGACCGTTAGTCTAAAAGACTAAGTTCTATCATCCCCTCCCTCTCCCCCATAGCTCCTAGACACCGAGCGGGGAGAAGAAAAGGGAAGGTATTTAAGGTGGAGAGTAACAAAAGTAAGCAGGTGACGACGGAACTAGTCTATCATGAGCATAAAATCATAGCAAGTACGAGTAAGTAAATAGTAGGTACGTAATATAAGTATACACATGAACAAGGTGAGCAAGTAAAGTAAAAGAAAGAAAACTATGTAAGTAACCATGACCTATAAGAATGCCCAAACAAACCTATAGACCAAGGGGGTCATTTTGCAAGGCCTATTACATAAAGAGTCTCATACCAATTTATACAATAGGTGTCAAGGGTTATATGAAATGACTATGCTATGTCATGCAAGTATGCTATGATAAGAACATGCAAATGCAACATACACACCCGACTCTATGCATACAGACCTTTAGTTCCCCCTTTTTGGATCCTAACCACGCAGGATACCTCCGTAGTGGAAAATTGAAGCGGTGGGTTGGGCCTCACCCACCATTAAACCGATATTAGCACTACCAGTCGGACCTATCGTATGCCTCAATGCTGGTGCACTAAGCAGAGCTCCTGCGTACTCTTGTCGGCTGGCGTACCGGACTTTATTTGGCTAAGTGTTAAACCACACTTGTCAAGTCAACGTATTGGTGTCGGTGCGACGACTCTCTAATACCGAAGACCCACCACCTTATATTTTATGCACATGCAATATTAATGAGTTTTCCCACCGAGCCAAGGCCCCCGGACTATCCCGTCCGTCATAAATATCTACCGAACCATCGGCTCGCCGGGCTAACCTGCTCATCGCCAAAACCACCGAGTCTACCGCTCGTGAGACCCAACCTAACTCCCACAACACCGGGGAGTGTGAGTGTAAGTGTAATCCTAAAGTATTTCTAATTACTCTTATAATCCATTAAACTTACGGCTTACGTTAACCTCGGACTGCCTAAGACATTCCCGGTGAAGGGATCTCACAGGGCACTAGGAACTATGATAGTAGCCGAAGCCCATCGTTCCCTTTCGCAAGGAACTTACTATTATTGGTTATTACCCAATTTTCGACCCCTTTTTATATTACACTGGATCAAATCCTAGTGTATTTTGACTTTCTCTCTCTATAGGAAAGACGATCTTTCGTCGATCCCGAGCACCTCTTAACACTAGTCTACCCAACATTCTCCTCAACATGACCCCTAATGAAGCTATATTTTTCACCTTATCAAATAAGTAAACTATTAACCCCATCTCTCTATATCAATTCCACATGTTATCACAGTTTTCGCAGTTTTACTAAATGCAGACCAACCTAAGTTATATGATGAGCATTAGGGGTGACCACTTCAAATATTCTTCCAAATGCCCTAGAATTATTACTGGGGGTCTATCATGACATGTGTAGACTAAATCCATAAACTTGTATTTTTCCTAAATAATTTAACATTTATTAAATTTTTCCCAAAATTAGGCCACGGATGGTTTTGAACATGAAGTACCAGAGCTTCTTAAGTTATGGGCTTACAAAACATATGATCACTATATGATGCCAAAATAACATAGAATACCAAGTTTCATAAAATTTCATAAACGTATTAGCCCCTAAATAATTAATTCAATATAAATACAATAAATAGAATTAAAGGGAGAAATACTTCAAAATATTATCCAAAAATTACAAAACAATTACCAGGGCTTCAATATGATCATAAATCATCACTGACTAAGTTTCATAATATTCTAAGTTAGTTAAACCATGATTTTATCAAATTCATCCATAGGAGAAACATAAAGGTTATAACTACAATTAAGAGCTAATGTCTTCCAAACATCCTACAATAAACTCTAGAGACTTATATTGTTATAAAAACTCTTCTACCAAAATTTCATAAGGATGCAAGGTCATATGACCCTTCAAATTTTCTAATAATGGTATAGGCCTAAAAATTCCAAATTAATTTAAGTTGTGTGACTAAGTCAAAATATTACCAAATTCCTTCTTAGGTCTATTCACCACCTTATGACCTCATGGACAAAACTCCAAGTCAATAAAAGGGCATATCACACCATGTCCTTCTCAAACCCCCAAAGTTCAACCTCAGGATTTGAACTAGGGTGCTAGGGCAAATCCACCCTAATCCACCCCAAACTCTATGTGAGAGTATTTAATGTCATAACAAATCAGTGGCTTAAGTTTCAACCTCTGTTGAGATGATTTGGTAACTCAATACCACAAGGGATATTTTAACCTAATTAACCCTTTTTGGCCTAGGATAGGGTTTACCAAGTTTCAAACCAAATCATCTCCAAACAAAATTAAATTTTATACAGAGTCCTATATTGATCCTAAGGACCACAAACCAAAATTTGGGAGAATTTGGAGGTCATTAGACCCTTTAATTAAATCATACAAGGTTTATTAAATTATTACAAAAAATACAGGACAATATTTTCCAAAAATTCTCATTTTTGAATATATGATAAATATAGATAAGAGTTACACCCAGCCCAAATTTCAAGTCATTTGGATGACTGGATTGATGGGGGCACTCAATTTAGTCTCTGGTCAAGCCTATGTATAGGCTGCACTATCTTGAGTGCTGTGGTCAAACGACTTACCTAAATGTGTTGAAATTAATTTTAAATTAAAGTAAACTTCAAGGCCTACAATTTTTATGTTGGTCAATTTTCATGGTTCAGCTCCTAAGGGCCATATTGTTCTGTTCTAAAAAGGGGCACTATAAGGGACAAATACAAGATAATTTAAATAAATCAAGCAATCAACGGCTGTGATTGCGTCTTCTTCCTCCAGCCTATGGACGGGATCAACCAGACCTAGAGCAACTTTCAAAACCATTTGCTGGCCACCCAACCACCTCACTGGACGGACACCACTGCCATCACCTCCGTTGAGGTGGGGGCTATCGCCGGGCGGCGGCACGACCGCCGGAGGGGCGATTTCCAGCAAACCCGAGAGGAAGCCCAAATCCGAAAATTCATGGAATTTGAAGCTTGGAATCGGCTCAAACTTGCCAGATTCAAATCTCTAAAGATTCTTAAGATCTAACCCATGAATAAGTAGTAGAGGAGGACCTTATTGGCGGCTTGAATGCGAGTGCTTTGCCTCCGCACCATTTCCGGCCATCGAGCTTTTCGGTGCTCTACAACTGTACAACAAAGGGCTTTGATTTCTTTAGGGAAAGAGTGGAAACGGCTCCTCTCTGCCCTGTGAAGCTTTTAAAATAACCAATTGGGGAAGGGGGAAGGTCAATCTTTAATGGCCATTAATGGCCATATATGAGCTTTTTTGGTTATGTTGGTTCACTGCACCCCGTCACTGAAAGTGCATGGAAAGTCCCTTGATTTACTCTAATTGATGAGGGGAGATGAATCTCCTTTGGGTTGGAGAGAGACGAGGGGTCAAGGGCATTCAAACACCATGAATGGCCACTTCCTCTCTCCATTTAATTGGAATTAGGGTTAAACTGTCTGCCGCATGGCACCCTACTGCTAGACTGCTTATTATTGTATTAAATAAGTCCTATTGAAAGGACCGGGGCCAATTAAGTCATTTTGGCACAACTCCCGAAAACCTGGTTCAGTTTGTTAATAAGAACCGGCAAACTGGGCCGAGAATTCCTCTAAGGCAAAAGCGTTGAGTGCAGTCAACACACTCAACGCCTATAGTAGCCAAAAATTCCAAGTTCAAAAGCGTTGAGTGCGTTGAGACCACTCAACACCGCATTGAGTCAAGCCACCACACTCAACGCCTAAATCAGTCTGAACTATTTCCAAGAAAAATGGCGTTGAGTGAGGTCAACTCACTCAACGCCAATCTGTCTATGGCATTGAGTCATGACACCACACTCAATGCCTAAATCAGCCAGAAATCTTTCTAAATAAAATGGCATTGAGTGAGCTCAACTCACTCAATGCCAATTAGTCTATGGCATTGAGTGTGCTTAACGCACTCAACGCCCCGAGCAAGAAAATCTTCTAAGTATAATGGCATTGAGTGAGCTCAACTCACTCAACACCAAACAGTCTATGGCATTGAGTGCGCTTAACGCACTCAATGCCCCGAGCCAGAATCTTCCTAAGTAAAATGGTGTTGAGTGCACTCAACGCACTCAATACCAATCAGCCCATGTCATTGAGTGCACTCAACGCACTCAACGCACTCAACGCCCCAAGCCCAGTTCGACGAACTTTGAACCCAGCTCGACGAATTTGCTCCATTTGTCGGACTCCGTTCAACGAACTTGCTCCATTCGTCAGACTCCGTTCGACGAACTTGCTCCGTTCGTCGAACCCCGTTCTATGAATATAACTCGTTCGTCGAACTCTATTTGACGAATTTGCTCCATTTGTCGAACTCTGTTCGACGAACTTGCTCCGTTCGACGAATTTTCTCCGTTAGTCGAACTTCGTTCGATGAATTTGACTGGTTCTATATCAATCGGAGGCCGAATGTTTTCAAAATGGCATAGTAACTGCACTCACTATTTGCAGCCCAAGGTGGTTCACACCCTAATTCCAAGGTTCACCCAAACCCTTTAGTGCTTCACAGAATTTTGTCATGACCTAGTCATGACAAAACAATCCTAGGGGTCTAGAAGTCTGAGGGATGTTACACCTTAGGTCTCTTATGATCTTGTATCCTTACATAAGCAATACAACCCCAAGTCTTTAGAGTGTCATATCTACAAAGATAGTCATGTCACAACTCATACGGAGTAGAGTTGAGCTTTGAGTGAGGCACTCTATTTAGAATGTGATTTGCAGTTAGGACTGCTTTCCCCCAAAATGAATTAAACATGCCAGCTGTGAGGAGCATAGAATTCAACATTTTTGTTAAAGTTCTATTCTTATGCTCAACAAAACCATTCGACTGGAGTGAGTAAGGAGTGATGGTTTCTAGGATTATACCCTCGGAGGCACAAAAGTCCTTAAACCCAGTTGTAGTGTACTCTCCTCCTCGATCACTTCTAAGTCTTTTAATTTTTAGATTTAATTGATTTTCTACCCGAGATTTGAAAATCTTAAAGGTCTCAAATGTCTCATCTTTTAATTTCAATAGGTAAACATGACAATGTATGGAAAAATCGCCGATGAAAGTAATTAGATATTTCCTTCCCCCTCTAGTGGTATGACTACAACAATCACAGAGGTCTGAATGTATCAATTCAAGAAGTTGTGTGCTCCTAGAAATTGTCTTGTAAGGGTTTCTAGTGATCTTAGTCTGGGAACAAACCTCACACTTATCAAATTGAATAGAAAGATCTAATGGAATGTTTTGACTCCTAGCTAGATCTCGTATTTTCTTATATATAGTGAATATGTCCAAGTCTATTGTGTAATAGATTTAGATCAATCGGAGTTGAACTCACTTGGTTTATGCACTCGTTATCTAGGCTAAGTCTATACATACCATTGATTAGGTAAGCGCAACCAAAGTAGGGAGAATTAACAGTTAATGTCATTCTACCGTTCATGGTTGTGAAAGACATTCTAGCTTTATCAAGCAAACTCATAGAAATCAAATTCTTAGTTAAGCTAGGAACTACTTTAATATGTTGTAAAATTAAAGTTTTACCTGAAGAGGGGACTGGCTCTACAGTCCAGGCATGAGTAACATCTGTCTCTCCTCCATTGCAGTTTTCAACTCTATCCTTGACCATTATGACCTTTGAAAGAAGACCCCTGTCATTTGTGACGTGACAGGTAGCACCACTATCCAGGCAACACTCAGATGACGCACTACGGTGATTACTCCCAATCATAGCCACGAAGGACTTGAGATCATAGTTGTCGACCACCATGTTCGCCACATTTTGTGGGGCTTCCTCCTTTTATTTCTTCGGACCCCTGCATTCAGCGGCCCAATGACCCTATTTGCCACAGTTGTGACACTTGCCCTTCTTCCTTTTGAGAGAAGGCTTTTTGACTGCCAATGGTGCGAGGGTATCACCCTTAGGTATCGGGGGCTTCCGAGAAGGCTTACTAGGACGTGAAACGAAGTTGACAACCTGTGTGAGGGTTGCGCAACCTACTCCAAGTTTTTCCCAGTGATGTTTTGGTCCTCAATATGGATGAACCTTTTGAGTTCATAGAAACTGATCTTCTCTTTCAGTCTGTGCATCTTGGTCTTGAAAAAGAGCCACTCAGAAGGTAGCTTACTCAGAATCATGTACACAAAGAGACTATCGTCCATCTTCGACTGATCATCATCCAGCTTCTGACGCAGGTTGACCAGCTCTAAGAGTTGAGAAGTGATAGACACGTTCGCTTTGAATCTGAAGTTGAAGAACTTCTCTTCGATGAGCGACTTTGACAGTCCTTTCTCCTTCTGGAAATACACGTTCAGTCGATCCCATATCTATTTTATAGTTTTGTAAGCGTGGTAGGTCAATGCGAGACGGGTATTCAGGGAATTCAATAGGTAATCCCTGCAGAAATCCTCATCCTTGTTCCACGGGTGCTCGTCCATGTCCTCGATGGTAGAAGTGAAATATCTCTGAACAGTATAGAAGATCTCGCATTCCTTCATTCCTAGTTGGACTTGTATTTTCCAACTGAGAAAGTTGGAGGCGTCGAACGATTGCAGCTTTACGGTGTCGAGCGCGCTTTTATTTGACATATTTCTAGATTCAAACAGAAATTAAGAAAATGCTAGAACGTGGTCACCTGAGCTGTGTGAAGACGTGTGCAAAACTTCAGATCCAATCCAAGAATTATTTTTGCTCTTCCTCTCCGATTGAGCGCAGTTAACGAAGAACTAGGTCCGATTGTAGCACAATCAAAACACCGATACACTGATAGATCTGTAGGGATCTGCAATCGGATCCAAGGTACTTTGATAATTAAGTTTGTTTGCCCCCTTTTGCAATCTGCAATCAGATCATGTAATATCTCTCTCCAACCAACAAAATTTGATGAAGGGGTCAAAATAAAAGCTCTTCCGGATTCAAATTAAAACATTCTGGAGAGCAGATCTGGATTGCTAAAGCTAGTTACTCCACTGATGCAAGATCTCTCCAAGATGGAGATTTGGAGAATCATATAGCAAATCTGGAAAACAGAGGCGGCAAAGATCCAAGAAAACACGATGTTTACCGATGTGAATCTGAAGCAGCCCTTTCCTAAACCAGCAGGGCAAGACCAACGATTGGATCTTCGCACAGAAGGTAGATCGCCGGAGGATCTGCATGGAGGCTGCCAGATCTAAGAAGTGGCGGCCAGATCTGAACTTTCCTCCTCCAGGCGGCACCAATCAGATCGGGAGAAAACCAGAATTTTTTTTCAAACCAGGCGGCAGACCCCTGAACAACGACGACTATCTACTGTAGGCGGCAGAGATCTGAACTTTCCTTTGATCTTCTTCGCGATTCTTGCACTTCCAGCGGCTGCGGCCCTAGATCAAATGAAGTCGAAACGGGAGCAAATCGCGAAACGGGAGCGATACAGGCTTCCTTGTTGCGATCGGCAGAAGAGCGTGCAAACCTTTCTCCTTCGCGATCTGAGCGGCGACGAAAGAGAAACACGTGAAATCTGTAGAGAGGCGGAAATCGCAGGAGCGCTGGCGAAAATGGGAGAGAAAAATGAGAGCGAAAAAAAAACCTAAACGAGTTATCTTGAGAATGTTGAGGCTCCGCTTAAGATAGTCCACTAAGGCTCATCAATGTGGAATGACCTTATATAGTATCTTCAGCGTAGAGCCATTACACTCTAGTGACACAAAATCCAATGGGTCGTTCCGAGTTGGTCCTGACACGCGTGGACGTATAAAACAAATATCCTAATAGTTTATTCTTCACAATTTCATATGATTTTTAATTATTTCAGTTGTTCTTCTTTACCAAAATACACATTATATACTTCATTATCGATTATAAAATTTCTTCTCATGAGAATTAGACTGAAAATAATTTCAACATTTCTATCTACAATTCTATACTTCTATTTGATATTTTTGCGTGAATCTCAGCTCATAATGTTTATGTTTACTAGTTGTTTTCTATATATTTTTACATTGTTCACTTTTATTTTCTCATCAATCAACATTATCTTGTCTACTTCTGTGAAGCATATATCATTCTACCCTACTATTTCTTTTCAAATTCTTCCTACTTTATTATAATACGTTTCCGCTTCACATACTATCACTCTTTTACCTACCTCCACCTTCTTTTGCTAATACCAAAAGAGGGAGAATATCGAAATAAATCTACAAAGAAAAAAATTTAGGGGGAGTTCACATTAAGGGGGAGTTTGCGTTTAAATTTCAAATTAAAGTTCACATTAATAAGGGGGAGTACACGTTTAATTTTCAAATTAATACGTCATTAAATTAAAATGTAGTTAAAAGAACTTAAACAAAATTTAAGGTTATCCATTTAGGGGGAGTTTGTGCACTTTCATGTACATATATTGTTTTTCATATCTTATAAACATTACTATAGATCATAGATGATTTTTTCTAAGAAGATTTGTTATTATTAAAAGAAAGAGATTGTTGGAGAATATATTCCGCACTCCTTATTTTAAAAATAACAAATCCTGAATGTATTTGATCATAGTGTGTATGGGGTGTGTAGATATAACATGTACAACACTATGATTATTTAGGATGGCGACGTATGTCAAGTTTTACAAAGAAGAGATATCACAGGTGATAGCGTGCTAACGTCAGCCATGACTTAGGCCATGATTCTCAATGGTTGCTACGAAGCATATAACTTCATGATATCGTCAGGCGACATCGAGCTTTCGCGGCGTGATAGGCCCACGTCTGTACACGTTCTCCAGCTTTCCGGCACAGTTATTGTAGAGTGGGACAAGTGGTAGCAAACAGAGATACCGTAGACGATACCTTGCTATCACCAGGCGATAATGCAAAAACTATATATAGGCTGGGTTTCGGGAAATTGATGTTACACACATCTAGGAGCCTTCATTCCGTGCATCTCCAGCCTGATAACTCCGTGAAACCAGAAAAACTTCTATGTGTTCAAGCAATTTCAAGAGTGAAGAAGGGACTGTTCGTGCTTTTCAACTCCGGTGAACTTTGCAAGGATTTGTCATCTTCTCCAGCGCTCAAGACCAGAGTGAGTTTTTATTTCAGATTTTTTCCCTTCTATTCATTTTGTAAACGGTAGAGAAATCGCCGCCGTGTAAGTGATAACTAGGCTCTTCTGTGGTTTAGGGAGAAATCGCCACCTTGTGTGCAACAACTAGGTCGTGGAGAGATCTAGGGGAGGCTAGTAGTTGTGTCTAGGGAGAGATATGCTTTAGCCAACCGATCCTTGGGAGAAGGACCGGTGAATTTTAAAAAGAAGATGTTTTTATCATAGCCTTTGATTTCAAGTTTTATTGAAATATCTTTCATGTTATTTAACACTTATGAAATAAAAGTTCGTTTCAATTTTCTTATAAATTTCTAAGCATTTGTTATGTGTTTCTGATTGTGAAAAAGTTTATTTAATTTTCATTTATATTTGACTAAGTAAAAGTTAAACAAAAATTATTGTTCGCCCTTATCCCCCCTCTAAGGGCGCCTCAAGATCAAACAGAAAGCACTAGGAGAGCTCTCACACGGGCGCTCGCGTGAAGCTTAGCATTTTTCTCCACGAGGATGCTCTCCTCCAAACTTCAAAGACGCTTGCATCCATTCTCCGAGACTTAGTTTATTTTTCATTCCTTTTGTATTGAAAGTTTGTAACAAAGAGGTTGATAGAAGATTTTGATGTATATTATAGAATAATGAATAATTTTCAGTTTTAAAGATTACTGTAAAACATGATAATAGCAGATCTTGAAAAACAGGATTATAAAAACTTATATAAACAGACGAGTGAGAACTAAAAGAGATCGGAATAATATATATATATAATCGTGTTTGGGTAAAACGTGTGGTCACTACCCTAAAGAAGTTACACCACCCTCCGATAGAGCTTTCAACTGATACTCACTTCTCCAAGGTACAACATCCGGCTAGATCCCAAAACTCCAATGTGTGTGCACACCGAAGAAGTACAAAGCACCCGAACTCCCTCTTGATGAAGCAAATGTGAAGAAAATGAAATCATGTCAAGATCGTCATAAGAGCGAGAGAAAAGAAGTCCCTCTGTATATTCAGAGAGCGTGTATAAAAGTAGATCGAAAAATCTCCTAAATAGGAGCCTCAAAAAACGGCAAAAAAATCGATCACGTAACAAATTTTAAGCGGTTATAATTAGTAAGAATTAATCGTGTAGGTTAACATTGGGTTTCAACATAAAATATTAATGGTGAGAAACGTGTGAGAGAAACTGTTAACAAAAGTGCAGAGTGTTGCATAAAGAGAAGTCGTTGTAAGTTGCGTCGAATCCAAGTTGACGCATGTCGAATACTTATCGATGTAACTCACGTCGAAGCATGTCGACGGAGGTGAAAACGACGTAAGCGTCGAATTCATTTCGACGCGAGAAGGTGAAGTCGATGCATGCGTCGAGTTCATATTGACGCAGACAAGGAGAAGTCAATGCATGCGTTCAGTGCACCTCGACGTAGCTCAAAAATGAGGGTTCCAAAAATTTGGATTCCCTCCAATTTGGTTTTGGAGCTTTTTCATCAAATGATGAACTCAATCACCAAACACCATTTGGCTCAAAAGAATCATTTAATGATAATGTTTTATACATTAAATTAATAATCCCCCAAAAGCAAAAATCCAAAATGCGAACTTCATAAATCTGATATTACTAATAATAAAAAATCAAATGCAAATTTGTTTCATCGAGTTATATCTAATGCAATGAGTATATGTGGAATGATTATCTTGAACTTATATTTAGTATTTATTTCCACTACCAAAGAGTATTATGTGCCATAGACTTTGAATTATGAACTTTTGACCGGCAAATTAGATAAGCACACAAAAGATTGGATGTTCTTGGGTTATGGCGGTGTGCGCGTTAATGACCATGCACATTTCTTGATTTTTCATGAGCATTATTAGGGTGCAGCCCGAATCCCAAAGTTGCGGCCTCACGGCTACCCCCACATAGATGGTGCCTCAAGAGACATTCTAACCAATATCTCGCAAAGATATATGCATTTGGCAAACATTAAGAACTTAAAGTTTATCCTAACCTGTGACGTAGAACACAACATCATACGAATGAGGAGAAAGTTTTCCCAACCTTTAAATTTTGTGCTCCCAACTACACTACATTAACGACTCAGTTTCTACCACATTGAACCCAATTCATGGGATCTCCAATCACATGAATTTGGTATCCGCCATTGACAACAAATTATGTGGGCTTAACCCTCATTTCCCTCAATGATAAAAAAATCTTCCTTTGGGATAATCCCTTGGTAAGAGTATCAACAAAATTTAATTCTGACTTTACATAATTGAGTAATATCACTTCTTTTCTTCTTTGTTTCAATGATTTGTACTTGATCCTCATAAACTTGTTCAATTTGGAATTAGTATAATTATTAGCAGTCAAATCTATGATAGATTTATTGTCACAATTCAAATAAATAATAGGTATTGATTTTTCATATAAAAGAATTTCAGCAAGTAAATTCTTAATCCATTCAACTTCAACACATGTTGTGTCTAAAGCATAAGCTCAGATTCCATGATACTTCTAGAAATCACAGTTTATTTTGTAGAAGCCCATAAGATAGCAGCTCCTCCAAGGTGGAATACATAACCTATTGTAGATTTAACATCTAAAGAATTAGTTATCTAATTGGCATATTAATATCCTTCTAGTACTCGGGAAAACTCGTATATACTAAACTATAATCTATAGTTCCTCAAAGGTATTTAACTATTCAAGTTAATGATATCCAATGATAATCACTTGGATTACTAGTATATCTACTTAATTGGCCCACGACATAGGAAATGTCAGGCTTAGTGTAGTTAGCTATGTATAGTAATGATACTATCATTTATGCATACTTATGTCGATTAATAGGTTCACCATTGTTTTTACAACATTTTATGCTAGCGTCATAAGGAATAGATGCGGGAGCGGAATCATACAAGTTAAATTTATTCAGTATTTTCTCAATCGAGTGTGAAAGTGATAAGAATACACTAAAATCATTTTTCACTAGTTTTATTTCTAATATGATATTAGCTACTCCCAAATCTTTCATATTAAATTAATTTGGAAGACAGATTATTTTTAGTTTCACTAACAATTTTAATTGAAATTCTAAATAATAAGATATTATCTACATAAAAACATAGTAGGATAATTCCATTTCCGTCTTATTAAGCATAGATACATTTGTCAAATTCATTGGAATTAAAACCAAAGGATGAGACTACATAATCAAATTTTTGATGTCATTACTTAGGTGTTTATTTTAATCCATAAATATGTTTAATTAATTTACAAACCTTGGTGTTGAAGCCGGGAAAATTCCCTACCTCAGAATCGGACTAAGCAGCCTAAGGATACTGGTCGAGTACTGAAGTTAGACGGCCCACAGAAGCAAGAACAGAAATGAGCTAGGAACAACCCCTCCACAACCAGAATGACCGAGCTAGGTACGAGGGAAACGAGCTAACAACTAAGTCACAGGTCGCGGCTTGGTCTCCAAGGAAAGGGACTCCAAAGGGCTCGTGAGTATCTATCCGAGATTCTTGATGATTTTCCCTCGTACCCCTGGGGTCCTATTTATAGGGAAATCATAAGGGAGGGGGGGTCATACTTATACCCCCCACCCCGGCGATTAGGCGACTTTCTGGGGAGCTCGCACGAGCTGGGCGAGTATCTCGCCCTAGTCGCCTACCTGGCGAGTATGCGAGGGGAGCTCGCCATACTCGCCCAGGCCTTCCGCGGTCTTGGGTGCTGACTTTGGCTTCCATCTTGACTCGTTGACCTTAACTTCTGCTGACCTGATTGTGGTAGGACCCATCCTCGTCGAATACGGGTTGTACACTTGGTTTCTTGGCCTTTAACCACAAAACTTTCGGGTTGAGACATGTAGACTTCTTCATCTAATTCTCCATGCAAGAAAGCGGTATTGACATCCATTTGATGAATAATCATCTTATGGATCAAAGCTAAGATGATTAAAATACAAAGAAAAATGATTCTAGCTACAAGAGCATATGTATCTAAATAATTTATTTTTTGTTTTTGAGCATAGACTTTAGCAACAAGGCGAGCCTTATATTTGTCTAAAGAGCCATCCAGATTTAGTTTTTTTTCCTAAAGATCTATTTACAACCTATGATTTTGGCACCGGGAGATAGATCAGTTAGAATCCATGTTTTATTTTCTAGAATGGAATTAATTTTTAAGTTGATTGCTTCTTTTCAAAAGGAGTAATCAGATGAGGTTATGACTTCCTTATATGTATTAGGTTCTCCTTCAACTAGATAGGTGAAATAGTCTTCTCCAAAAGTCTTTTTAATTCTAACCTTTTTGCTTCTTCTAAGTTCATCATTTCCTTATGTGTCTAAAGAAAAGGAAGAAGATTGGTTTAAATTAGTTGAAGGTTGAGATGAGTTATTTAATTTGCATAAGAATTTATGTCCTACTTTCTTTCGGGTCTAAATAAAAATAGAGTCTAATGTCTTATTTTCTTTTTTTGGGTTCTGGAATTGATATCTTAGCCAAACACCCTCACACTCAAAGAATTCGGAAGTTAGACTTTCTTAATTTAAATAATTCATAAGTACGTGTGATCACACTTAAAAATTTATATAAGTTGAAGGGTGAAAAATAAAAGAGATCAGAATTATATATATTATATATATATATATATATATATATATATATATATATATATATATATATATATATATATATATATATGAGTTTGGAATATATAAGCTCAAGCTTTTTAAAGCTTAAAAAAGCTTGAGTTGGTTCTCCACAATACATGTCGGAATTAGACAAATAATATATGCATTTTATAGTCAAGAATGAGATCTACAACTTTCATGTTGAACATTTTTCCAAAATTTGCATGGTTTAGCCGAAATTAGACAAATTTATTATTATTATTATTATTATTATTATTATTATTATATATATATATATTATAATCGAGTCTGTGTAAGACGTGTGATCACTACCCTAAAGAAGTTGCACCACTCTCAGGAAGGGTTTTCAACCGATGTTCACTTCTCCAAGGTATAACACCCGGCTAGATCCCGAAACTCTGATGTGCGCGGACACTGAAGAAGCACAGAGCACATGAACTCTCACTTGATGAAGCAAATGTAAAGAAAATGAAATCACGTCAAAATCGTCGTAAGAGCGAGAGAGAAGTCCCTCTGTATATTCAGAGAGCGTGCATTAAACAGATCGAAGAATATAATCTCCTAAATAGGAGCCTCAAAAAAACAGCTAGAAAATTAATCACGTAACAAATTTCTAGCGGTTATAGTTAGTAAGAATTAATTGTGCAGGTGAAAGTTGATGTTTCAACGTAAAATATTAATGGTGAGAAACACGTGAGAGAAACAGTTAACAAAAGCGCAGAGCGTTGAAAAAAGAGAAGTCGGCGTAGGTTGCATCGAATCCAAGTCGACCCACGTCGAATACTTATCGACGTAACTCACGTCGAAGCATGTCGACAGAGGAGAAAACGACGCAAGCGTCGAATGTATTTCGACGCAAGAAGGTGAAGTCGACGCATGCGTCGAGTTCATCTCGACGCAGGCAACAAGGAGTTGACCCATGCGTCGAGTGCGCCTTGACACAGCTCAGAAATGAGGGTTCCAAAATTTTTGATTCCCTCCAATTTGATTTTGGAGCTTTTCCATCAAATGATGAGCTCACTCACCAAACATCATTTGACTCCAAAGAATCATTTAATGATAATGTTTAATACATTAAATTTCTAACTGAGGTGGCATGCCACCCTCCGAGAAGACTTCTAATACTTGTAAATTTAAAGTTAAATAGTGGATTTCGGCTCGACACAGATTTCGGTCAGACACAGATCTGATCGCGTGATTTTTCATTTTTTTCGGGTTTTTCACTGTAAAAAAAAGTCTAATGTCATTGCTTTTGGATCTTCATTGACTGTTTGTGCACCCGACCCGACTCTAAACAAATGCGGTCCAATTCCGTGGACCGGAGGAAAACCGGATGACCCGCGAGAAGTATATATATTATAAGAACGACAACTTTTATTATTTTTGTTCTTAATTCCTATTTTATCCTTGCTATATTTATACTCATTACATTTTTATAACCATCCTTTACGAAGCTAACAAACTAGGCCGGTCGCACCACTTCGATTTAAAAAAAAAAATTGAACATCCAAAGGCAGGCCACGTGGCATGCAGATGATTACTGGGTGTGGCCGGAGAAATAACTGTACACGAGCTCCAATCCAATTTGGAGACACAGCCCTTATGATAGTGCCAAATGTGCTTCTCGCGAACATTTTTTTGTTTGCTTGGAGCGCACTCCGATTTTCTCCAGACGCACTTTTGTTCGCCAGCAAGCACTTCTGTTTGCCCAGAGCAAATTCAGAAAGGGGCAGATCTAGAGGGGGGCTTAAGGGACACTGATACTTTCATTATTTTTCAAAATGATTACTGTAATTGGATTTTTCTCGTCGAGGTAATGAATTTTGACTACTTATATGTCAAAAGCGGTGGCCAGATGAAGGAAAAACAACTCCGATAAGAGGAAATGTTCAAAAAAATTTTGAAGGAAGTCGATGACTAGTCCCTTATGTTAAAATTTGGTGATTGTTAACCGCAACCCGTTATTGGCTAGTCGCACCCCAAAATCTGCTAATTTTTCGCGCCTTTTCGAAATACGCCTTGTACATGCAATTTCAAGAAAAGTGTTCAACACGAAAGTTGTAGATCTCGACGAGATCTACAACTTTCGTGTTGAACACTTCTCCTGAAATTGCATGTACAAGGCGTATTTTTGAAAGGCGTAAAATCTGAGTATATTTCCAAAGTACGCCTTGGTCATGCATTTTTAGGAAAAGTGCTCAACACGAAAGTTGTAATCTCGACGAGATCTACAACTTTCTTGTTGAGCACTTTTTCTAAAAATGCATGTACAAGACGTATTTCAAAACGGCGCAAAAAATTATGAGATTTCGGGGTGCCACTAACAAATAGCCGGTTTGCGATTAACAATCACCTAAAATTTTTAAAACCCAACGATGCAGTTAAAAAAAAATTATGCAACGCCATTATTAATTTTGTAAATCCAACCCTGCACCCGGAGCACACTTTTTGTACGCCTGAAACACATGTGGCGCATTGGTACGGTCTCCGGTCTTCAAATTGAAAGATTAAGCCTGTATACAAAAATTAAGAGTGGGGCTTTGGTATAAAAAAACCTTCTTGCAATATTTTAAAATTTTCGTGCATTTATGAAAACAGAGTTTTTTTAGGGAATTTCTTAATTTGTTAGGGGGAAAAGATCCTGTTTCTAAATTACTTAATGCATTATTTAGTTTTATATTTATTGTTAACTAATCTAAAACATAACTCCGATATTAAAACAAATATGATAATTTAAATGATTTATACTCAAGGTTTTAGCTAATCAAGGACCAAATAAATTTTGATTGAAGGGTGGGTGCTCTCGGATCCCATCAGGCGGCATGGTTTCGACCTGTTCCGTTGCCGGTGTAGTCGATTCCCTGCATTTGCTGCAGCCCGACATTTGGCTACTAAAGTGTCTGGTTGGTTGCTGGTCCTTCTAGTCGATGTTATGGTCGGGTTTTAAGCTGAACTTTTGGGGCATCCAATACAACTCGTTGGTCGTGATTGTCATTGTGGCGCGGCCTGATGGTTGTGGTCACAACCTCTCCTTGGATTCTTCTATGCAAGTATTGTTTCTTCTTGCTCTGCTCGCGCTCACTCCGGTCTTGCGGATCATCCACTATCGCTCTCCACGTCAGGATCTCTGTTGGTTTGCTAAAGTTTTGCTTGGCCAAATATGCATGTGACAGACCCTCTAATTCGGGACCGGGATCCTCTCCATTTCACGCGAAATGGGGAGGTCCATTTCACGCGAAATGGGGAGGTCCATTTCGCGGCTATGATTGTTTCTCCCAAATCGGACAGCGGGAAGTAACTTAACTGCACTCGCGGGGCCCACTCGCCAGTTTAGCCGATCTCGCCTGCCCGCCGTCCGATTTGGGAGATGCAATCATAGCCGCGAAATGGATCCCTCCATTTCGCGTGAAATGGAGAGGATCCCGGTCCCTCTATTCGGGCATTCAAGCAAAACCTTTTTGACCAAACATTTGTAGCATTCTCGTGGGGTTAAGGTTGTCTCAATGGACCACATACATTTAGTACTTACTTGAGTGGAAGATGAGTTCAAGAAAGTTTGGCTGAAAAAGATCATAATCTTCAAAAATTTCATGTTTCGATTTCGGAGGTGGTCTCTCGATCTTTCTCCGATATCGTCCTTGCATGGATTAATATATGGGTCTTTCGTTCCAATATTTTGATAGGGACATCATGCACATCATTTTCAATCCTCCAGGTCCGCTCCTAACTTTAGATGTGCATATGTTGCAAGGCACACTTACTGATCGCGCCTGAGTTTGTATCGAATTCAACCTCGAACCCTCTACACCCTCACACGTCTTCATTGGGGTCATTGTGGCTAACCGAAATTAAGTTACTC
This sequence comes from Platanthera zijinensis, assembly GCA_039513925.1. Taxonomy (NCBI): domain Eukaryota; kingdom Viridiplantae; phylum Streptophyta; class Magnoliopsida; order Asparagales; family Orchidaceae; genus Platanthera; species Platanthera zijinensis. Next base: position 149,330,059 of record CM077095.1, on the reverse strand, counting down.
CTTCGTAGTATATTTGAGAGAAACATACTATGTTGCTCTTGCTATAGCAAGGAGGGTCACCCTATTGGTGATCATAAGAAAACCAAGAAAAATCTACCCAAAGTTCATGTCGGGCTCTGATAGATCTGCAAGATAATTGTGGTATCTCTACCATGTATTTACCCCATGTGGAGGAGACTACGGCTCTGTTTGGGGGGACTTATTTTCACCGGTCAAGCGGTCACGACCGCATGAACCGGACCTTAATTAAGGCCTGGTTCATGCGGTCGTGACCGCTTGACCGGTGAAAATAAGTCCTCCCAAATGGAACCTATGTTAGTAACTCCATCTATTGAGATTCCCCTTGTGGTGGTGAGTTAGTTGGTGCTATGTCGTTCTATGTCTTCACCCCCACGATGCCGGGAATCAGATTATGGATTGAGACGACTCCCCTCCCTCAATATTAAGAGGACATCATCTCCAAGATTTCTACCATGGATTCTCATAGACATCCACGAGCTCGATCAGGGACATGTGGTTCTCGGGCCCCTATGGATCCACTATCCGATCTCCTTTATGCTTTTTCGGCACGACGGAGGATACAAAAATTTGGGTTCAAATGACGAGTATGTACAGATCAATAATATTGAGGATATTATAGTGCAACAAAAAGAAGATGCTGAAAAGTGAACATGTAAATTTGAAGTTGGGGAGGAAGGATGTTGCTACGTAGGGGTTATCAGAGGGATTACAAGCATTGATAGGGTGGTATTGGCTTGGGCGAAATTTAGAGGGGGTCATTTTTGTTGGAAACGCGTATGGGTTCCCGCACAACCTCAACTAACAACCCAACTCCACTTCAAAACACACACCACAACAGTAGCCGCCGAGACCACTCACACTAGCCGCCTACCCGCGCGAGCTCCCACTTGCGAGACGACCAGGGCGCGAGACCACCACACCAAAAACCGCGAGATCACCTTGGCTAGACCTTCTCGCTGGCGAGATCAAAACAACCCGGCGAGATCACCACCACCGAGCCCGCGAGACGCCAGCAACCCGCTTAGCAACACCGTCAACCCGCGCGGCAAGGTTGCTACTCGCACAACGCAAACACACCTCTCGCTCGGCAGCGAGATCAACAAAACCGCCCGGCTACCCTTCCTATTCGCTCAGTAAGACCACAATGGCTGCCACTACGCAAACTTAGCTCTGTGGCGCTCCTCTCTCTCTTTCTCTAAATCGGGAATGTGGAGGAAGAAAACTTCTATTCAGCAGCATTTAAAAGTAATACATACATGCCCTTATATAGGCTAGACTAACCAATGAAAAATAAACAAGTGGCTCTACATTAAATGTCACTCACTAACTACCATCTCCCAACATTGAATACACAACAACATAATAATAACTCCAAAAAATAAAACCTATGACTTGTTGACCCGGTCAACATAGTCAAACACCAACAATTTTTGAGGTGGCTGTGACAGGGATGGCTTGGGGAGGTTGTTGGAAGGGCTAGAAGATGTTTGGAACCTGTTGGAGACCAAGGGAGGGAATGAAGGGCTTGAGGCGGTAGGGGAATGAAAGGATGTGATGGGTAGAGGCTTTGGGGAGAATTCTTGTGACTTGGGGAAGGGAGATTTAGTGGTTGGTGGCTCAAGCGACGCTGATGGGGGCGGGAGGAGCTGGTGACGAAGTTGCGGAAGGTAAAAGAGGTGGATGTCAGCGGGGCTGCGGGAGTAGAGGCTGTGGGATACTGCAACTGATGTGTTGGTGAATATTGGGTGGGGCTATTGGTGTCAGGAAGGATGAGGAAAGTGGTCGCGGGCTTGAGACTGGACGTTAGAGGCAAGGGAGGCGGTAGAAGGGTGCATCGGCACATCCGAAGGCGGGAACCTGCGCCGTCACACTGCATGTAGCTCTTGACGTCGCACTGAGAGCTAAAATCGAGTGACTCCTCTCGAACAACTTTAATTTCTCACAGCCCCTCATGGACCAGCTGCTTGCATGTTAAAAGATGGGGGAGGGATTACATTAAATGATCCGATGAACCAAATCGACTGACCAGATTACTTAACCTAACGCACAAAAATACCTCCAAAATGTAAAAAAAATTGCATGAAAAAAAACGAGTCATACGCGATCGCAGACTCCAATCTTTCATCCGACAATTCAAAAAAAAATGTCAATCCAACCATCGCGTTCAATATCGCGGACCGATCTCCGGCATACGCGGTGTTAAATTTTAATTTTAATATATAATCAACAAAAGGAAGTTTCTACCTAAGGCCACGTTTGGCGCAGCTTATTTGCTGCAGTGAGGTTGGACAAAAATGTCATTGTCATACCAAAATCTTATACCACAAACTAGTTTCTTTTATGATAACGATAATAACATTTGTCATACCAATCATACAATAACGTTTTTGTCCAATCACATCAGAACAAATAAGCTACGATAAGCCACACCAAATACAGCCCAAGTAACTAAGGGTCCGTTTCGGGGGGACTTATTTTCACCGGTCAAGCGGTCGCGACCGCATGAACCGGTGAAAATAAGTCCCCCCAAACTAGTGGTGTTCAAAAAGCCCCCAGGGCCCGGGCCTAAACCGGGCCTCCCGGGCCCGGGCTTTCCTGAACCGGGCCCGGGCCCTGACTATAGCCAGGCCGGGCCGGGCATCTGGCTCCGGGAGGGGGCCTGCCCCGGGCCGGGCCCGGTTTTTTAAAAAATTTTAATTTTAAAAATAAAAAAAATTAAAAAAATTACTGAAAAAAATACACTGAAAAATAATTATTATTTTGAAAGAAAAAATAATAATTTTATTAATGTTGAACACTTGAACGGAAGTATACAAAATTATAAATACACTGAAAAAAAATACATTTGATTGAAAAATCCAAAATTACAAAATTTACAAAATTATAAAATTTAAAGTATTACAAAATTTTAAAAATTCGCCTCGTCATCTTGACTTTAAGCTTTAATTTAGGTTGATCGCGCTCATCTCATCTTCCATGTCCGACGAGCTATCCTCGATCGATGAAATATGCTGCTTCCTCCTGATCACATCCAAATGATCCTTGTAGCATATGCAGATTTCGAGCGATTCTTCGCTTAGGCAACTTCTTCGCTCGTTCAACACCCTGCCACTAAGATAAAAAGCAGACTCCGATGTTACCGTGCTAGCTTGGATCGTTAATAAATCTCGGGTCATATAGGTCATAATAGGATAAGTATTTACTTTACCTTTCCACCATTTTAAAATATCGAAATTTTCTATTTCGTCCGTACTCATAAAATCACAAAATTGAGTTTCTGTGTACAAGCCTAATTCATTTAAACTACTAGATGTGGTGCGCTCTTTTTTCTGAGAAGCTAACTCTAACATTTTATTTTTAAAACTATTGCGTGTTTGTGGTTGCGACACATCCTCTCGGAGCCGCGATCCGTATAAATTATCATAATAATTATAACATTCAGTAAAAACAGTGTTAAAATTTAAAATACTAAGATTATCCAAATCCGAATCACTAAGATTTACGCCTAAATTATTATTTATTTCTTCTATAAAATTTTCTACGCCGTCTATTAAAACTTATAAACTAGCTAACAGTGTTTATTAATTTATTAATTATATAATATATAATATTATATTATATATAATATTATATTATATTATATATATATATTATATATTATATTATATAATATATATTATTATATAATATATAATAGCATGCTGCAAGCCCTATTATAGGGCTGGCAGCATGCTCAGCCCAACAACGACTCTAAGGGTCCGTTCGTTTCGCGGGAATTGGGCCATTGGAATTGGAATTCATTTACCAATTCCAATTCTAAGCGTTCGGTAGCCAAAAAAAACACGGAAATCGGCATTCAATTCCGAATTCCGTCGGAAATGGGCATTATGTAAACGCGGCTCATGCATTTCCGACCTCGATAGGTCAGATTTCGCGATTCTACGCTCCGCTTCGCTGCTCCGCTCCGCTTCCTTCTCCCGTCGCCGCCAATCCCGCTCCCGATCCCGCTAGGTCATATTTCCTCTCCCGATTTCCTCTCCCGGCTCCCGATTCTCCGTTGCTCGCTGCTCCTCCCGGCTCCCGGCTCCCGATTATCCGCTAGGTCCGATTCTCCGCTAGGTCAGAAGACTTCTTCTTCTTCTTCTTCTTCTTCTTCTTCTTCTTCCTCTTCTTCTTCTTCTTCTTCTTCTTCCTGTAATAGCTGTTTGTTAACTTGAGGCCCAAATTGCAGTGCCCAAGATTTCTTGGATAAACCATAATTGCGCTCTCAAATTTTTTACTTATTGAACCCAAATCTGGTCTTACCAACTCCATTTTCACATGCTTCAGTTTCAATAAATTATGTGATAATTGATATTCTGTGCCATACAATGAAGTGGTCAGATATGCTATCCAATGGAACACAAAAATCTCGAGAATCAGTTTGATCTAAGTGCAAGAAGAATCACCATAGATGTTATTTTTGTATCCTATCAATTAATTACAATTGCAATGGGGTAAGAAAGGATCTATGCTGTTTATTTATCTTGATTAAACTTATACTTGAATATCTCTGGAGTTGATTTTAGGCTATGCTTCTAGATGCTCTAGCCAAGCTGGAATATATTAGCACTTGTCTTTGTGTGGAATTATTACCAGATACTTGTAAATAATGTGTTACAGTTCCTAATCAACACTATTTGCTCGACTTTGAAAATTCAGGATCCGGAAATTCTGGATCCAGAAAATTACATTGGTATAATCCTAGGATTACAATAGCAAGGGTAATATTATCTTACGATTACAATGATAGCAAGGGTAACGTTATCTTAGGATTACAGTGATATTGATAATTGGTCCCAAATCATATACACTTGGTTAACATGGTGTATATAGGTGCCAAATCATATATGTGTTAATAAACTACTGTAGTGGCCAAGTTATTCATACCCCCAACACTTAATTACATGCTGGTATCACATTATAGCCATATCTTCTAGTTATTATAGCCAACTAGTTTTGTTAACTTCTTTTTAATCCATTTATGTGCACGTGTTAATCACTTTTTTGTGTGTCTGATTTATATATGCAGAAATAAATGGATAAAAAAGGAAAGGGGGCCAAGCCAAGTGAACGGTCCTATGTTCCGTGGACGTCGCAGATGGATTGTGCGTTATCGACTGCTCTCCTTGAGCAGCAAAATCTGGGAAATAAGGCGGCTAGCGGCTGGAAAAGTGTCGCGTACACGGCGGCAATACAGGCATTGAAGGATGATTGAGCGTAATGTGGTGAAGGTTGACAGCGAGGAAGTCTGGGCTAACTACGTACAGGTAAAATTTTAATTGAGCAAATATTTAACTGTGTAGAAACTATATTACATTTTGATTCTAATTTACCCTAAACTTGTAGGCGCATCCGACAGTGAGACATTATCGGAGCAAGGTGATCGTCAATTGGGGGGACTTAGCTATGATTTGTGGGGTTGATCGGGCCACTGGAGCTAATGCTGCTACTGCGATTGAGCAAATGAACGAGATCCACATTGAAGACTCAATGGACGAAAACGGCATGGAGGAGGTTGAGCCAAAGAGCAAGAAGAGGAAGGAGAAAACATCCGCGGTAGATATTATTGCTGATGCTGTTTCTGTGATAGCGAGGAACATGGAGCATGATAGCAGCGTGACTTCTCAGCCGCCACCACCACCGCCGCCGATCTCAAGGGCAGACAGGATATATGCGGCCATTGCAGCTATTACGGATTTGACTGAGAGTGAGGTCATACAGGCTATCGATATGCTGAGTGTTGACGACAACAAGGCCGACGTGTTCATGGCTTTACCGATGCCAATTAGGAGGACCTGGCTCCGCTTACATCTACGCGATTGATTAGTTTATGTTTAGGACTTTTGGTTGAATGTGCGGACTATTATAATGTTGTAGACTATTTTGAACTATTTTGAACTTTTGTTAATGTTCGGTGTATGAACTATGAATTTTTATTCTGTTGAAGTATGATTTTTATTTAGCTATTTCAAATCATTTTGTAATAAAAATTACAAATTTGAATTCCCTACTTTGAATTCCAGGATACAACCGAACATCGGAATTGCTAATTCCAATTCCTGTGACAGAATTCCTGCATTTAGCCGAACAGCAGAATTGGAATTGAATTCAATTCCAATTCCTGCGGGAATGGGAATTGAATTCAATTCCAATTCCTGCAGCTCAATTCCCGCGAAACGAACGGACCCTAAGAGCTGTTGGAGGAACCAACGGCTCTTAGAGCCGTTGGTTACTTAGTGAATAAGGGGCCGGGCTTTGCCTGGCCCGGCCCTGGGCTTAGCCCGATCCCGGGCTTGGCTCGGCCCCGGGCTTAGCCCGATCCCGGGCTTAGCCCGATCCCGGGCTTAGCCCGATCCCGGGCTTAGCCCGGGCCCAGAAGCCGGGCTTTGCCCGGCCCTGATCCGGGCTGAGCCCGAGCGTAGAAACCGGGCTTTTCCCGGCCCGGCCCTTGTTAGGCCCCATGGCCCGGCCTGGGCCCGGGACAGGCCTAGCCCGGGCCCGGGTCTAGCAGGGCCCGACCCGGCCCCCCGGGCCCGGGTTTTTATGGGCAAGCCTACGCCTACGCCTACCCAGGGGCGGATCTAAGGGGGGCGATGGGGGCCTGGGCCCCCCAAGGATTTTGGTAAAATAGATGATGAATTTGTGTTCCTCTCGTCGAGCCAATGGATTTTGACTACTTATACGTCAAAAACGGTGTCCGAATAAGGGAGAAAAGAGCCCGAAAAGATGAAGACATTTATTTATTTTTTGTTGGAAGATGAGAAAGTTGATATGAGATATAACTGGTTTAATTAATTTTTATGGAGATAACATATATAAATCTAGTTAAGATAGCTGCAAATAATTTTGACCCCGCGAAGTTCACCTTTTTCTTTACTCATAACTTCTTTGAAATCTCTGAAAGAAACACTATCGTAATCTTCAGCGCGATATAACACGATTTCTTCTTTACTTAACTCCTGTAATCTTATTTATTTTCTCAGTGTCTCCTTTATTATACTCTAGGAGTACACGAGATCAAAATCAATGAACTTTGACTATGCATCTCTTTAACTTTTTGAATAATTTGTGCCCCCTTGTTTAAATTCTCATTCTCTGCAGGAGCATACGTCCACACTTTTACTTTGAGTTCATTTTAATATGAAGTTCTCTTACTTTAAAGAGGAACTTTCATATGTCCTTAGGGGTGTTGACGAATGATGACGACAATGTGATCAGTCGAAAGTTTAAATACTGATGATAACACTTTACACTTTTATTGCAACTCATACTTTGTAGCAATGAAGTCATCTTAAACATTTTCATTCCAATCAACATATTTTTTTCTTGGATTTATTTACTTCATCACACAAATATTTAACCTGAACACCTGAACAAATAATTCAAATTGAAATTGTTAATACTTTTTAAATTACCACATCTCAAATTATTGAAAAGTTATTCTTATGTATACTGTAACAAAGATCAGATCAACATCACACAATATTTCATTTATTCTAAAAACTGATAAAAGACCGAGCTCAGATGTCTCTAAATAGATAAGTTACAATAAGAAATAATTCTTTTTATGACCCAATTGTGATATCTCTGCATGTGCAAATTTTGGTATAGACGTTGATCATAAAAAAAGTTCTTCGCCTTTTGATTGGACAAGCCTACGCCTACGCCTACCCAGGGGCGGATCTAAGGGGGGCGATGGGGGCCTGGGCCCCCCAAGGATTTTGGTAAAATAGATGATGAATTTGTGTTCCTTCGAAATTTCCTGAATCCGCCCTGAGCCAACCCCAAACGGAGCCTAAGGATCAAGAAAAGGAAGCTTGTACCACTAGCTACTATAGTACTATATAGTCTATATTAATATTATTTTTTTATCTGCTCATTCGAATAAATTAAATTATCAAAGAATGGTTCCTTCGAAATTGACCAAAAAGTACTCTTGCTTTCCAATATTTCACCGTGCCAACTGCCTCTCCAATTGTCAAATTAACAGAGCAGGATTGTAAGATGTGGGGACATTAATTTTGCTCATATAAAACACAAACTGGATGGCTATTATGCCATTGGTTTCCATTTACTATCTTAAATATTTTAATTTTTATATTGTTTTTTATAAACTAATCTTCGTAATTGCTCAAAGAGGAAAAATAATTTGGTGTGTATCGGGTACGTATTTTAATTCATGCGAGGAGAAAATCCTGCCGTATGATTTGTGATTTCAACGGCTGAGATCTTTCGCTGAAAGATACGGCCGTATTTTCTAATACGATCATATTTGAAAAGTGATCATACATCGTTGAAAAAATGATTGTGCGGTCATATTTTCCGGCATGCACGTTAAACATACCGAATGTCACAATTTTTATCACACCAAGCTAATGTAATTTTGGTTAGCTACAGCTAATTTTTTAATACGTTAAACGCATATAAGAATCATTCGTAAAATGGAATTTTCTTCATATTAGTCATCAAAAAAATCATGGAATATTAATCCTTGCATTTTTTATGATCATTTTAAGTAGTCATATGTATATGTTTCGATTTGAAAATACATATGCAAACAATAATTTTACAAATGCATTTTACGACTGCATTTTACTACAGTTACAACTGAATTTTGCACTAAAAATACAGTCCATTTGCAACTGCATTTTACGTTGCAATTGTATTTTACACTGAAATTGCAGTTCCGCAAGATTTTTTATATGCGTTATACGTACATAATTATTGTTCGAAAAATAGAGCATAGAATTAGGAAAAAAAAGTCCCAATTGGAAGATATATTGGGCTTTAATCAGCCCACAAATCGGTGTTAGAGAATTAATTTTATATCCGCACGTGTTGAGACTGACTCGAAATGATCCATTGAGTTTCGTGTCACTCTACGACATGACTATGATGGAAATACTATAAATAGTCATTTCACATTTGATAAGCTATTGTGGACTATATTGAGTGGAGCCGCAACATTCTCAAGATAGGAATTCGGGTTTCGCTCTCCCTTCCGCTCTCGATTTTTGGCGCTCCTATTTTGTGATTTTTCCAGCACCACTACTGTTGTTCTTCGTGAGATTTCTCTCGCATATCCCTGGTTTCTTGCTCTAGGTCGTCACTCTCATCGCAAGGAAGAAGACGATCCTGCTCGGGATTTTCATTCTTGTCGCTCTTCGCGAATTTCCTGCTTGGGTTTGCAAGAAGCCGCAACTGTAGATCTCGTGTCGTTTATAGAGTTATATTCCACCTTCGCCGATTAAAAAAAGGGGTAGCACTGGCTTCGCCGTTAGCGGATCTGATATGGTTCCAGTTCGCCGGATCTCTTCTTGCCAGATCTCGCCAGTTCCAGTTCGTCGGATCTCTTCTTGCCGGATCTTGCCAGTTTCAGTTCGCCAGATCTCTTTTTGCCGGATCTCGCCATATCTAGTTTGATGGACCTCTTCCTGCAGGATCTCGCTAGATTTGTTTTTTGTTGCCTGGAGGTGTTGCTGAACTCTACCGTCGAACCAGATCTTGGTGCGGCTATAGTAGATCGGTGGAGGTGTCACAAGTTTCTTCCCGATCCGACCCCAGCCGCCCCAATGTGTTTGGGGCTTCCGTCGATCCGTGATTGTTGTTCGCTGGAATTTTTGTTGGGAGAAGCATGCCTCCTCTACTCATTTCAGATCTGGTCGTCGCTTGATCGTGGAAGTCCATCTTGGGGATTTCTTGCAATCTTTCAAGAAGAAGGTGTGCTTTTGGGAGTTTGCCTTTCAGCTCTAGTCTTTGGGGAGTGCGTTCCAGAGAGGAGTAAACAATTTTCTTGGATTGGATCTGAAGTTTTGGACTGGTTTCCGCACGGTTCATGTGACCTCTTTCTTGAATTTTTCTATTTTAAATCAAGCAAGATATGAAAGAAAAACGCGTTCGACGTCGTCAGATTACAGTCATTCGACGTCACTAACTTCCTCAGTTGGAAGATGCATGTCAACCTAGGAATGAAAGAATGTGAAATTTTCTATACCGTTCAGAGTGATTTCGCCACTACCTGCGAGGATATGGACGAATACTAGTGGAAAAAGAATGAGCATTTTTGTAGGGACTACATGAACTCCCTGAATCCTCGTCTGGCCCTGACCTACAATGCTTATAAATCTGCAAAAGAGATTTGGGATCGCTTGAACACACATTTTCATAAGGAGAAGTGACTGTCAAAGTCGCTCATTGGAGAGAAGTTCTTCAACTTCATATTCAAAGCAAACTCGTTAGTCACCTCACAAATAATAGAGCTGGAAAACTTGCATCTCAAGTTGGAGGACGATCAGTTAAAGCTGAACAATAATCTCTTTGTGTTTCTGATTCTGAGCAAGCTGCCTCCTAAGTGGCTCGCCTTCAAGACTAAAATACACAGACTGAAGGAGAATATCACTCTGGATGAACTCAAAAGGTTCATCCACATTGATGACCAAAATATTGCTGGAGAAAGCTTAGAGCAAGTTGCTCAGCCACTACAGACTGTCAGCTTCGTTTCTCGACCTAGCAAGCCTTCTTGGAAGCCCCCGACACCTAAGGGTGATACCTCTACACAGTTGGTGGTCAAAAAGTCTTCTCTCAAAAGGAAAAAGGGCAAGTGCCACAACTACAACAAGTGGGATCACTGGGACGCCGAATGCAAGAGTTCGAAGATGAAAAAGGAGGAAGCCCCACAAAATGTGGCGAACATGGTCGCCGAAAACTCTGATCCTAAGTCCTTCGTGTCTATAATTGAGAATAGTTGCCACAGTACATCTTCTAAGTGGTGGCTGGACAGCGGTGCTACCCTTCATGTCACTAATGATAGGGGTCTTTTCTTAGAGGTCAGAGCAGTCCAAGCAAGGTTAAGAATTACAATGAAGGAGAGACCGAAGTCACTCATGCCGGGACAGCGGAGCTGGTCCTCTCTTTAGGTAAAACTTTAATTTTAAAGCATGTTACAGTAGTACATAATTTAACTAAAAATTTAATTTTCATGAGTTTATTAGATAAAATTGGAATTTCTTTCACAATCCAAAATGGTAGAATAACATTAGCTGTTAATTCACATTACTTTGGTTGTCCGTATATGATCAATGATATGTATAGACTTGGCCTAGATAACGAGTGCATTACTCAAGTGAGTTCAACTATGATTGATCCTAAGTTATTGCATAATAGACTTGGACATGTGCACTATAAGAAAATACAAGATCTAGTCATCCCGTTAGATCTTTTTATTCGATTTGATAAGTGTGAGGTTTGTGTCCAAAATAAGATTACTAGAAATACTTTCAAGTCAGTATCTAGAAGCATACAACTTCTTGAATTGATACATTTCGACCTCTGTGATTTTCGAAGTCATACCATTAGAGGGGGAAGGAAGTATCTTATTACCTTCGTCGATGATTTTTTTCAGATATTGTCATGTTTACCTATTGAAATCAAAAGATGAATTCTTTGAGACCTTCAAGATCTTTAAAACTCGTGTTGAGAATCAGTTAAAACTAAAGTTTAAGAGATTTAGAAGTAATCAAGGAGGAAAGTACACTGCAACTGAGTTTAAAGACTTTTGTGTCTCTGATGGTATAATCCTAAAAAACACAGCTCTTTACTCACCCCAGTTGAATGGTATTGTTGAGTGTAAGAATAGAATTTTAACAGAGATGTTAAATTATATGCTCCTCATAGCTGACATGTCTAATTCCTTCTGGGAGGAAGTCATTCTAACTACAAATCACATTCTAAATAGAGAGTCTCACTCAAAGCTCAATTATACTCTATATGAGCTGTGGAAAGACCATCCTTGTAGATATGACACTCTAAAGACTTGGGGTTCCATTGCTTATGTGAGAATACAAGACTTTAAAAGACCTAAGGTGGGACCTAGAATAATAACATGTGTTTATTTAGGTAGTACGAAAGATAGTGTATATGACAAGTTTCTAGATTTATCCATTAATACAGTGATAGAATCTAGAGATACTAGTTTCTTTGAATATAAACTTATCAAAGATCATGGATTAACCATCTTTGAGTCTACTGACATGATTGCAGAATCTACTATAGAACCTGAAACTGGCCCCTCTAGTACTGCTCCTCAAACCTTAGAGGTAGAATCTATTCCTATTAGAGTGTCTACAAGAGATAGATTTCCTAAAAATTTTGAGGAGAATTTTGTCACATACCACTTAGAGAATGATACATTCTCTTATTAGAAAGTAATGAGATCTAGAGATTCTGAAAGAAAAGGGATAGATACTACTCTAGAGGGGGGGGGGGGGTGAATAGAGTAATCAAAAATTACACTAGCAAAGTTGACTGTCTACTCAACTCCCTTGGAGTTAATTGCAGAATGAAGGTTATAGATATTTGAGAAGTAACCCTAAATCCTAACACAAGTGTTGTGCACAAGAGGCAGCCAACTATAATTACAATTAAGGCTTGGGATCCTAAACAGCAACTAACAAACCTAGTTAAAACTAATGACATCCAACAGCACAAGTAATAAATCAAACAATCAGACGACACAAGGGAATTTATAGTGGTTCCCCAAACAACTTTGGTACATCCACTCTTCTACCAACAAGGTAGGAATCCACTCAGGTTTTTGATCAGGTGCCCTGCCACCAACAAGATCTGCTTCAGGTAGATCTAGAGACCCTTTAGACTTTTGATCAGGTGTCTAAAAACCAACACAGGTTTTTGATCAGGTGCCCTGCCACCAAGGCATACTTTTGAAGGGAGTAATAACCCTTTACAGGAGGGGGAAAGGAGGTTAAAAATGTCTTCTCTATTTTAAATAGAATTAGAGAAGCTCAAGAACTTGCACTGAGCTAGAAAGCTCTAAAGAGTCAAGGCTCCCCCTGGCTAAAAGAATGTCCAGGTGAAGTCTTGCTTCAGTGCAGAAAACACTTCAGAAAATCTGAAGGAAAAAGCTACAAGAAGATAATAAATATGAAATGAAAATTCTTCTTCAGGCAGCTATCTTCTTCTTCTTCAAAAAAGCTCTGAGTGAAGATCTTCCTGGAGGCAGGAGAACTCAGGTTGAAGAAGAGTGAAGAGCTAAAACTTCTTCTCAGTTGGATGTGAACGAGCTGAGAGTAGTTGTAAACTGTAAGTTGTAAGCTTGAATGCTGCTGTTAGCTTTTGAACTCCTTTTCCTGAATGAACTCTCTTTTTCTATATGAACTGGTTTTAGCTATCTGAACTAGTTGATTTCTTTCTCCAAAGAATTCTTTATATAGCAGCAGCAGCAACGGCTCTAATTTGAGTTTGAATCTTGTCTTCTACTGAAATATGCAAGCTGGGCTGCAAATAGCATAAAACAAGAATAAAAAACTGCAGACAGATATCCTATAAGAGGATAAAGCTTTCTAAGAAGCTGCAAGTAACTCTGATAAAATAATACTAGAGAAAGTCACATCAGAAGAGACTCTTTACGGCCAAAAAGACTTTCTGAGTCTAACGGCTATAAAGGACAGCCTGGCAGATAAAGTAGAAAACATATTTCAACTAATAAGACAAACAACTTTGTCAGAAAAAGATTGGCTCATGCATAAGGAATGGAGCAGATATTGCATGGAAATAATATCATAAATTTATTCAAATAATCTTTTATAAAATATGCCAAAATAAATATGAAATAAATCACATCATAGAAGATGACAAAATTACTCAAGACATACAGCAAAACGTCGAACGACCCTCGGAGATCGTCGACCGAAGCACAGAGATCGTCGACCTATCAGACAGATAGTCGAACGATACAGATAGTCGAACTATCAAAGAAGATAGTCGAACTACCTCAGCAGACCTATCAGAACAGATAGTCGAGCTATCAGATAGTCGATCTATCAAGGCAGACAGTCGAGCTATCAAGCAAAACAGATAGTCGACCTATCAAACAGATAGTCGAACTATCAAAGAAAACAGATAGTCGACCTATCAACAGATAGTCGACCTATCAACAGATAGTCGAACTATCAAAGAAAACAGATAGTCGACCTATCAGCAGATAGTTGAACTATCAAAGAGAACAGATAGTCGACCTATCAATAGATAGTCGAACTATCAAAGAAAACAGATAGTCGAACTATCAACAGATAGTCGAACTATCAAAGAAAACAGATAGTTGACCTATCAACAGATAGTTGAACTATCAAAGAGAACAGATAGTCGACCTATCAACAGATAGTCGAACTATCAAAGAAAGCAGATAGTCGACCTATCAAACAGATAGTCGAACTATAAAAAAAAACAGATAGTCGACTTATCAAACAGATAGTCGAGCTATCAACCAAAACAGATAGTCGACCTATCAACAGATAGTCGAACTATCAAAGACAACAGATAGTCGACCTATCAAGCAGATAGTCGAGCTATCAGGAAGACGATCGTCGATCGGCTGATCGATGATAGTCGAGCGACGTTCGACCATAGTCGAACAAAAAACAACTTAACCAAATATTCATCTGGAAAAGTGACAAGTATAAACTAGAGCAAACTAACTAAACAACTAACCTTTGACCATAGATAAATCTTGGGTCAAGAGACTAAAAGAGAAGACTGAACTCAAATCAAAACTAGGGTACCAACAATCTCCCCCTATTTGAGTTAAGTCTCTCAACAACTAAACACAAAACAAACTACTGAAAATAAATAAAATGCATGAAGAAAAAATTTAAGCAGATAACATCAATCAATCAGATAAGCAAATAACTGACAATCAATGAAATTTTAAGAAGCTTCAGAATTAGGTTTAGGTTCAGAAGAACTAGAAACAAAAGTAATTTTCCTAGAAGGATCTAGAGCTTCTTTCCTTGACAGCTTTAGGTCTTGTTCTCCAATGATTTTAGATTCAGATGCCCTTGGAACAACTGCCTTAGGATGCTTTTCCATGTATTTTGAAGGGTCAAATACCTCAGGTCTAACTTGGAATTTATCAAGCTCCTTCATTCTGAATTTTGACATAGTAGTTAATCCTGCAGTGTCTTTACCTTCAGCTTTAGCTTTCTTAATTTGGGCTGAACCAACAAGTTCAAGAAATCGAGCCATCCTGAAATCAGGATCAAGCTCTGGGCTTTCATACACATTTTTAGTGGTTGTATCAACAGGTTTCACAGCTTTAAATTTAATAGACATATCTAGCAAACTTTCAGCTGGCTCTTTATCCTGAATAACTAGAGAAAAAGGAGCAAACTCAGCAAATTTCTTGCTAGAATTTTTCAGAGAAAATAATTCGCTTACCTTTTGAAACAGCCTTCACAGCATGATCTGGCTTTGGAGAGGTTGAGCTCTTGAGTTCTTTGGAAGGAGGAGGAGAAAAAGTTGGTCTTTGATACACCACCTCCTTTACTTGTTCCTTAACATCAGCATCAAGTCTTTGATAGCCAGATTGCGTTCTACCTTGATATCCTTGAGAACTTTTCCTTTGTGATGACTGGGATGGGTTAAACCTATCAGACTGAGTAGAAGGATTTGCAGATAGGTTTCCAGAGGCTCCTGCACTGGGAGGTGGAGGAGGAGGACCTCTAGGAGTCCATCTTGGGGCAGGACTGTCATACCTCTTTGACTTCTTTCTTAGCTTCTGCTGATTCTTAGAAAATACCATCCAGTGCTGGAATTCTTTAGATTTAGGATTAATGCCTTTCAAGATATAGTAGGGAGTATCATTGTCAGGATTTGGAGGAGGAGGAGCCACAGCTTTCCTTTTCTTATTAGCAGATCTCTTTTTCTTGGACTCATCAGATTCATCAGAATCAATCTCATCCTCAGAATCTGAAGAAATAAGAAGATCATACGGATCAATTGCCTCTTGCACAACTCTTTCCTTCTCTTTTAGGGCAGCTTTTTCTAATTCTTCTTCCATGGCATCCTGTGCTAGAAGAGTATCTAAATCCAATCCAGGGGAATCATCCCAGATAGTAGATTTTTCAATTTGAATTTCTGAAACCTTTTCTTGTAAATCAGTAACTGTCATAGGGACCAGTTCTTCTTGTACTGCTAACTGAGCTGGCAGAGCAGCCTCAGAATCTTGAACAATTTGTTCTGGTTCAGTTTGAACTTCTGGAGCTGGTTGATGATCAAGCTCTTGAACATCTAATACTTCTTCCATTATATCTGTAGTATTATGAACAAAAATTTGCTAAATGACATCGTATCATTCCTTCTAGGTATTCCCAAACTAGCATGTCAGTTATCAAGTCTAGAAAATGAGTAAAAGGGATACCTTCAGAATTGTCCTTTGAATGTCCTAACTCCTATAATTCATCTAGGAAGGAAGTAATGACTCCTTCTAGGTAGAGGGCGACCAGGGGAGTGGAGCATTCTTCTAGGCATACTTTGACAATGAATTCAGACTTCATTATGACATCAGAAATATCTGTTTCAGACAAAGGAGGAACTTATTCTTCTATCTCTTTTTCTGTAACTGTAGGAGGATCTGTTGGAGGGGAGGCCAAGGGCAGCTCAAAGGCATCTTCATAAAGCATCTCCCCCTGCCTGATTTCAGTAGATACTGAAACCAGGCCCCTAGATGAAGAGGGCTCAGCAGATTTTGATAGAGCTTGGATGGCAGTAGTCAAAGAAGAGATGGAGGATGCAAGGGGAGCAATTGCCTCTTCAATCATGATTTTGATTGAAGGGGTAATTAACTCCAGGATGCTAGAAATGAATGCTAGAGTGATTTCAAATGATGATGGGGGAATCTCAGTGGATGGATGATCAGCAGGAATGGTGTATTCTTGATGAACTGGAGAGTGAACTGGAGATGGAGAGTGAGCTGGAGATGGAGAGTGAACTGGAGAATGATGGGTGGATGCAAGATGATCAATGTGATCTGAAGGAGGAATTGGTGACTGAGGAGGAGTGGATATCTCAGAAACCAACAAATCAAAACTAGGATGAGATATCCTAGTAAGATGAGAAGGGAGAGGAGATGCAGGAGGTGATGCATGGAGAATTGTAGATGAATCAGGAAGATGAGAGGCAGAAGGTCGTACTTCAATTGAAGTTAATGGAACTTCAACTGAAGTAGTCGGTAATGCAGATGAAGAATATGGAAGGGAGAGATTTGCTGAGCCAGCTTCTTGTAGGAGAGGAGTGACTGAAGCAGTCCTGGTGCTCTCAGATGCAGCTGGAGCAACCCCTACTGGAGCGGGCTTCAGAAAAGTCCTTTTCCACTTGGCGAACAAGGTTGGGTCCATCTTCTTGCTGGCATTGATGGAAGTAGCAGCTGAAACTAACAAATTGGGATATTTTTCCTTCAGAAAAATCCCAAGCACCCTACCTAGGGTGACTTCCTTCTTGCTGTTCTTTTTCCTTATTAAATCAAACAATACTCCTGCCTAGTTAATCTTCTTTTTGTTCACAATTGCACACATTAGGGCAAACTGTTGCCTTGTAATATTGTCATGGGCAGAGTGCTTTCCCAGTAGCACTTTTCCGACGAGTTCAGCAAGGAACTTAATCTTCAGCGGAAAATTCACCTTAAGCAGCTTAGTAGGAATGCCGTCGGCATGTCCTAACTCTGTCAGCATTCTCCCAAACTCTGGGGTATCTTGCTCGTAATCTTCTTCCCCATTTAACAATCCAAAAATTTCAGTTAAAATGGCGGGAGTCAAAGTTACCTCTTCTTCGCCAATTGTTCCGGTCATTGATTCGTTATTGGAGGACGAAGTGAAAGCCCATTCTTTAATATCTTGAATGTTTATCTTTATCCTGGAGGACATGAGCTTTTCCAAACCTTGATCTTTGCATAGGTTGAGAATTTCCACAATTGCAGATTCACAGCAGCTGAAGGAATCGAAGTCCACACTGAAGCCAGCATCAAACTTCACCACTGTTAGGAGAGCTAGAGCTATCGCCATCGAAGGGGCTGGAGAAGACGAGGGAGACGGCGAAGGCGAAATGACAGAAATCGCGAGACAAAGAGCAAGTAGGAAGACGGAATGCGAGAAGACGCTCTCCGTCGACAATAAAAAGAAAGATCTCTTAACCTAGGTCGACCATCGGCTTTATATTAAAACAACGATCGTCGATCTATTTAAAAGATACTGGAGACGATGGTCGAACGGTCGTTCGACGATCGTTCCTGAAGCAGAGTAGTCGATCCATCGTTCGACTATTTCTATCTTCGCAAACAACAAGCTGTCGTCAACCATAGATCGATGATAGGCTCGACCTGTTCGACGATCTTCGAACGCCGGTCGACGATCTTCAAGCAGATAAGCCATCATCAACCATAGGTCGACGATAGGCTTGATCTGATCGACTATCTTCGAACGTCGTTCGACGATCTTCAAGCAGGTTTCAACAAGGCAGACGTCACACTTAGTCTCTTCCATTAATCATGCCTAGTTGAACCAAGAAAAACAGACGCTTCTGTTCATCTAAGGGCTTGGTGAATATATCACCTCTCTGAAGGTCAGTGGATATGAACTCAAGACTGATCTTGTTCTTTTCCACACAATCTCTCAGGAAATGGTGTCTAATCTCAATGTGCTTCGTTCTAGAGTGGTGCACAGGATTTTGTGCAATAGATATAGCACTGGTACTATCACACATAATTTTTGTGTTCTTGTGTGTGTACCCATAATCCAAAAGCTGGTTTTGAATCCACAGGATCTATGAACAACAACTAGCAGCTGCTATATATTCAGCTTCTGCAGTTGAAGTTGAGACAGAAGCCTGCTTTTTATAGAACTAAGAGACCAATCTCTCTCCTAGGAACTGATAAGTTCCTGAGGTACTTTTCCTGTCAACTCGACAACCAGCATAATCAGAATCAGAGTATCCAATTAACTCAAATTCTGACTCTGCTGGGTACCAAAGTCCTAGATTTGGACATCCCTTCAGGTATCTTAAGATTCTCTTGAGAAGAATTAGATGAGATTCCTTGGGGTTGACCTGGAACCTAGCACACAGGCATGTAGCAAACATTATATCTGGCCTACTTGCAGTTAAATACAATAGGGAACCAACAATGGCCCTATAATTCTTTTGATCAACAGGCTTTCCCTGATCATCAGAATCTATAACTACATTAGTAGCCATAGGTGTATGCATTGCTGAAGCATCAGCCATTCCAAACTTCTTTACCAATTCCTTGGTATATTTGGATTGGGAGATGAAGATGCCATCAGCATCTTGCTTTACTTGGAGACTAAGAAAGTAAGACAGCTCACCTATACTACTCATCTCAAACTTAGAATGCATCAAGTCAGAGAACTTTTTGCACAGTTTGGGATCAGTGGAACCAAAAATAATGTCATCCACATACACTTGAACTAACAGGATTGTGTCCTTGTGGTGCTTGACGAAAAGGGTTCTATCAACTACTCCCCTAACAAAGTTGTGCTCTAACAGGAAACAAGCTAGAGTCTCATACCAGGCTCTGGGTGCTTGTTTGAGTCCATAAAGAGCTTTTTGCAACTTGAAAACATGTGAGGGCTGAGTTGAAGAAACAAACCCAGGTGGTTATTCAACAAATACCTCTTCCTTTAGCTCACCATTTAGAAAGGCACTTTTGACATCCATCTGAGAAACTTTAAACTTCATATAGGCTGTATAGGCTAGAAAGATCCTTATTGCCTCTAGCCTTGCAACAGGAGCAAAGGTTTGGTCATAATCTATACCTTCCTCCTGTCTGTAGCCCTGAGCTACAAGCCTAGCTTTATTCCTTACAATGATTCCATTTGCATCCAACTTGTTTCTATACACCCACTTGGTGCCTATGATCAGTTGGCCTTTAGGTCTTGGAACTAAAGTCCATACTTTACATCTTTCAAACTGATTGAGTTCCTCTTGCATAGCAATGATCCAGTGGGAATCTAGCTCAGCATCTTTAATGGTGAGGGGCTCAATCTGTGAAAGGAAATAAGTATGCATCACATCCTGTCTTAACTGATGTCTTGTTTGAACACCAGCTGATATGTCTCCAATCACTTGAGATGTAGGATGATCTCTAAGTGTGACAACATCAGCAGGTGGGATGTGATCTTCAGCAATAGTTGGGATTAATTCCTCAGGAGGAATTTGATCTACTATTGGTGATACAACAACAGCTTCTGCAAAGTCTTCATCACTATCTGATTCAGTGATATGAAGAGTTGATAGATGGAGAATCTCTTGAGTGACATCTTTATTATATTCTTGTACCTACAATGAACTTGAGGAAGGGGAAGTTTCCTTCTCCTTGTAAAACATCTGAGATTCATCAAAAGATACATGCACAGATTCCTCAATTTTAGAAGATGATTTATTAAATACCCTATAAGCTTTGCTTACTTGGGAATATCCAAGAAAAATTCTCATTGAAGCTTTTGCTTCAAACTTTCTAATGTATTCTTTATTATTATTATGAATATAAACTACACAACCAAATACTCTAAAATAATTTATTTTAGGTTTCTTTCCCTTAAATAACTCATAAGGAGTTTTACACTTAAGCTTGTGTATAAGACTTCTGTTCAGCACATAATTAGCTGTGCTAACAGCTTCTGCCCAATAGGAAAGAGGCATGTTAGCATCTGCCAATAATGTACCTGCAGCTTCAATCAGGGTTCTGTTTTTCCTTTCCACTACCCCATTTTGTTGGGAAGTTCTAGGAGCTGAGAAGCTATGTTTGATACCTTCTCTCTCACAGAATTCTTGCATGAGAAGAGAGTCAAACTCAGTACCATGATCACTTCTGATCAAGGCCACATGAGTAGAGTACTCAGTCTGCACACATAATAAAAAATCTGTAAGGGCTTTGAAGTTATCAGCCTTAGTTCTCAAAAAGAACACCCAAGTGAATCTAGAGAAGTCATCTATAATTACTAAAGTGTAATACTTCCCTCCTAGACTCTGTATATTTATTGGGCCAAATATGTCCAAATGTAATAAATACAGGATTCTAGGAGAATCACTTTTATTTATTGATTTAAATGAATTCTTGGTTTGCTTGCCTAATTGACAAGCCTTGCATAAGCTCTCCTTCTTGTAGGGGCAAGAAGGTAAACCTCTAACAAGGCTGTGCTTAGATAACTTAGATATGTTCTTGAGGTTAACATGGCTAAGCCTTTTATGTCATAAGGTATTGTTATTTGTTACTTCATTAAATAAGCAGATTTCAGAGTGAGTTGAGTTAAAATCTACTAAATAAATGTTACCTTGTCTAATACCTACTAACACAACATTATTATTTAAAGTAATATTACAAAGAGAGTTAGAAAATGATACCTGGTATCCAGCATCACATAACTGACTTACTGAAATGAGATTATGCTTCAGTCCAGTTACATAAGCAACTCTCTTGAATGTTATAGCTCCAATTGTCATCCTGCCATAGCCTTCAGTTTGACCATAACTTGAATCTCCAAAGATCACCTTTGGGCCAAGCTTGGCCTTGAACCTTGACAGATGTTCTTTATTTCCTATCATATGCTTGGAGCAACCACTATCCAAATACAACTTATTCTGAGTGATAGGATAGGTCTTTACCTGTAGAAAAATAAGTTAAACATTGTGGACCCAGGTAACCTTGGGTCCCTTGTTTTTCACATAAGAAAAACTAGAAATAAATGAATAAGCAGGTTGAGGGTGATAACCTAACGGGTAAGATCTCCTAGGTGGGATTCTCCATGCAGATGATGGGTCAATGAACCTAGGGTTTCTATTTACATTCGGGTTTCTAAAGTTCTGATTATAATTTTGAAATTCATGTTGAAAACGTCGATCAGCGTTCGACGATGGGTGCTCAGATCGTCGATCTCCGTTCGACCACTGAGCCTGCGATCGTCAAGCAGCGTTCGACGCTCTTTGTATTTCCTTAAACTTTTGTTTTCTTTTCTCTCTCTTTGCTTTATTTAAAGCTTTATTAACCTGATTAACTTGCTCAGTGTTTTTTATTCCACTAGCTGAAATAAAATTCACTGGAGTTGAAAAATGGTTTTTAAGAATAATTGGGGGTTCACTAGATGAAGCTCCTAAGCCTAATTTGTTATTGCCTGACCTAGTGTTAGACATGCTGGTTATTTCAAGCAGCTTAAGGCTTCTATCATTCAGAGATTCTTCTAACCTTTTGGACTTAGCTAATTCATTCTTAAGGAATTTTATTTCTTCACTAGAATTAGTGAGTTCTGCTGTTAACCTAATGTTTTCATTAGATATAAGTTCAGATTCAGCAAGTTTACTTCTAAGGTCCTTAATTTCCTTTTCAGAACTAATAAAATCTAAACACAAAGATTTAAAATCTGATTTAAATTCAGCATATGTAAAATCGTAAGAAGACAATACCTCATCTTCTGTTGGCATTTCTTCATCAGAATCTGAACTCTCTGCAGCTGAGTGATTGCTGCAGGCATCAATTACCATCAGACAAACTTCCTTTGCCTTCTTTTCTTCCTCATCCTCACTGGAGCTTGAGGAGGAAGATTCCTCATCAGAATCGCTCCAGGTTTCAGCAACAAAACCTCTCTCCTTCTTTTTGTTCTTGTAGGAGGATGGCTTGGAATGCTTCCTATGCTGATCCTTGTCTTTCCTTTTCTCTTTATTCTTTTTCTCTGGACAGTCTGGAAGAATATGTCCAGGTTTCCTGCAACCATAACAAATTATTTCTTTAGTAGGAGTACGATCATACCTTGGTTTTTCTTCATATTTTGATGATTTCTTTCTAAATTCTTTCCTTCCCATCTTGAGAAACCTTTTGGCAAATAATGCCATCAGTTCCTCATTGGACTGGCTTCCTTCAGAAGCATTAGCAACTTTGAGAGCAAGGGTTTGCTCTTTTCTTGTGGGAGTTGGAGTCTTTGCTTCAGCCTCAGCTTCCCTGGACTTCAGCACTTGCTCAAAGGACTTGAGCTTGCCGAGAAGGGCTTCTGTTGAGATTTCTGTTGTGCTTCTGGCCTCCTTGATAGGCCAGATCCTCAGATCCCATGTGCTAGGGAAGCACATAAGAATCTTATCATTGACCTCTGTCAATGATATATCCTTGTCAAGAGTCCTCAGCTCATTGATGATTGAGCTGAGCCGGGTGTACATTGCTTCAACTGATTCAGCATCAGTTTTCTTGAAATTTTCATACTGGGAGATAAGGTTGGACCTTCTGTCCTTCCTTTCATCAGCTGAACCAGCTACAATCTAGTTCAGTGTATCCCACATTGCTTTTACTGAGGAGCAGTCAGCAACCTTCTAGAATACTTCATCAGACATTGTCTGAGCCAGAATATTCATTGCTTTGGCATCTGCTATCTTTGCCTTTTTGTATTCATCGTTGTAATCTGGAGGAGGCACTACACTCATATCAGTTGATGATGAAGCAGTAGCTGCAGCAGGTGCTCTTGGTGGTGCTGTCAAAATAGAAGCAAAAATACTCACATCAATAGAGTTCATATATAACTTAATCCTTGCCTTCCAGATGCTAAACTTAGCTAAGTTGCATGCTGCAGGTCTGGTGCTAGAGTAATCCTTGGACTGGGCCATGAAGTGAATATCTATAAGCTTGGTATCTATCAGGATCTTGTGACTTAGGTGTTAGCCTATATAGTCAGTCAACCTCCCTCTGATACCAATTGAAAGAAAAGGGATAGATACTACTCTAGAGGGGGGGTGAATAGAGTAATCAAAAATTGCACTATCAAAGTTGACTGTCTACTCAACTCCCTTGGAGTTAATTGCGGAATGAAGGTTATAGATATTTGAGAAGTAACCCTAAAGCCTAACACAAGTGTTGTGCACAAGAGGCAGTCAACTGTAATTACAGTTAAGGCTTGGGATCCTAAACAACAACTAGCAAATCTAGTTAAAACTAATCACAGCCAACAACACAAGTAATAAATCAAACAACCAGACGACACAAGAGAATTTATAGTGGTTTCCCAAACAACTTGGGTACATCCACTCTTCTACCAACAAGGTAGGAATCCACTCAGGTTTTTGATTAGGTGCCCTGCCACCAACAAGATCTGCTTCAGGTAGATCTAGAGACCCTTTAGACTTTTGATTAGGTGTCTAAAAACCAACACAGGTTTTTGATCAGGTGCCCTGCCACCAAGGCATACTTTTGAAGGGAGTAATAACCCTTTACAGGAGGGGGAAAGGAGGTTAAAAATGTCTTCTCTATTTTAAATAGAATTAGAGAAGCTCAAGAACTTGCACTGAGCTAGAAAGCTCTAAAGAGTCAAGGCTCCCCCTGGCTAAAAGAATGTCCAGGTGAAGTCGTGCTTCAGTGCAGAAAATACTTTAGAAAATCTGAAAGAAAAAGCTACAAGAAGATAATAAATATGAAATGAAAATTCTTCTTCAGGCAGCTATCTTCTTCTTCTTCTTCTTCAAAAAAGCTCTGAGTGAAGATCTTCCTGGAGGCAGGAGAACTCAGGTTGAAGAAGAGTGAAGAGCTAAAACTTCTTCTCAGTTGGATGTGAACGAGCTGAGAGCAGTTGTAAACTGTAAGTTGTATGCTTGAATGCTGCTGTTAGCATTTGAACTCCTTTTCCTGAATGAACTCTCTTTTTCTATATGAACTGGTTTTAGCTATCTGAACTATTTGAGTTTGAATCTTGTCTTCTACTGAAATCTGCAAGCTGCGCTGCAAATAACATAAAGCAAGAATAAAAAACTGCAGACAGATATCCTATAAGAGGATAAAGTTTTCTAAGAAGCTGCAAGTAACTCTGATAAAATAATACTAGAGAAAGTCACATCAGAAGAGACTCTTTACGGCCAAAGAAGACTTTCTGAGTCTAACGGCTATAAAGGACAGCCTGGCAGATAAAACAGAAAACATATTTCAACTAATAAGACAAACAACTTTGTCAGAAAAATATTGGCTCATGCATAAGGAATGGAGCAGATATTACATGGAAATAATATCATAAATTTATTCAAATAATCTTTTATAAAATATGCCAAAATAAATATGAAATAAATCACATCATAGAAGATGACAAAATTACTCAAGACATACAGCAAAACGTCGAACGACCCTCGGAGATCGTCGACCGAAGCACAGAGATCGTCGACCTATCAGACAGATAGTCGAACGATACAGATAGTCGAACTATCAAAGAAGATAGTCGAACTACCTCAGCAGATAGTCGACCTATCAGAACAGATAATCGAGCTATCAGATAGTCGATCTATCAAGGCAGACAGTCGAGCTATCAAGCAAAACAGATAGTCGACCTATCAAACAGATAGTCGAACTATCAAAGAAAATAGATAGTCGACCTATCAATAGATAGTCGAACTATCAAAGAAAACAGATAGTCGACCTATCAGCAGATAGTCGAACTATCAAAGAGAATAGATAGTCGACCTATCAACAGATAGTCGAACTATCAAAGAAAACAGATAGTCGACCTATCAATAGATAGTCGAACTATCAAAGAAAACAAATAGTCGACCTATCAACAGATAGTTGAACTATCAAAGAGAACAGATAGTCGACCTATCAACAGATAGTCGAACTATCAAAGAAAGCAGATAGTCGACCTATCAAACAGATAGTCGAAATATCAAAGAAAACAGATAGTCGACCTATCAAACAGATAGTCGAACTATCAACCAAAACAGATAGTCGACCTATCAACAGATAGTCGAACTATCAAAGACAATAGATAGTCGACCTATCAAGCAGATAGTCGAGCTATCAGGAAGACGATCGTCGATCGACTGATCGACGATAGTCGAGCGACGTTCGACCATAGTCGAACAAAAAACAACTTAACCAAATATTCATCTGGAAAAGTGACAAGTCTAAACTAGAGCAAACTAACTAAACAACTAACCTTTGACCATAGATAAATCTTGGGTCAAGAGACTAAAAGAGAAGACTGAACTCAAATCAAAACTAGGGTACCAACAGATTCATTAATGTGGGCAGAAGCCATCGATGATGGGATGAACTCGCTGCTACAAAATAATACTTGACATCTAGTTGACCTGTCGAAAGGAGCTAAAGTATTAGGATGCAAGCGGGTGTTGAAGAAGAAATTGCACAGTGATAGGTCTATAGCTAGATACAAAGCACATATAATAGCTAAGGGTTATAAACAACATGGGATAATTGACTATTTTGACGTCAATTCACATGTATGTCACCTATCCACTATTAGGGTTATTCTTTCCTTAGCTTCTATCGAGAACTTTATAGTTCATCAGATGGATGTCAAGACAACCTTCTTGAATGAAGAGCTTGATAAACAGATTTACATGACAAAACCTGAAGGTTATGTATATAAAAATATGAAAGAGAAAGTGTACAAGCTTGAGAAATCAATCTATGAGCTTAAACAAGCGCTTAATTAAGATGTGTCATATAAAATTTTACCAAGTGGTAAAAAGTGTTGGATTTCAATCCAGTATCTCTGACAAGTGCATCTATCACCTCTCAATATCAAATAAAACAATCATCATATGCCTGTGTGTGGATGACATGTTGATTCTAGGGTCAGATCTTATTGCAGTAAGGGATATTAAATCCACTCTTACAAAAGCATTTGACATGAAGGATCTTGGTTCTATTGATACCCTTCTGGGAATGAAAGTTAGAGTAGACAAGGGTCGCGTTACTCTTAGTCAAGCTCATTATATAGAGCAAATTCTTTCTACCTGAGGTTATAAAGATTGTAGGCCTGTAGTGACACTGTTTAATCCAAATATCAAGTTGCGTCCGAATGCAGGGACCAACGTTGACCAAGTAAAGTACTCAAATATCATTGATAGACTCATATACACCACAAACTGTACAAGACCAGACATTGCCTTCTCTATTGGCATGCTGAGACGCTTTACCAGTAGCTCATGCAAAAAGCATTGGGATGGCTTAGACAGGTTGATAAGATACTGAGAGGTACTAAAGATCATGCTCTGTGCTACACTAGTTACCCTCATACTGTGGATGGATACTCCGATGCCTCGTGGTCTTCAAAAGTTGATAATATTAACTCTACTAGTGAATTCATATTCAATATGAGTGAAGCTACTGTTATTTGGAAATCCAAAAGACAGACTTGTATAACTTTGTCGTCTATGCAAGACGAGTTGTTTTCCTTAGCTTTGCTTGGTGAATAGGCAGACTGGATCAGGAATTTGATTCTAGACAGTCCCTTGTATAGGCTACAAGTCAATTCTTTGAGCTTGTATTATGATAATCGGGTAGCAGTTCAAGTCGTTAAGAATGTCTTATTTAATACTAAAAGAAGACATATACAACTAAGACATGCACTATTGAATTTTCTAAAAAAACAAAACATTATCACCTTGATCAATATGCGATCGAAGAATAACCTTGCAGATCCATTGACGAAAGGAATGTCCAAAGAATGATTAATCAAAACAGTGGGAGAAATGAGACTCAAGGCGATTTAAGTTCAGCCTTAGTTCAAGATTAGGCGATTTAGTTCAGCCTTAGTCCAAATATTTTGATTCTTTCCACTTTTCTTTGTCAAAGCAAGCATGTTGTGCTCCGCTGATGCTCATGATTGCTGAGAAATCTGGTGAATTTTTTCATTCCATATATGATGTTAATAATTTCACCGGGATTTGTCTTCCTTACCTAGGAGGAAAGTGTTATTTCACATTTGATAACATGTTCTTACTCGGTTTGATCCTTCTTCTGTTAATTAGTTCCATTCTACACTTGATGCGTTTCTGTTAACTTTAAAAAAACAGTAGTCGTGACATTCCACATATGAACACATGTATAGCTGCGGTGTCTAGTAGTCCATAAGATCATTTCTTTGGAAACAAATAATAAATTCTGAGGTAAAACCTTTAATAATCTATATATGTGTCCTCTAAGCTAATTCTAAAGTATTACATTCTTATAAGTAGAACTAGATACATGTACATTTTCTAAAGTTGTAATTCATTCTAAATGAAATTATCTGTTGGAAATTACAGGAGTTGTTGCTGATGGAGAAACATGTGCAGATTGGGATCCTGACAAGGATGATCTAATGGATGATGATTTCTAGAGTATTTCTTTGATTTTCTTTTTAGAGCACTGTTTAGCTCTCTTTTGTTTTCACTTGTTTTTGTTTGGACTATATTTCTCTTGTTGGTCATGAGATACTATGTGTGCTGGTACCTGTGCTGTGATTGTACTTTTGACTTTGATGTGATGCTGCTGAGCTTATGTTTATGCATGCATACAACTGTTCTATTTAACGTCCAAGAAGTTCTGACAAGTGCGACAGACATCGTCGTGAGTGCTTCATGATTGATTGAACACTGCACACACCACCCATTTTTCGACGTTAGGTTTACGACGGACATAGGAGGAGATTGTTAGAGAATTAATTATATGTCTGCGCGTACCAAGATCGACTCGAAACGACCAATTGTGTTTCGTGTCACTCTAGGGCATGACTCTACACTGAAGATACTAAAAATAGTCATTCCACACTTGATGAGTTATTGTGAACTATCTTAAGCGAATCCTCAACAATCAGACCATCAATCTTCAAAACTCTTCTTAACTATTCCTGCTAAGAAATAATTATTTATTATTTACGGATTGCTAAAATCGATTTATATTAGATTTTCGTTAGACACGGTTTGTTTGGATATAATTGAAATTGAATATTGAAATTGAGATAAATTTCAATTCTTCTGTCTAATTCCAATTATAATGTTCGCCCAAAAACGAGAATTCAAGAATATTGTGAATTTAATCAATTTTGTTGTTCGTTTGATAAATAAAATTCAATTTTAGAATTACGCGTGTTAAAGAAAAAAACACGTGCCCGGGTGAAATTACAATGCCCAAGCGCGCGTGCAAAAAGTGCGCCCTTAGTGGAAAATATGCATGTCTGGTCGAAAATGCGAACGCCCGGGCGAAACAGGGGGTGCCCGAAAAAAAAGGCGATCCCTGGGGAAAACGAAGCCCGGGCGGAATACGTGTGCCCGTGCAAAAATGAGCAGTGTGAAGAAAAAAGCGTGTCTGAGCGAAAAAACACGTGCCATGTTGAAAACGCGGAGCCGGGCAAAATAACACTTCCCCTTGTGAAAGATGCGTGTCAAGGCAAAAAACCGCAAGATAAGGTGAAAATAACACGCATGCAAAAAAAATGTGTGTTTGGGTGAGAAAATGCGCATCCGAGCGAAAAAACTCTCACGGACAAACACCATGTGCTCGGGTGAAATACATGTGGCCGTGTGGTATACATGCGCTTGGGTGAAAAAGCGCGTGCCCGGGGGAAAAATAAGTGTGCGGTGAAAAAGTGCGCCTGAGCGAAAAAAGGCCAGTTCGTTCAAAAATTGCTCGTTCGTGCAAAAAACGAGCAAAAATACAAACCTAGGAAGAAAAATGCAAGCCCAGGCAAAAAACCGTAAGTCAAGGTGAAAAAAAGCACGGTTAAAAAAATGTGTCCCGATAAAAAAATTTGCGCCACGACAAAAAATGTACGCTAAAAAAAATATGTCATGGCGAAAAAAAGTGCTCGAGCCAAAAAACATGCCCGAGAGAAAATATGCACCAAAGAAAAAAATAGTCATACACGAGCCAAAACGCGCGCACAAAGGA
Source organism: Platanthera zijinensis (assembly GCA_039513925.1). NCBI lineage: Eukaryota > Viridiplantae > Streptophyta > Magnoliopsida > Asparagales > Orchidaceae > Platanthera > Platanthera zijinensis. Next base: position 149,300,502 of record CM077095.1, on the reverse strand, counting down.
AAAATGTTTGTATGTGTGAAAAATATTTGCCCGGAGGAATAAACGTGCCCCCAGGTGAAAAAATCACGCCACATATAATAAACGCGGCTTGGCTGAATTATCCAATTCTTATATAGATTAGAAAAAATTGGATTTTGTTCAAAATAAATTTCATGAAATTAATTAAAATTTCAATTCCACCGTTCAACCATGCAAACAAACGATACAATTGGAATTAAATATTCAATTTCAATTACAAGTGCTAAATTAAGTCCAAACAAACATACACTCAAGTCTTGTTCGTTTGGACGGAATTGGAATTCAATATTGGAATTGAATATTGGTGAATATTGTAAAATTGAATATTGATGGCTAATTCAAATTCCAGCGTTCGCCCAATAAACAATATTAGTGAATATTGTGAAATTGATCAATTTTTTCTCATTTGTTAAATAAAATTCAATATAAGAATTAAAAAATATTACAAAGAAGCTAATATTTTTTTTACATATATTGCAAAAAAAATATGTATCCAGAAAGAAAAATTAGCACTTGAATACAAAAGCGTGCCCGAAAAAAAATACAGGCCCGGGCGACAAAACATGTGCCCGGGGCGAAGAGACGGAGTTTCATTTGATTATCCTCCGTTCGGTGGTGTTTGCTCCAAACGTCACCCGAAAACGCTAAACCAATATAGCCTAAATATAAGCGAACTCGCCGACGAACTTGTTGGGAGAGTGCACGGTCGAGGAAGAGGCCGGGCCGGCCGTCCCTCTTCGGCCGTTTGCGCGCGGCTGAGGAGTCGGTCGGGCCGGCCGCACCTCTTCGACCGCCGGCGCGCGACCGAGGAGGCGGCCGGGCCAGCTGCCCCTCTTCGACCACTGGCATACGGCCAAGGTCGGCTTGGCCGCCGCCCGCTCTCTCGGCCGTTGGCGGCGATCTCCCTCGTCGCTGGCAAGTTCGCCGGCGAGTTCGTCGGCCACCCGAAGGAGCGCGTCCCCGCCGTCCGATCGTCTCGAATTGGTCATCGTCATTCAATTCACGTGTAACCACCCACTAACCGTCAGGTTAATGAGGGAATTTTATTATTAAATTAACTGGTCTACGGGTAGTGAAATAAATGATCATAATGCGCACCCTTAAACTATAGAAAGTTTTTTAATTATGGTGGTTATGGTGTGCGGATAGCCGCATAACCACCAGAACCACCCCCCTGGAGGCTATAAAAGGAGCCCAAGCCTCCTCATTTCTCACATTTTTTCTTCGAGTTTTCGGGCACGACATTTTCCCGGCACGACGGCGTTCCTGCCGCTCACAAACCCTCGAGCGCTATAATTCGTCTGTCGCTCATTTTTTATTTGCGAGAGGAGGATATAACACATTTTTTATTGTAGATAATAGATTGTATCTATATGAGAGCAAAAAATCTAAATTAAAGAAAAAACACATAAATTAAATAAATTGCGCATTTTATAATAAAAGCGGTAAAAAAGAAAATGTATATTTCAGCAAAAGATATTATTTGTGTTTGTCAAACAAATAATTTTTTGTTAATATTGATGAGGCCGTCATGTTTTTTTATATAGCGAATTGAGATGCAGTTAGCCCACTTCCCATGATCCCCACAAAATTAGTGGGATCATGAGTTTGATCGCCGCACGCGCGATCGCCGCACGCAATCCCTCGCGCATCGATTCCACTACGTGCACCATCCGTGTCACTACCGCGACCGACCTCCAACGCCAAGCGGCCCGCGTCTAGCCGACACGACCGCCTCCCTACCGCAAGGCGCTACCCACAAGGAGCGGCCTCCCCTCCTCGTGACTGCCTCTCGGCTGCGGGGCGTTGCCAACAAGGGGCAGCCGCACCGCGATCGCCCCTCCCCGCGGCCGCCTCCCGGCCATGGGGAGTTGCCAGCAAGGGGCGGCCGCACCACGACCGCTCCTCCTTGCGGCTACCTCCCGGTCGCGGGTGCCGCCCGCAAGGGGCGGCCACACCCTGGCTGCCCCTCCCGGCAAGGTGCGCCACCCGTAAGGGGCGGCCGCCCCTCCCCGCAGTTGCCTCCCGGCCGCGGGGCGCCGACCACAAGGTACGGTCGAACCCTCCCCCCCTCCCCCGGTCGCGGTCCTCCTTCGCCAACAACCGTCCGCCATCAAGGTGGCCACCCATGCCTTTCCCGCCGTCCGATCATTTCGCCACGGTCATCGTCATCCCTTTCTTGGATAACCACTCACTAACCACCATGGTTAGTGGGGGTGTGCCATTAATAAAATAAATGGTTTGCATTTAGTACATATTATGCGAATAATGTACATTCCAAACTATACTAAAATAATATTATGAGTGGTTATGGTGTGTGAATAGCCGCATAACTACCGTAAACATCTCGTGGAGACTATAAAAGGAGCCTCAGACCTCCTCATTTCTCATCTTTCTCCTCATTGCTTTCTTCCTCTTCAGGCTAAAGTTCTGCCAGATTTCTTCTACAAGTCGCTTTCTCTCCACCAGAAATTCGACTTAGTCCACCGCCAAGAGCCAGTTTCACGAGCCGGTCAAGGAAGCCTCCTTGCGCGCAACATCCCGCAAGTCCTTTCCAATCTTACTTTGCACAATTCGTGATCATGATCAGCTCCCGCACGTCGCCCAGAAGCACTCATCATCGCCAATGACCTCTAACTTTAAGCTTTGCGTGAGGCTGCCTGTCATACAACGAGCACAAGCGTACTCTTTCTCATCCCCATTTGTAACGAAGAGCGGCCTATCACCCTCGATTCTACAACGAATTTGTAACTCGAAGCTCATAGTGGAGTATGACCGGCACAGATCCGGTCACGTAGTCTTTTACCTAGTTGAGGGGTTTTTGCACGTCGAAAATTGCGTGTGTACCATCTTTCTTGTTCTGAGACTGTGTGCGCACTTGACCGCTCCGCGGGCTAAGACGACCAAGTTTAGCTCAATCTGTGAGGAGCGTTAAGTAGATCACAACAGTTTGACACCGTGTGTGAGAAGCAAGTTCCCAGCGTCCTCTAAAGACTATATACATCGCCCAGTGATACTCGTAATTGACCGGGATGGTGAGAAATAAGACTAGCACCGTTCGAAAAGCTGCAGGAAAAGGCGTTGAAAGCGCCAGATCCCCCCGCCCCTCTCGCACTGATAAGGCCAGTCAAAGGGAAGCCATTGGCAAGATTGAGGATGCATTTGCAAGCACGTTATGCAGATAAACGAGCTCCAAGCCCAGATATTGGTCATTTGTTTGGAAGTAAAGCAGTCTTTTGCTGTGTCACTCAAGCCAGCTAATTTGCCACAATTAGGGGAACTCTCTACTTTGGCCGAACATTTCTCGCACGGGGCATACAACATAGAAAATTTGTTTTCTAGCACAAGCAGCTCCTCAACCCCTACAATGTTATTATGAGAGACGGAAGATCGCCACCTCGATTATCCCCCATACAACGGGGAAATCAAAAGCACAATGAATTACATCATGCCTATCAGGGAGCAAGGGCCGAGCAAACATTCTACCCCAATAGAATCTGATCTACTCTACTACAACTCGCCAACTACTTTAGCAGAACCCACTCTAGAAGACTTCTTGGAAATTGAAAAGTTCAATGGGACAAGCAATCCTCTTGAACACATTGGGTGTTATGAAGCTACCATGTATGCTCGCAACGCCTCAGATCAGCTTATGTACCAAACATTTTCGGCTATGTTAAAAGAACGAGCTCGAGCTTGGTTCCATTCTTTACAAAGAGAGAAGATAAATAACTATGCCGAATTGATAGACCTCTTTATCAAAAAATTCATTGCAGATGAGATGCCCGCGCCTAGAAATCCAAGCCTACCAAAAACTCAATAGTGAAAACAAGGAAGTAATCCGTGCTGAGGAGCTGTAGACGGCACACAAGTGCATACCAAACAAAAGAGCCCCGCCGACATCAAAATTTTACGCCACTCAACGCTCCCCAGGATGAGATCTTCCAAGTTATTTGCAATCACCTTGCCATGCGAAAACCCATGCAACTTGTCCAAAATCGATGAGATCTATCAAGGTACTGCAAAAATCACCAAGGGCCCAATCACGACATAGAGTAATGCAATCACCTAAGGGAAGAAATTAAGTGACTCGCCTGTCTTGGGGCAGTTGATCAATTTCTATTAAAAAAGAAAGACCAGCCTCCTACTCAGAATCTAAAAAATATTAACATAAGCATCTGCGAACCATCAACCAAAATGAACTAAGTCTTGGTCGAGGGGATCACAACCAACGTGTTGTTTCTGTCAACACTACTTCAACTTAAGCTAACAGATGGGGATCTCAAGCTACTGTCAACCTGCGCGCGCATTCCGGGAGCACTCCAGTGCCAATCATTGACACCATCAATCTTATAGTCACTTTAGGAAAAGAAACCGTACAAGAAACCTACAATGTGCAATTCGTCGTTATTCAAGCAGATTCTGATTACATCGCAATACTTCAGCAATCACTTCTGGATGCTCATTAAGCTCACTCACGCCACTTTTATCCTTGAATTATTACTTTTTATTTTTAGTTTTTTTCATTTTCCTGTTTCCCTATTTTCTTATTTCCTAATTTTAATATTGTAAGAAGTCGCGAGCCGCGACTCGCACAAACTATCTTTTAACGAATACTGCATTATGTTTTCCTTCAATATTGTCCAAAGGGATCTCAGCTGGGTAAGACTGCACATGTGGTTTGAATGAGACAGTTCTTCACCGACCTTGTGAAACACCTCCATCCGTCACATGAAATATAACAGAGGGTCCGGCCGGGGCCCCACGCCATATTCCACAGACAGTTAGCAAAGTTACATGTTAATATTAAAAGACCAAACGAATCCTAACTCAGAGCATTCTAGCGGAAACTTCATGGTTACCCAAACTAAATACAAGTGAATGTCCACTGCTATACAAAACAGGAATGTTTTATAAAATACACAAAATGTTACTGCCTTAAGGCCTTACAATTATGCTTCAACAGTGTGGTTTACAAACATCGGCGCGCAGGCCGGCCACACATGAAAGAAAACACTAAAGGCACTTCGCTTGGCCTTCGAGGGCTGGCATAACAACAAGGGCAACAACCCGCTATTTCCCGTTCGGCCCTCCAGCACCTGCACAGGGACAATCCACCACAAGGATGGCAAACAAGGCAACGGTCAGCTTTAGCTGACCAATTTATAACGATCCTACCCCATGCCCAGGGCAGCGGTATTCCTTCCCTTCATGCATATCATATATATATATATATTAGTAGATAAAGTGTGCACTTAAGCACCAATCGCCACAGACATAGGCTCGACCGGCCACATGCCTCGTGCACTCAGGGAATATTCTCGGTATATTGGACTTCTCCGGGTCCCACCACCATCCACAGTCCCGGATTTGATGGTTCACTTGAGCATTTTAGTCTTTCCGGCACGGGGCCTAAGACTCTCATTATGCCAACAACGAAGGCAGTTACTTTAGGCATTCTAGTCCGAACGGCATAACGCGGGTACAGTTCAACCGCATCCCATTGCTCAAATCATCATGTCAACGCCGACGGTCCCAGCCATCATGGCGAACGACAAGATGCGGGTCAGCCTCCCCTTTTTCGTTCGGCTCACTGGCCTTCTTTAGCTGGGCTCTTCAAGCTCTCAGATTTGACTGCCGCCCACCAGATCCCAAGGACCAGAGTGCGCAATCGACACAAAATGGCACTCATGGCCATAGCTGGGCACCCAAGCACACAATTAACCTGCTAGCCCCACGGTCTCCACGAGACAGGCCATACAAGTAATATTTTATCTGGAAACTATTGTCGGCGATAGTCACTATCGCCTGGCGTTAAGCGACAGAACTCTATTCTGTCTCCAGATTCAGCCACAATTGGAACATCTTTCCAGCCAAAACCCTGCAACATCATGTAGTGCCAGAAAACTGGTCTTACATACAATATATAGCTCACCAAGAATTATCGCCAGCGATACTCACTGTCATCCAGCGATATCCAATGATTTTTACAATCGTGGTATTTTCTAGGTATTTTCCTAAAGAGTGGCTCCGGTACTTCCTGCTACTCGCATTCACAGGCACAACCCTTCAGACTCCATAAACTACCCGTTTATACTCACAGTTTTCTCTGACACGCAAAATAAAACATCACCAATCTAGACCAACCTGTCCGGATGGGCTTCACACAACATGCCTATTCCGTATTGTGGTTTCCGGCTTCTATATGCAAAACTACCCGTGGATATCACATATCAACCCATCAAAATTCCCTGTGCTTTTCCACCTTTTGGTGGGGGATTCCAAGCATATGCAAAAGGATGACTTCACTTGTCCAAGAAAGAAGATCGTTACCCTATAGTTAATTTTCGATCCATGGATAAGTCGTCTATCTGGATGGAAAGAGCACCTCGCTTTTCTCTTCACAGATCTTGCCTCGGCTCTTGATTCTAACCACGGAATCTCCTTCGCTAAGCCTGTCAAGCTTTAGCCTTCTTCTTCCTTAGCTCTTTCTTCTAAGAACTTGATGAAAAGGAGGAGAGAGTTTGAGAGAAGAGAAATGACTTCTCTTTTCTCCACTCCTCTGCTTAAGTGACCTCGGGATTTATCCCAGCCACAGAATCCTCTCTTCAATAGGAATGAATGGCTACGATCTCAGCTGGCCAGTCAAATTTATCGCTGTCGCCGGGCAATATACGTTGTCGCCTGAGCGATCTCGTCGGTAGCCGCTTTTACCCCAGTCAACCACCGCTCTTCGGCTGCCATCCGACCATCTAACACGTGTCTATCCATACGTGGCAGTATCGCCCAGCGATACCCACTATCACCACTTTGATAGCCTTCTCGACAATTCATTGAAAGCATCGAGTGCATTGAGTGCAATGAGTGTGTTGAGAGCATCGAGAACATTGAGTGCGTCGAGTGCGTTGAGTGCGTCGAGTGATATCGTCGCGCAATACTCACTATCGCCACGCGATAGTTGACCCAAAGATTCATCGAGTCTACTCAACACTTCGTTGAAGGCGTCGAGTGCGTCGAGTGCTATCGCCAGCGATACCTACTATCGCCTGATGATAACCACCTTTACGTTCTGTTTTACAGTTTTTGAGGTATTACACCTTGCCTTTCTATGCCGACATCGCCCGGGCTTGCCCCCTCATGATTAATCGAAACTCAACAAGGTAATAATGTAACACCTCCCCTGTACTGACCATATAATATGGGTCCGGCCGGGTCCCCACAACATACAACATCCACAGCTTAAGTATTATAAGATGATATAAAGAACTACCCAACTCAAAGCTCAGAAACAATACAGCGGAAACACAAAATAACTAGAAGTTATCCACTAACATAAGAGTACGAAGCGGCTTTATGGCCTTATACATACAATTGTCCAAAACTGAAACAACCAAAAGCAGAGCAATGTGATGTAGCACTCCTAAGCTACCTCGGCATGCAAGTCGGATTACAATGTAGTATCATAACATTCATCAACTTAAAAGTACAACAAAGGAGAACACTTTATGAGGCTTAGGCCTTATTGGCAGGCGAGCTTGCTCCCGCATGTGCTCCTTGCCCTTAAAAAGAATTGTTGTAACGTGAGTCAACAAAGGCTGATCTCAACTGTGTAACCAACACATCTCCTCCCAGCCGTCCTAGAGGACCCCCTCACCCTACAGGTCAGCACTTCGTATGCAAATGTATATAAACATGGAGAGTGAAGAAACAGGTTGAGATGTTACATACATCAAACACGTTTCTAGGTTAAGAATTTAATAAAAAGGGACTTACCGTGCAACATGTATGCGGACCTGGGTTTCACCCAAGACATCCTATATTGCATGAATCTAACACATAATCACACATTATCACACCACATCACATGGGTACTTCCATTTTCCCCTAACGGCATTAAGGCCATCACACAGAACTATTGTCTAGGCCTCACCCGCTCGTGAGTCTCAAAACCCGGGATTTCCAGCAAGATCTGACTTCTCACGTCAGGATTCCGTCACACAAACAAACCGATGCTAAGAACCCTTGCTTGACCCCACCCGCTCGTGGGCTTCAACGCCCAGGCTTGTCAAAAACTTGGCGTTCTCGTCAGTTTCTCAGAAGGGGACTTGTCTCGCCGAGACACTCCCCACACATGACTTGCACGTCATGGGCTAGCCAGCCGACCATAAAGACAAAGCCGTGCCTTCGCACTTCAATTAACAAACGTAGCCTTTCCCACCCTAATCCACTATTCTTTCTCGCACGAAGGAAAAAGGGGCAAACATTTCAAACGACATCTTGCCGCAAACAGACTTCTAGCAAAATCCTTAAGGCTCGTTATGCAACATCACCGAGTCGGACTAACGGTCGTGACTACGTCTTCACCCATAATATCTAATCCACTAGCAGAGCGGATTTTCTAATACAACAACATGTCGAGTACGGACACAATCGACCCAGTGTCTCCTCTTGAACCATGGCAACCCGTATCCCTCTCATTTGAGAGATCCGGTGCCAAAAGCTTGAAAGAAAGCAAGAAATAAATGGATGCCATGCACGCATCCTAAAGTCGAGAGGAGAAATATCATTACCTTACGACTCCTCTTCCTAGCCATGAAGAATTTTTTTGCACGGATGAAAGTGTGCACCTTCAAGCTCTCTCCACGAATCTGGCTTCAGATCGACAAACGAAACCTCGGAGCTTCGCTAATGGCGAAGAAAGCACTTCTTCTTCCTCCTCCAAACCGTCTCTCTGAAAACCTAACTCCCACTCAAATGAAAATAATGAGGGAAAAGAATGTTTCATCCCTACATAAGCCTCTTGGACGAAGTATTCTGGGCCACAAGATCAACTCCCAAGCGAATCGGACGGCCAAAAACCACATCCCACGGAACTATTTCTGACTGCTACCGCCGGGCGGTAGCTATATACTGCGCCGCGGTAGTTTCCAAACGCGTTATCCTCTACAGAAAGCCCTGCTATCGCCAGCGTTAGCGCTACCGCCGCGCGATAGCCTCTCAATGCATTCGACGAAAAGAGGGATACCACCGGGCAATAGCTACCTAGCGCCACGCGCTACTACTCGACGATTCATCTCAACACTCTAGTCTCGACGAAAGAAGCTATCGTCGAGCGGTAGCTTACTACCGCCGCACGGTAGTTCCCAGAGTCTCAAGCTCTGGAAACTGGGGTGTTACAAATAATGCGCATGAGTTTTGAATGAGACGGCTCTTCACTGACCCTACCTTTCTACGCCGACGTTGCTCGGGCCTGCCCCTTGCAATTAATCAAAACTCAACTGGGTAAGACTACGCATACGGTTTTAATGAGACCTCTCTTCACCGACTCTGTCTTTCTACGCCCAACATCGCCCGGGCCTACCCCCTCACGATCAGCACCAAGTAAAACTTAATTAAAGGAGGCCATGCAACCAGATTAAGCAATAAAATCTCTCCATCGTCACTGCGGGCCTATATTTCTATAGATACCATAATCTGTGCAACAAAAGCAAAAAAAGGAAACAACAACATCAGACAAAAATAGGCACAAACTCGGTGCCAATAACCCCCAAAGGGTGATGACAAGCATCCATCAAACTCGATAAAAGGAAGTAAATGTTTATCAGCGTACAAGACTAAAAAAGTGCAAGTCACTACTCGTCGGCTACCTCTACATCAGAACAAGGGCTCAAGACCTCATCATCAGATATATCATCAAAGACGAGTCCAGGCATGCCATACTTTAGGCTCCTAACGACCAGGTGAAAAGCCTTCGACACTCCACGCCTAAGTGCAACCTCGCGAACATCTTCCATCTGGAGATTTACCTCCCTGGTCCAGACCTCCTATCAGATCTCCTCACCAATCAAGCAACGATCACACATATAGTCCAGAGAATCCTTGTACTCATCAAGCCCAGCAGCCTTCAATTTTGATATCCGATCCTCAGAATAAAGTTATCCTCCTGACCTTTGAAGCCCCGAGTTCTATCTCCAAGCGAGAAGTCTCCTTTTGAGCAGTCTTTAGCAACTGCGATGTCTTCTCCATAAGAGACTTGTCCACCTCCAACGCCACTCAAGCCTCCTTCAGCTCTGCCTTCAGCTCCGACCCGATCCATCGAAATCGAGATACATCTCGATCATGGTCTTCTTTCAAGGCAGCAAGTGAGCCCTATGTAACCCGGAGATTCTCTTGAAGAGACAAGCATCCATCCTTCAAGCTCACATAATGGTCGTTCTATGTGAATGCAATATGAGCATGAACTTCAATATGCTATCAAGGGAAAGAAGGTCAGAATTACACAAAATGATTAAGTTCAAAAGAAAGAAAGTGCACTTACCACATCACTCATCGCCTTCAAAGAAGAAGACGCTCGGGGACAGGGACCTTCGAAAGAGGGACTCGGGGGGCAGAAGATCCCAGCACCTCCACATTAGTATCAACAGGAGTAGCCTCATCTCAGGAACCGAAAAGAACCTCCTCAACCCGAGAAACCTTCTTCCTTGAAGAATATAAAGGCTCCACATCCGCATCTTTATGGCTTGCCAAAGTAAGCATTCTATTTCGGTCAGGCATTGTAGGCACACTTGGGGCAGCAGAAATCCAACTAAGCAGCAAGCGTTTCTCATCCACGAATAAGGAAATGGAGAATAAGCGATTTGAAAACTCCCGAGGCTCGGAAAATCCTAACGTTGGATAGAAGTCTCGTTCTCTCCCCCTCTGACGGCGATAACGATTGGGTAAGGAGTTTAAATGTTCTGGCAGGCCCCAAGAATTTCTGGCAAATTCAAACAAAGTGTTTCCATGACAACGATCCGTTCGACTCTCAAAGTCGAGCCAACTCTTGTTGCTATAAATCTCAATGCGTCCACCACCATATATACGAACATCGCACCAATCTCTGAACAGGTACAAAGAGATCTTTGAGCCATGATCTTTGAAGAAAGCAACCAGCCTCATGAGGCGCGTCATCCCAAGAGGATTAAATTGTGACATATGGTTTCCGCAAAACTTCAAGATGTCAACCAACTCTTCGCACGACAGAAATCGGAATCCGGACCGTAGCGTCATCTCACATATAGTCAACCAACCCTTTGGCGGGTTCTGGATTCTTTCCTCAGCATGGGAAATCCTTACTTCAAGATCCTTAGGTAACCCGTATATTTTTCTCCAAATTTCAATTTGCTCTCCGGTAAGTGTGTAGCTCAATCACATCGGACGAGCTTGCGCATTTCGCTTCGAGACCTGAAAATCAAGGCAAGATAAAGTTACAAAAAAATTACACTCGAAATGAGCGCTCACCACAAGGATAATGCAATTCCAATGACATGAAAATTGCGCCTTCGACGCTCAAAAGATCCCCAACGCATAAGCATCTGCAACCCAGTAACGAGCACACACCGGAGAGGGCCAAAGGCACGCACCTGCACACGCACACTCAAGTGCATGTGTGGGTGCGCGTGCATCACTACGTGCGGGCACTCGCGCAGCACCGCGCGCGTGCGCCCAAGTGCGTGCATGAGAGCGCGGTTAGCACCACGCCCGCCCGCCCAAGTGCGTGCACGGGTGTGCGCCTAGCACCACGTGCGCGCACAGCCCGACACGTGCGTGTGCATGCTCCTAGTCCCGTTCTAACTCGCACGCGAAGGCGCCCACGTGGATTCGCTCCCCGTGCACCTCCTTCTCCGCGCTCCTTTGCCATCACGCCTTTGTGCCTCTGCTCATCTTCACCTATACGCGTCACCATCGCCGAGCATTTCCTCTTGTTCAAAATCTAACCACATAACTTGGCGTCTGCATCGTCACCCGTCGCTCCCGCTGGCACCTTTCTGTTCATCGCCGTCATGGTCACCGCAGAAGACACATAAAAATCCTCGCTCTTCTCACGCTTCTATTCTAAGCGCCGAGAATTTTGGGGGCATGTGTTGAGGTCGTCATGTTTTTTATATAGTGAATAGGGGTGTGGTTAGCCCACTCTCCATGGTCCCCACAAAATTAGTGGGATTGTGGGTTTGATCGTCGCACGCACGATCGCCATGATCCCCCACGCATCAATCCTACTACGTGCACAATTCGAGTCACCATCGTGACCGGCCGCCGGCGCCTCCATCGTTGGTGCCAATAGGCCCATGCCCGGGCACCGCAGTCGCCACCCGTCCGCATGGCGATTTCCTCAAGGGGTGGCCGCACCACGACTGCAACTCCTCACGGCCGCCTTAGGAACACGAGGCGTCACCGGCAAGGGGCGGGCCTCCTCGCGCCCCCTCCTCATGGCCACCTCCCTATCGCGAGGTACCTGCCGCAAGGGAGTCCGTACCCCGACCGCCTCTCCTCGTGGTTTCCTCCTAGTTGTGTGGCCCCGCTCGCAAGGGGCGGCCACACCCCGGCCTCCCTTCCTCGTGGTCGCCTTCCGGCCGCGGGGCGTCACCCCCAAGGGATGACCGTACCCCCTCCCCCTCCCCCCACGCGCCCGTGACCGCGGCCCTACTTCGTCGACGCCGCCCATGCATGGCAGCCCTTCCCCGCCATCCGATAATTAAGCCATGATCAACGCCATCAATTTCATGGATAACCACCCACTAACCATCATGATTAGTGGGGGTGTATCGTTAATAAAATAAATGACTTACACTTAATACATATTACGTGAATAAAGTACATTCCAAACTATACTAAAAATAATATTATGGGTCATTACGGTGTTTGAATAGCCACATAACTACCGTAACCACCTCTTGGAGGCTATAAAAAGAGCTCTGACCTCATCATTTCTCATCTTTCTCCTCTTTGCTTTCTTCCTCATCAGGTCAGAGCTCTGCTGGATTTCTCCTATGAGTCGCCGTCTCTCCGCCAGAAATTCAACTAAGTCCACCGCCAAGAGCAAATTTCGCGAGCCGGTCAGGGAAGCCTCCTTGCCCACAACATCCCACAAGTCCTCGCCAATCTTACTACGAACGCTCCATGACCTTGATCAACTCTCGTACGTCGCTTAGAAGCGCTCTTCATCACTAAAGGCCTCTAACTTTAAGCTTCGCGTAAGGAGACCTGTTGCCCACCGAGCATAAGCGTACTCTCGCTCATCCCCATTTGTATCTAAGAGCGGTCTGTCGGCCTCGATTCTACAATGAATTTATAACCCGAAGCCCATAGTAGAGTTTGACCGGCACAGATCTAGTCACGTGATTTTTTACCCAATTGAGAGGTTTTCCACGTAAAAAATAATGTGTGTACCATCTTTCTTGTTCTGTAACTATGTGTGCACATGACCGCTCCACGGTCTAAGATGACCAAGTTTAGCCCAATCTGTCAGAAGCATTAAGTAGACTGTAAAAATATGTCAAATAAATTTGTCCACAATATCCCTGATTTAAAGAAGTCTCCCTTGAACTAAGATGAATTGAGTTTGTATTTGATGTTGCATTTTAGTTATGTACATGCAGAACTTTAATTGTTAAGTACAAACCAATGTCAGACAACAATGAGTCATATTACACAGGACTATGCAATGTAATTCCTCATTTTTTGGACATAATATTGACTTATGTGTAAGCTCTCTATTTGGGTGTACTTCCTCTCCAAGTGCTATAGGAGATTCAAGGAAGGACTGCTAGTTGAGCTCAGGGCTTCAGAATTTTTCTAAGTAAAATTTGTCGAGTCCTCGCGTGAAGACTCGTGTCATTCGTCGAGACCTCATGTGAGCACTCGTGTAATTAATCGAGTTTACCGGGGAAGTATTTGAAGGTCTCAAAGATCGTTCTGATTTGGCCAAGTAAAATTCGATGAGTAATCTATTGATCTCTCGTGAATACTCGACGAATTCATCGAGTGCTCTCGAGAGGTCACGTGAACACTAAACAAAAATTTTATTCTGTTTTGTTTTTCAGCCAAGTCCTTTTCGTCGAATGGACTCGAGTAATTCGTCGAGTGGTTATGCAATTCATCGAGTATTCTGGATATATCACGTATACACTTGACGAATGGACTTAACAGTTTTTCATTTTGAATTTTATGACGGCTTTCCTTTAGGGCACTGGTCATGTACTGTACGCATGGAGCTCAGTCCTAAAGTCTCATTTTAGCCATTAAAAGAAATCATTATATATATTCAAGGATTAATTTTAGAGAACCCTAATTATGATCAAATCGGAAAAATTGCAAGTTCTCTTCCGCTGGCTGAATCGTTTGCACTTGATCGTTCTTGTCGCCGACTTCTAGAAACCATGATTCCTCTCAAAGAAAGTTTCGACCAGATCTCTACTCTATATTTCTCCAAAAATTTCTCCAAGATCTATTTTCAAGTTCTCAAATCAAGTCTTCTTCTTCTACGGTTAATTCAAGGTTTTCATTCTAGCAAGGAAGAAGATTGATTCTCATAGATCTGAAGAAGATTGTTATTGCAATCTATTTTGTTGTGTAAAAACATTTTGTACAACTCTTGTAGGAAGTTTCACTTCCGAGTTTTGTAGATCCTTGTTTAGAGGATCGAGCGTAGGAGAGTTTGTTCTCCAAGTTTTGGTAGGAGACGTTGTCTCCGATCTTGTAGGATTTGAAGACTCTGAGGTGTAATATTTATTATAATTTGAGATTGGTGAAGTAGCCGAGTCTAGCTTGAAGTGCTGGATAGACGAGGAGGGACAATGGACGTGCCCATTCTGGGGAACCACTATAAATCCTTGTGTTTGTGTTGTGCATTTCTCTGATTCTGTGCGATTATATTTAAAGTATTTTATTTCCGCTTAAATACACAGAATTCACTTATTCTGCAGATGAGAGAGAAGGATTCCCAAGCTAGGTGTGATGAGAGAAGGTGTAGTAGAGGAAGAGTTCTTTGATGAGGAAAGAATACCAGAGTTCTTTGATGAGGAAAGAATACCGTCTCCACACCCTAATGACGCACCTGAGATCCTTAGTACAACTGCTGAGTGGGAGAACCTCACCTTTGTGGATGATGAAAGTCTGCTAGATACTTCTGATCAAGTTCCAGTTAGAGCAGATACTACAGAGACAGTGGTGTAAGAAGTTGTTCAGGCTGATGTTGCTCCAGAAGTTGTTATTATTGATGTGGTTTATGAATGTGTTCTTGGTGAGAAGGAATCTTCTGCAGAGGCTGATGGGGAGCTATTAGTACACTCTTCCCAAGAGGACCTATGCAAAGCTAGAGTTCTTGCTGAGGGGGAGAAGGTGGAGGTTCTCCCTGAAGAAGCTCTTGATGTTGAGTCTGTTCCTTTTGAGAAGGTTCTAGGAGAAGAAGTATTGTGCTTTTTGAAAGAGGACGAGAAGCTGTGATGATTCTTTCTATCCAAGCGCCTATAGCAGAAGGCTTGTTCTAAGAAGACCATAGCCCCTTGAGAGATTCTAGTGAGGGGGATGATGTGGATATGCCTCCTGCCCAAGACCCATTGATTTTATGGGGAGATGCCTCCAGTAGCAAAGAAACAAAAGCTAAAGTAGTAGTTCTGAGATCTGAAGGTGAGAGTGCCCCTCGTACTGAAAATTCACTGCTAAAGACCATAAAGGCTATGCTAGCCAAGCAAAAAAGATCACTTGGCTCCTCTATGAAGCAAGTTGTGAACATAGTGGCAGAATTCGAGAAAGATATATCCTATGGCCTAACTCAAGTAAATCATAATATGGACAAGCTACTAACCTCTCTGATTGAATGGCTAACCCAAGGGGGTAAGGCCATCGACCATTCAATAAAAAGCATTGGTAAATTCTTAAATGAGACAACTCATCTTTCCAAATCTCATGATGTCATGATCAATTCCCATGATGCGAGCATGCATCACGTTGATAGGAAGGTGGGAATCTACAAAGTTGATATCATCCAGACCCTCGTTTAAGAAGTCAGAAAGGGGGATGGAAGACTACAGAGAAGAATAAGCGAGCTTTCTAAGGAAGTACGCATGCAAATGCACAATGCCAATACTTATACTTATCAGAACATTATGTGGCTGCATGAGGAATTAACAGGAAAAGTTACAACTCAAGCTCCACCCGTTGAGGCTGACATCTTGAAGTAGGTGGAGAGTTCAATGCTGAAGGAGCAGAATATTTTGAGCAGCAGCTTGTAGGGGAAGATTATGTGCCTCATGGTGTCTATCAGCAGGTTTGGTCTGATGATGCTGAGGAAGAGGTATAAATCATTGGAGAATCTTCTCATACACCTCAAAAAAAGAAGGTATGGGGAAGGTCCCTCTGCTAGGAAATCTGAGCCAAACAAAGAGAACAATGAGTATGCTGAAACTTGGAGTCCAATTTCAAAAGGAATTATCTTGGACACGTACAGTATTGTTGATTTGACGAATGAAAAGCCACGGATCTTGTTGGGATTTGTCTCCACAATACCTCAGATTTGTAGGAGGTCAGACCTTGAACTAAGATGAATTAAGGTGTATTTGATATTGTGTTTAAGTTGTATATGTGCAGGTTCTCATTGCCAAGTGTAGACCAATGTCAGTCTATAATGGGTCACCAAACACAGGACCATACAATGTAATCCCTCATTGTGTGATCCAAAGTGTTGGCCCATGTATAGCCTCTCTATTGGGATACACTTCCTATACAAGCACTTGGATTGGTGGACTGAAGTTTTGTAGTTTATCTTTTCAGAAGAAATATTTCTAAGTCCACATACTCGAGTATGTTTCTTCATATACTCGAGTAAGTGACTTAGTACTCGAGTAGATCATTAGACATACTCGTGTAGACTCTGTGTACTCGTGTAGATAAGTTTATACTCGAGTAGATAGTCAGTCACTCGAGTAGGTCATATCTTATACTCGAGTAAATCCTTCTGCTTTTAGATGCAGAATTTTCTCTAAGACCACATACTCGAGTACATCTCTTGTATACTCGAGTAAGTGGGTCTGCACTCGAGTAAGTTGGATTACATACTCGAGTAGACTGTTTTACTCGAGTAGATGATAACTTGTACTCGAGTAGTTGGTTAGTTACTCGAGTAAGTGGTCTGTTCATACTCGAGTAGATCTGTGCTTCTCATCTCAGAATAATTCTAAGTCTACATACTCGAGTAGTTCCCTATATACTCGAGTAAGTGACGCTGAACTCGAGTAGATGTTTTTCATACTCGAGTAGTTCAATGATTACCCGAGTAGCTTTTCCAAGATACTCGAGTAATTCATTCTTCTCTTACTCGAGTATCTCCAACTCTTCTACTCGAGTAGTTCCTCCTCTTATCTGAGAAATTTTTCTAAGTATTTTTTTTTACTCGAGTATATACTCTCATACTCGAGTAGTTCTAAATTCACTCGAGTGCTGATCTTTGAATCACTCGAGTAGTTTCTCTTCATATACTCGAGTATGCTCCTTCTTATCCACTCGAGTATATACCATCTAATACTCGAGTATGCTTCTCTTATAACTCGAGTATATCTGTTTAAATTTTTCCTGAAATTTCTCTAAGTCAATTCCTATGTGTATTTCAAATCAATCATTTCTGATTGGTCCACGTGTCATCCCTAATTAATTTTCTGACCGTTGGAGTCCACCTATAAATAGGTCCTTTCAGATTTGACTAATAACAAGTCTTTGAAAGATTATTATTTTAAGTAAGAGAAAAAGGAAAACCTGTGAACCCTAATTCCTCACGCCGCCGCCGCCGCCATTGACGTTCACGGAAGAAGCTCTGGATCGACGATCTTCGATCGCTGCCTTCAACTTTTATTCTCCAGCGATCCAGAAGAAAGTTAATCACTCGATCTCGCCGAGCCTCAAAGATTTCAGATCTATTTTCTCGATCGAGGTGATTCCGTTTTTCAGATTTGTGGATCTCTCTCAAGTCATCTTCAACATACTCTGATCAAGCCAAAGTTCTTAAGAAAGAAGACTGTCAAGATCCAGATCTGAGAATATTGTTGTTTGTATTTTTTTCCTTTCAAACAATTTACTTTGTAGGAGCTTTGTTCTCCGAGATTTGTAGGAAGGCTTTTTCTTCCAAGTTTTGTAGATCCAGTTGGATCGAGTTTTGTAGGAACGTGGTTTCGAGGTGTAGGATTGTTTTCAATCCGAGATAGTGGAGTAGCCGAGTCTAGTGATTTGCTAGACCGGTGAGGAAAGTGGACGTACCCAAGATTGGGGAACCACTATAAATCTCTTGTCGTCTGTGATTGCTTGATGTGTGCTGTGTTCATTTTTTAATTCCGCATTTGACACGCATTTCACCTATTCACCCCCCTCTAGGTGATTTAGGCTAACAACTTAGTACTCTCAATTGGTATCAGAGGAGGTTGATCGTTAAAAGGTTAACACCTTGATCTTATCCTTCTAAGTTGTTTCTTGAATAGTATCAAGCATGAGTAAGACCAAGGATTTTGCTAAACTCCCTATCTGCACCAAGAACAATTTTCCTATGTGGAAGGAAAGAGTAAAGTTCTTCATGAAAGCAGTAGATCCCCGGATCTTCATGATTGTTGAAGAAGGTCCCCACATTCCTATGACCACCTCCACCATAGATCCATCTAAGCAAGTTCCAAAGAAATTGATGGATCTCGATAAGGACGAGATTGCACTTGTCTCGTTGGACAAGAAAGCCAAAAATATTATCGCAAGTGCAGTCGATGACTCAATGCTGCAGAATCTGAATCATTGCCAATCTGCCAAGGAGATGTGGCAATCCCTAGTGACTCTAATGGAAGGTACAGAAGAAGTAAGGGATGATCGAAGGTCCCTACTGAACCAGAAATATGAAGCCTTCAGGCAGGGTCATAAGGAAGCCATAGCTGACACTTTTGAGAACTTCTTCAAGATAGTAAATGGCCTCAGAGTTTATGGACGTGTCTTCACCAATGGGGAACTCAATGAAAAATTCTTAAGATCCCTAACCAAGGAATGAGACAATAAGGTATGTGCCATTCGGGAGTTTGGAAGGTTAGCTGAGACAGACCCGCAGAATCTGTTCGGAAAGCTTATGTCTTACGAGCTGCAAATCAACTCAAGAAAAGCTGAAGAAGAGATAAGCAGGTCTGCATCCAAGGAGAAGTCTGTCGCTTTAAAGGCAGATAGCTCAAGGAAGACAAAGGCTAGCTCTCCTGCCCCAGTTCCAGAAGCTGATGAAGAAGAATCATCTGACCCAAGCTCATCTGGCTCAGAACTATCTGAAGGAGAGTTCTCATTGCTCTCCCGGCAATTCAAGAAATTCTTAAGTAAGAAGAAGCAATGGAGAGGCAAAGATGCCTCATTCAGAGGATCACGACGTGATAGTGATCAGAGAAAGAAAGGGTCAAGTAGCCATGACAGGTATAACTCTAAACAGAACAAACAGATTTTGACTGACATCGTTTGTTATTGTTGCAATAAGCCAGGTCACGTCATCGCCGACTGCCCTCACAGAAAGAAAGAGGGTGGAAGAAGAGAGGAAAAGAAATCCTCACACCATAAGAAGAGGACAGAGAAGAGTCTATTAGCCAAGAAGAGCAAAACTCTCAGCGACTCCGACTCATCTGAGTCAAGTGAAGAAGAGGAAGCTTACTTTGGGCTCATGGCTCACTCAGATGATGAACAAGTCCCCCAGTTCACTGGGGAGGTAAAATCTCACACTCCTCTCTCTGATTCTGATGATGATAATGAGCAAGAGGGCCATTCCTCTGAAGATGAATCTGAACTCATGGGTCAGTATAAGGAGTTACTCACAGCCTACGAAAAATGTCGTAGGGTAGTGAAAACCCAAGCCAAAGAGATAAAATCTCTACAGGCTAGTGAGAGCAGCTTGAGAGAAGAAGTCAATAAGACTAACTCTCTTCAAGAGATCTTAAACAGTGCTATGGATGAATACAATCAAGCTCTCAAGCATTTCGACCTTAAAGAGGAAATCATCAAAGAATTGGAACAACAACTCGAGGCTGAAAAGAAACTTGTTGAGAGTTTCTCTAAGCCTAAGACAGTTCTTCCAATCGTTGCTGAGTTCTCTGCTAAGGCCAAGGGTGCTGTTTTAGGCCACATTGGCTCTTCTAGTAAATCCTCTAGGAGAAACAAGGCCAAGAGAAAGAATAAGTCTGCCCGGAAGGCTCTAGCTGAAGAAAAAGGGAAAGCTCCCTTGGAACCTGTTCTGTTCAAGAAAGTTATCTTTCCTATGAACGAGCTCGACTATGAGTCTACCTATGGACACTTTTCCAGGCCGATCCCTGAGAAGCCTAAGTCAAGATACCAAGGTTGGACTCGTCCTCGTAACTTCGGCAAGAGTGCCTTCAAAGCACCTTATGAAGAGATTCAACTTCAAAGCTATGGACCTTATGCTCATGGTCACAATATCAAATAGACACCAAAAGTAAAACCCATTGTAGAAAAGCCTATGAAGGAGAAGACTTCATGTAATTGCCATCATCATGAAGCCTCTTCTTCCAAGAGTAAAGCTCCCGCTAGACCTTCATTCCAGAAAGTCAAGCAGGACTACACAAGGCAAAGATACAATAGGTTCGACTGTTGGTGTTGTGGCAGAATTGGTCACTTTGCCATCGATTGTTGGTTCAATCCTAGTAATGCTGCAACCCCTCAAGTTAGCAACATGAGAATGACCACTCATGAGGCTAATACTCGTAGGGGGAGTTTTCTAACTCGAGACCAAGGACCCAAACATGTTTGGGTTCCTAAGGCTAAGTGATTGTAATTGCAGGTATGTCCAAAGGCCACTAAAATGCCAATCTGGTATTTGGACAGCGGATGTTCTCGGCATATGACCGGGATAAGGAGCCTACTCCAGAATTACACCTCAGTCTGCAACGGACCAAAGGTCATCTTTGGAGGTTCAGATCGAGGAATAACTAAAGGCTATGGTATGATCTCTAACGGTAGCGTATCCTTTTCGGATGTAGTCTATGTTGAAGGATTGGAACACAATCTCATCAGCATAAGCCAACTATGCGACAAAGGATACGTAGTTAAATTTCATGCTGACAAGTGTTTGATAAAATCGGTTAACAACATGGAAACTATTTTATCAGGCACTCGAAGCAGAAATATTTTCTGTTTAAATTTCATTTGTATAGACTCTTCGACACCAGTGTGTCTTTTGGAAAAAAGTAGTGCATCTCTTGCTGACCAATGGCACAAGAGACTAGCACATATTAATTACAAAACTATTAATAAATTATTCTCTCAAAACTTAGTACGTGATGCACCTAATGTCAAGTGCGTTACTGACAGTGCTTGTCACGCTTGTATCAAAGGCAAGCAAACAAGAAGTTCGTTTAAAAGCATAATAGGCAAGGATTCAAATAGAAGCTTACAGCTTCTCCATATGGACTTGTTTGGTCCACTGCAAGTTAGAAGTTTGGGAGGTAAGGAATATACATTGATTATTGTGGATGATTACTCGCGCTTTGCGTAGGTGTTCTTTCTGAAACACAAGTCAGATACTTTCGGTATTTTCACTAGTTTTGTTAGGCAGATCCAGAATGAATACAACTGTTCCGTAGTCAAAATCAGAAGTGATAATGGAACGGAATTCAAGTCTGGAGCCATGACAGAATTCTGTGAGAGTCAAGGTATCTTTCATGAGTTTTCCTCTCCTTGTACCCCACAGCAAAATGGAGTAGCGGAGAGAAGGAACAGAACACTCATAGAGACTTGCCGGACAATGTTGAGTGATGCCTCACTTCCAGAGTATTTATGGGCTGAAGCCGTCAACACCGCTTGTCACGTGTAAAATCGAGCACTCATCAACAAAAATCATGATAAGACCCCTTACGAACTTCTAAAAGGCAGGCAACCAACCATTTCATACTTTAGAATCTTTGGCTGTAAGTGCTTCGTACTTAACAATGGCAAGTATCACACTACCAAGTTCAGCGAGAAAAGCTTTGAAGGTATTTTTGTAGGTTATAGTAGCCACAGTAAGGCCTATAGAGTATTCAATAGAAAAACTCTGGTGGTAGAAGAGTCGATACATCTTGTATTTGATGAGACGAGTCTGCTGCAAGACAACTCCTCTAGTGTGCCTATTGTAGATGCAGGTACAAAGTTGAAAGAAATTAGCTTGGATGAAACTACCAAAGATAGAGATGAGACGTTCATCAAGATCACCTCTACAACCCCTATTGAAGAGGTAGATGATCAAGATGAGGAACACATCTCAGCTGAAGATGCAACACCAGTGGCTGAAGAGATCCCAGATGCAAGGACTTTAGAGTTCAGACATTTGAAGGATCATCCCGTAGACCAAATCATAGGAGATCCTCGGGATGGCGTCATAACTCGTCGAGGTACAACTAACGAGAATTTATACTTAAGTTTTCTGTCACAGGTTGAACCAAAGAAGTTTGAGGAAGCCAACTCCGACGCATCCTGGATTCTAGCCATGGAAGAAGAACTGAATCAGTTCAAACGATGCAAAGTCTGGACACTTGTTCCTAGACCCAAGGGTAAGAACGTCATCGGGACAAAATGGGTCTACCGGAACAAGATGGACGAAGATGGAACAATTATAAAGAATAAAGCCAGACTTGTCGCCAAGGGCTATCGTCAAGAAGAAGGAATCGACTTTGACCAGACATATGCTCCAGTGGCAAGACTGGAGGCGATCAGGTTATTTCTTGCCTACGCTGCACTTAAGGGCTTTACCGTCTATCAAATGGACGTTAAGTCCGCCTTCCTAAATGGTGACATAAAGGAAGAAGTGTATGTAGAGCAACCGCCAGGTTTTGTTGATTCAACCTTTCCTAATTATGTTTATTTACTGCAAAAAGCTTTATATGGTCTTAAGCAAGCTCCTCGAGCTTGGTATGAGACGTTGTCTACCTTTCTTCTTGAGAACAAGTTCACAAGAGGAAAGATAGACAAGACATTATTTCTTAGGGAAATAAAAGGCAAGATTTTGCTAGTGCAAATCTATGTCGACGACATCATTTTTGGCTCTACGGATAACAACCTCTGCAAGAAGTTTTCCAAACTTATGCAAGGGAAGTTTGAAATGAGCAGTATGGGAGAGCTGAAGTATTTCTTAGGGCTTCAAGTGAAACAATCTGAGGATGGAATTTTCATCTCACAGACCAAGTTCACCAAAGAGCTACTTAAGAAATTCGGAATGGAGAATGCAACCTCTATGAGGACTCCTATGGCCTCAGCTATGTCTCTGGACAAGGATGAGAAAGGGCAACCTTTTGATGAAACCAAGTACAGAAGCATAATTGGGTCCTTGCTCTACCTCACTGCAAGTAGACCAGACATAATGTTCTCAACATGTGTATGTGCTAGATTTCAGGTGAACTCTAAGTAATCTCACTACATCGCTGCAAAGCGAATCTTGAGATACCTCAAAGGCACACCAAATCTTGGCTTATGGTACCCAAGAAGTAATGATAGTGAACTAATTGGATTTTCAGATGCAGATTTTGCAGGTAGCAAAGATGACAGGAAAAGCACCTCCGGGACTTGCCAATTTCTCGGAAGGAGACTTATTTCCTGGAGCAGTAAGAAGCAGAACTGTGTAGCCATCTCAACGGCTGAATCAGAGTACATCTCTGCAGGCAGCTGTTGTGCACAACTTTTATGGATCAAGAATCAATTTGAAGACTACAACATGAAGTTCCAGAACATTCCCTTGTTTTGCGACTCATCCAGTGCCATAGCAATTGCCAACAATCCAGTCTCCCACAGCCGGACCAAACATATAGAGCTTCGCTATCATTTCATCCGGGAGCATGTGGAAAATGGAGACATTGATCTACAATATGTCTCCACAGACAGGCAAGTTGCAGATATATTCACCAAGCCGCTGGACGAGTCCAAGTTTTCGTTCTTCAAAACGGAACTCGAGCTGCTCAACAAAGAAGATTAGTAATGGACTCTCAAAGTTGAGATCTATGTCAGTAAATATCTCCAAGGAAAATTGTCCTTCAGAGTAAGATACTCGAGTATATCAAAGACATACTCGAGTAGTTGACTACATACTTGTGTATGAATTTTACACACTCGAGTATGCTTCGTTACTACTCGTGTATGAACTCCACATACTCGAGTATGCTCCGTCTCCACTCGAGTATGAACTTGACCTACTCGAGTATACGGACTTCTCTACTTTGAAATTCTACATTTTCTATTCGCACCGAGCTATTTGCCGCTTCATTCAGGTATGAAATTATATTTATTTTTCCTAAAACCTAATTAGGATTATATATATATATATAGAAAAATCGGGAAATCCCTTTCCACTTCTCATTTACTCGAGTAGCCGCCGACTCCTCATCTTCCAGAAATCGCAAAGCATCGTCTTCTTTGCTTCCCTCATCTTCCAGAATCGCAGATGGCCCCTTCCTCTAAAATCGGAATCGGCTCTGAACTCGCCCCCGCGGGTATCGCCGATCTCTCAGATGATTTCAGAAACCTTCTGATTTTGTTCGACACCGCCGGATTATCGTTCGTTCTCGAGTCGCCGTGCAGAGTTATTTTTCCAGCAGTTGAAGAGTTCTATCAGAATCTGAAGATAAAGCGTAATGGCAAGCTCCTGAAATCCAAGGTCAGAGGAATAAAAATTCGACTAGATAAAGTTTCTCTTGCAACTCTATTGAAGCTCCCAGTGGTTGATGAAGATGCCGATATGACTGCAGAAGATTCCATAAGAACTAGCTTGTTCTGTGGAGCTAACCCTCAAGCTCATTCTTTCAGCAGGGCTGACTTCAATTCAGAAGGAAAGTTCCTAGTCGATGTTATTGCAAAAGTTCTGTTGTGCAAGACGTATTCTATTCGAGACATTTCAATGGAAATGTTTGACATAATGCAAGCTATTATATGCCGCAAACAGTTCCAGTTTGGACTGTTGCTCCTAGACAAAATCAGAGATAGTATTAAGCATCCCAGCTTTGCCAGAATTATCTCCCTCCTGCTTCATGAAGTTAACCCATCAGTGTTTAACCTATCCAAAGGGACTCCCCTACATCACATGAAGAAAGTTTCCATCTCCTCCATCCAGAGATATGATGTTAAAATTTTGAATTCTGCCCAAGCTTCCAAGGCTGCTGTTCTATCAGAAAAATCCCAAGAACCTAGTTTATCTGAAGACAGGATTCCATCTCCTCCTCCACATCATACTGCTGCTACCTCTGGTGGACCAGTTGAGGGGGAGCCTGCCTCTTCTCATCCAAAGTACCCAGCTTCCTCAGAACCTTCAGACCTAGCAGAAGTAAGAGTTTCTACTCCTCCAGTTTCTCCTCCTCCAGCAGATCTTCAATCAGGCATTCCTGAATCAGAGATTCCAGATACAGCAGACCTACTGTCTACAGCAGAAGATATAAATAAATTCATTGATGAGCTAAGCTCAGATGCACCTCTATTTCAAAATGAATCAGCTGCAAAGTCTCCTGCCAAGTCTCCAATTCAATCTCCAGTTCAGATTCCAGCTCAATCTCCTGCTCAGGACCCAGTTCAGACTCCTGTACAATCTCCTGCCCAGTCCTCAGCTAAAGAGTCCAGCCAGTCTGAACAGATTCTGTTGTCTGATGATGAGGAAGTATCTCCAGAACCAGTGGATGCCCCTCTGAGGACACTGGACTTCACCCTTCCTTCCTTCATCAACACAGAATAGTCTGTTGAGATAGAACCCTTCAAAAGAGCTGTCAGCTCAGTAGTCATTACAGAAATCCCTCCATGGATTGCTCCTGCTCCTGCTCCTTCAGTTCCTGCACCAACCTCAGCACCTTCTTCTTCTTCAGATCTGGTGAGTAAGATTGAACAGATGCTCATTGAACAGAGAAAGCACTTTGATGAATCTCTAGCATCAGTCAATAATAAGGTCACTACTCTTGAATAAGAGATGAGTAGAGGCTTTGCTGAAATCCAAGCCAATACTGATGAGCTAAAGAGACTATTCCAGATAGGTGGAAAAGCAATAGACCACACTATCACAAGCATAGGTGAACTGAGAAATCAATAAGAAACTGTTGCCAATAATCAGATACAGTTGGACAAGAATGTTGATGCCAATCTTATGAAAATATGTGAAGAAGTTGACACATTCAGAGATGAAGCTATTGCTAAGCTATCTGTAGATATCACCAAGGGGGAGAAGGTAGTAAAAGAACAAGTGAACAAACTATCTGAACAAGCTCAAGCAGCTGTAAAAGAACAAGTTGAAATCCTATCTAAACAAGCTCAAGCAGCTGTGGATGGTCTTGTAAAAGACATGAAAGTAGATATTCTATCCCAGCTCCAGTCTGTGAAGTTCTATACTTATGACACTGCTGTTTGGCTGCACAACCAGAATTTCCCTAATGCCCAGCTCAACCCTACCATCATTCCACACTTCTTAAATCCTCTTGTAGAACAACCTCCAGCAGATGCTCCAGCCCAGGCAACCATTCCAGAAGGTGTGCCAGTCTTCTCACCTAGACCTGATGGTGATGTGACTGAGCCCCCTCTCTCCTATGCTGATATGTGGCAAGATGAAATTCCAGCTCCAAGGAAGAAGAGAAAATATGGTGAAGGTGCTTCTGCCAGTCGTTCTGCACCCAGAAAAGATCCTGCCCTGGCTTCTGAAGGCAGACCACCAATTGTTCATTCTGAGGTTTGGAGTCCAACCTCCAAATCCCTAATCCTTGATACCTTGAAGTTAGTGACAGACCTTGGTGAGAACAGAGATCAGTTTTACAGTTTTTCAGAATGGAAAGCCTATGAAGTGTCCCAAATCAAAATCAGGCTTCATGACAGGAATTGGGGACACAACAACCCAGCTGCTCCTCCTAGGCCCAGAACTTATTTTCCTAAGCCATTCAGTTACCTAGAGAGGCAAGAGCTGAAGAGAGAAAGGATGCATAAAGAAGCCCCTTCTTGAGTCTATGAGAATGTGGAAATGGATATTCTTAATCTGTTAAAAACATTTCTATATATATATTTGATTCTGGTTTTGGCTATCTTGTTATTTACCCTGCTTTAGCTTACCTTATTTTTTTTGGTATATGTGTATTGTTCTTTTTACTCTTAAGTAATTCACCTTAGTGTAGAGGGTGCTGACATCTACAAATAGGGGGAGATTGTTGGGATTTGTCTCCACAATACCTCAGATTTGTAGGAGGTCAGACCTTGAACTAAGATGAATTAAGGTGTATTTGATATTGTGTTTAAGTTGTATGTGTGCGGGTTCTCATTGCCAAGTGTAGACCAATGTCAGTCTATAATGTGTCACCAAACACAGGACCATACAATGTAATCCCTCATTGTGTGATCCAAAGTGTTGGCCCATGTATAGCCTCTCTATTGGGATACACTTCCTATACAAGCACTTGGATTGGTGGACTGAAGTTTTGTAGTTTATCTTTTCAGAAGAAATATTTCTAAGTCCACATACTCGAGTATGTTTCTTCATATACTCGAGTAAGTGACTTAGTACTCGAGTAGATCATTAGACATACTCGTGTAGACTCTGTGTACTCGTGTAGATAAGTTTATACTCGAGTAGATAGTCAGTCACTCGAGTAGGTCATATCTTATACTCGAGTAAATCCTTCTGCTTTTAGATGCAGAATTTTCTCTAAGACCACATACTCGAGTACATCTCTTGTATACTCGAGTAAGTGGGTCTGCACTCGAGTAAGTTGGATTACATACTCGAGTAGACTGTTTTACTCGAGTAGATGATAACTTGTACTCGAGTAGTTGGTTAGTTACTCGAGTAAGTGGTCTGTTCATACTCGAGTAGATCTGTGCTCTCATCTCAGAATAATTCTAAGTCTACATACTCGAGTAGTTCCCTATATACTTGAGTAAGTGACGCTAAACTCGAGTAGATATTTTTCATACTCGAGTAGTTCAATGATTACCCGAGTAGCTTTTCCAAGATACTCGAGTAATTCATTCTTCTCTTACTCGAGTATCTCCAACTCTTCTACTCGAGTAGTTCCTCCTCTTATCTGAGAAATTTTTCTAATTATTTTTTTACTCGAGTATATACTCTCATACTCGAGTAGTTCTAAATTCACTCGAGTGCTGATCTTTGAATCACTCGAGTAGTTTCTCTTCATATACTCGAGTATGCTCCTTCTTATCCACTCGAGTATATACCATCTAATACTCGAGTATGCTTCTCTTATGACTCGAGTATATCTGTTTAAATTTTTCCTGAAATTTCTTTAAGTCAATTCCTATGTGTATTTCAAATCAATCATTTCTGATTGGTCCACGTGTCATCCCTAATTAATTTTCTGACCGTTGGAGTCCACCTATAAATAGGTCCTTTCAGATTTGACTAATAACAAGTCTTTGAAAGATTATTATTTTAAGTAAGAGAAAAAGGAAAACCCGTGAACCCTAATTCCTCACGCCGCCGCCGCCGCCATTGACGTTCACGAAAGAAGCTCTGGATCGACGATCTTCGATCGCTGCCTTCAACTTTTATTCTCCAGCGATCCAGAAGAAAGTTAATCACTCGATCTCGCCGAGCCTCAAAGATTTCAGATCTATTTTCTCGATCGAGGTGATTCCGTTTTTCAGATTTGTGGATCTCTCTCAAGTCATCTTCAACATACTCTGATCAAGCCAAAGTTTTTAAGAAAGAAGACTGTCAAGATCCAGATCTGAGAATATTGTTGTTTGTATTTTTTTCCTTTCAAACAATTTACTTTGTAGGAGCTTTGTTCTCCGAGATTTGTAGGAAGGCTTTTTCTTCCGAGTTTTGTAGATCCAATTGGATCGAGTTTTGTAGGAACGTGGTTCCGAGGTGTAGGATTGTTTTCAATCCGAGATAGTGGAGTAGCCGAGTCTAGTGATTTGCTAGATCGGTGAGGAAAGTGGACGTACCCAAGATTGGGGAACCACTATAAATCTCTTGTCGTCTGTGATTGCTTGATGTGTGATGTGTTCATTTTTTAATTCTGCATTTGACACGCATTTCACCTATTCACCCCCCTCTAGGTGATTTAGGCTAACAACTTAGTACTCTCAGATCTATTATAGTAAAGATGAATGAGACAAACACAAAGTTTCTAATATGAAGAGGAGGTTGCACTTCAGAAAATATGGAAGGGATAATCTTGATGCTCCTCCTCCTCCTAAGTATTATCCCAAGCCTCACGCTTATTTTGACAGGCAACATGAAAAGAACTAGGGGTAACATCGATGAGATTAAATTTCTAAGTCTATGATATGTGTGAAAACAGTGAATGCCCAAAAGACAGCTTTATATAAATTTTAATGCTTTGATGATTTAAGTCTACTTGCATTTACTATGTTTTTTCTATGTTCTTATTTGTGATTAATTTCTATGCAATTCAGCTTAGTATATAGGGTTCTAACTTCTTCAAAGAGGGGAGATTGTTGGGTATTATATCTATAATAACCCTGATTTGAAGAAGTCCCTCTTGAACTTAAGATAAATTGAGTTTGTATTTGATGCTGCATTTTATTTATGTACTTGCAGGACTTTAATTGCTAAGTACAAACCAATGTTAGATTACAATGAGTCAAATTACACAAGACTATGCAATGTAATTTCTCATTGTGTAGGACATAGTGTTGAATAATGTGTAATTTCTCTATTGGGGTGTACTACATCTCCAAGTGTTATAGAGGATTCAAGGAAGGACTGCTAGCTAAGTTCAAGACTTCGAAATTTTCCTAAGTAAAATTCGCCGTGTCCTCACGTGAAGACTCAATCATTCGTTGAGACCTTACGTGAGAACTCGTGTAATTCGTCGAGTTTACTCGGGAATTTTCTGAAGGTCTTAGAGATCGTTCTGATTTGGCCAAGTAAAATTCGTTGAGTCAACTGTTGATCTCTCGTGAATACTCGACGAATTAGTCGAGTGCTCTCGAGAGATCACGTGAACACTGAATAGAAATTTTATTCTATTTCATTTTTCAGCCAAGTACTTTTCATCTAATGGACTTGAGTAATTCCTTGAGTGGTTATGCAATTTGTCGAGTATTCTGGATATGTCACGTGTGCACTCGACGAATGGACTTAACAGTTTTTCATTTTGAATTTAATGACGACTTTTCTTTAGGGCACCGGCCATGTACAGTACACGTGGAGCTCGATCTCGAAGTCTCGTTCTAGACGTTAGAAGAGAAATCACTATATATATATTCAAGGATTAATTTCAGAGAACCCTAATCGTGATCAAATCGAAAAAATCGCAAGTTCTCTTCCTTCGGCCGAATCATTCGCGCTCGATCGTTCTTGTCGCCGACTTCTCAAAATCATGATTCCTCTCAAAGAAAGTTTTGACCAGATCTCTACTCTACATTTCTCCAATAATTTATCCAAGATCTAGTCGATACTCAGATCAGATCTAGTTTCAAGTTTTCAAATCAAGTCTTCTTCTTCTACGGTTAATTCAAGGTTTTCATTCTAGCAAGAAAGAAGATTGATTCTCATAAATCTGAAGAAGATTGTTATTGCAATCTATTTTGTTGTGTAAAAACCTTTTGTTCAACTCTTGCAGAAAGTTTCACTTCCGAGTTTTGTAGATCCTTGTTTAGAGGATCGAGCATAAGAGAGTTTCTTCTCCGAGTTTTTGTAGGAGACGGTGTCTCTGAGCTTATAGGAGTTGAAGGCTCCGAGGTATAAGAATTGTTATAATCTGAGATTGGTGAAGTAGCTAAGTGTAGCTCGAAGTGCTAGATAGGCGAGGCGGAACAATGGACGTACCCATTTTTGGGAACCACTATAAATTCTTGTGTTTGTAATGTGTGTTTCTCTGATTCTGTACGCTTATATTTTAAGTATTTTTATTTCGGCTTAAAGACATAGAATTCACTTATTCACCCTCCTCTAGGTGATTTAGGTAGACAAATAGTTACTTTCAGTTTTGATATTAAATAAAATATTTTGACTAAAATTTATTGTCAATGGATATTGTGGAGAGGGGAATTGATGCATGCGCACGTGCATGCACACACACACACACGTGTGAAAGGCACCCTGCTTTGCCCCTATAAATTAATTAAGCTTAACATAAACACACTATAAATTAATTAGTGCGAACAATAGTTATAAAATATTTGTTATTTTGGTTAAAAAAAGCTCATAATGAAACATATATTATTGTGCATGTCAAATCAACTTTAATTTAATTAATAAATTTAATTGTATCTCCACAAAAATATTATTGACATGCTTAATGACAGACTTCCTCAAAAAGACTACTAACATCTCTAATGGAAACATATCATAAAAGGTAGCTTTATTAATCATTTTTGATTTTTTGAATTTCTTTTATTACTTCAAATTTGAGGATAAGATTTGTTAGGGATGAACCCCATTTTATAGAAAATAGGTGTGCACATAGCCCCACCCCCATAATCTCCATCCAAAAGGAGTGGGATCATGAGTTTGACCACAAGCGCGCTCACCGCGCCCGATCCCCCGCGCACCGATCCCACTACGCATAATGGGGAAACCGCCGCGCCTCGCCGGCGGCGGGCGATCGGCCTCCTCCCCGGACGCCAGCCGCCCGCCCCCATTCACCGCCCCGGCCGCGGCCGCGATCGAGAGAGCGGCCAAGGGGGGCGGGCCGCCCCCTCGCTCGGTCGCTGGAGCGGCC
The DNA here is from genome assembly GCA_039513925.1 of Platanthera zijinensis. Lineage (NCBI taxonomy): Eukaryota > Viridiplantae > Streptophyta > Magnoliopsida > Asparagales > Orchidaceae > Platanthera > Platanthera zijinensis. Next base: position 149,269,018 of record CM077095.1, on the reverse strand, counting down.
GAGGGGGCGCGGCCGCCCGGGCCGCCCCTTTCCCGACCGCTCGCGTGGCCAAAGGGGGCGGCCGCCCAGGCCGCCCCCATATTGGGCCGCCGGCGGCCAGGGGGAGCCGCCCCCTCCCTCGGCCGCCGACGCGCGGCCGAGGAGGGCGGCCACTCCTCCCCGGCCGCCGTCGGCGGCCCTCCCCTCGCCGACGAACTTGCCGGCAAGTTCACCGACGGGCCATGGAGGCCCGCTCCTGCCGTCCGATCAAGGGGGAGCGTCCTCGGCCGTTCGATTCACGCGTAACCACCCACTAACCACCAGGTTAGTAGGGGGAATTTAATTAATATTTTATTATTTTATTTATGAAGGTCTCCAAATAGCGAAATACACGCATTAAAACTATATTAAAAATAATCACGATGGTAGTTATGGTGTGCGGATAACCGCATAACCACCACCCAGAGCCTATAAAAGGAGCCTCAAGCCTCCTCATTTCTCATTTTTCTCTTCCGAGTCTTCTTCTTCTTCAGGTTGTAGCTCTGCCAATTTCCTCCTACGAGCCACCTCCGAGCCACACCCGAACTGCACTCGAGCCACACCCGAGCCACACCCGAGCCACAAGCGGGTCAAGTCAAAGCCACCCGACGAAGCCAAATCGTTCAAGTTCCAAGCGGCTCCTGCAACTGCAAGACCAAGTGCTCCGCCTCCCATCCAGAATCAGCAAACCGCTATCTGAAGACCACCAGCATGAAACACAATTCATAACAACTCCCGGCGCGACGGCCTGTTGTTCTTCGTGTGCCAAGTGTTCTCTCACCCCATAATTGTAACGAGAGGTGGTCTGTCACCCTCGACTTCACAAACTAGCTGTAACTGCCAGGAAATAATGGATTTTGATCGGTACAAATCTGGTCACGTGGTTTTTTACCTAGTTGAGGGGTTTTCCCACGTTAAAACTGTTTGTATACAATCAGTCTCCTCTTTTGACTGTGTGCGCCCTCGATCGTCCTGAGAGCTAAGACGGTCCAAGTATTCCTGTCCGATCAGAACGTCGAGTTAGTCCGCAACAATTTGGCGTCATCTATGAGAAATGAGTTCCCAGTATCCTCAAAAGATTGTACCCTCAGTACAACGGTACGAGGAAATAGAACTTTCAACCCGACAGCTTTCAAGGAACATCTCCAGTGACACAAAGAAGTGCCTGGACAGCTGAAGCATCCGTTCCGGGAGGGCGCGCCAAGCCAGCCCCCTCCCGCATCAACAAGATTAATGAAGCAGCTACCGCGGGCAAGCTAGAGGGCGTGTTCGCCAAACACGCCTCCCAAATCAACTAACTCCAAGCCATAATGCTCGCCATATGTCGAGAAGTAAAACCGTCCTCCGCGCCATCGTTCATATAGGTTGAGTCACCACCACCAGAAGAAATCTTCGCCATGACTAATACGCCCCCTACAAGAAGTACGATATAGAAAAGGAGTTCTTGAGTGCCAGTAGTTCGCCCACTCCAACAACACTAACCCAAAGTATGCAAGATCGTCACCTCGATAGTCAACAATATAAGGGGGCATCGGGAACTCAACAAGTAACGGACCTCGGAAGAGGAGGCAAGAATGTGAATCGAACCAGGAGTGTAAGAAGAACTGCAAGCAACACGCAGACACCTGCCCAGCAAAAAAGTCACACCGACACCGAAAACCCGCACCACTAAATGCCCCTCAAAATACGATTTTCCAAGCGATTCGTAATCACCCAGCATTACACAAGTCCAAGTCGCTCACCCGAACTCGAGGAGATTAATCAAAATATTGTAAATACCACAAAGGGCCCGGGCACAACATAGATGAATGCAATCATCTAAAGGAAAAGATTCAGCGACTCGCCAGCTTAGGGGAAATCGACCAATTACTAACAAAAAAGAAGCAGCCTCACACCTAGAACACGAGAAGCATAACCTTCAGCATAGTCGAGCCACCAGTCAAGTTAGACAAAGTCTTGGTAGATGAAGGGATTACAATGAATGTGTTGTTCCTATCAACGCTGTTTTAGCTCAAACTAACTGCTGGCAGCCTCAAGCTAGAACCAACTAACGCACGCATCCCAAGGGGCACTTCAGTACTAGTCGTAGGCACCGTCACCCTTCCCATCACTCTTGGAGAGGAACCCGAGCAGGCAACCTATGATGTTCAATTTCTAGTCATCCAGGTCGATTGTGATCACACCGCGACACTGCAACAATCACTCCTGAACGTCTTCCAAACCCGCTCCCGCTGCTTTTGTCCCTGAACTATACAACATTTTTTTACTTCGTCGTTGTTCCACAACCAACTACTGTGCAAGCCACAAGACTGAACTTGTGAAAATTATTTTTTATATAAAAGTATAGCATCCCTTTGAACAATGTCCAACTAGTTTAAGGTAAGACTAAGCCGTGAGCGATCCACGTGCAAACTAAGCCGCAAGCGATCCTCGTGCGAACTAAGCCGCGAGCGATCCTCGTGCGAACTAAGCCACGAGCGATCTTCATGCGAAAGGTAAGACCGCGCATGCAATTTGAATGCAAAAGCTATTCATCAAACCTGCCTTTCTACGTCAGGACATCATCAGGGCCTTCCCCCCTCACGACCAAGCCACGAGCGATTCTCGTGCAAACTAAGCCGCGAGCGATCCTCGGGCGAACTATGCCACGAGCGATCCTCATGTGAACTAAGACGTGAGTGATCCTCATGTGAATTAAGCCGCGAGCAATCCTCATGCGAACTAAGCCCCGAGTGATCCTCGTATGAACTAAGACGCGAGTGATTCTCGTGCGAACTAAGCCGCGAGTGATCCTCGTGCGAATTAAGCCGTGAGCGATCCTCGTGCAAACTAAGTCGCGAGCGATCCTCGTGCGGATTAAGCCGCGAGCAATCCTCGTGCAAATTAAGTTGCGAACGATCCTCATGCGAACTAGGTTACTAACCAACTACATGCACAATTATAGCCCCTAAAAAGCAACATTGCGAGCTAAACAATGCTCAGGTAAGAAACAGGAAAAAGAACACAATCATCATCATAACAACGTACAAATACATGCGCAAGCGCGCTGATCAACAATTGTCAAACAATAATGATGGCCTACAAGACACCAGACTTGAAAAGCAAAAAATGCAAACACACACTAATACAAAAAGACAGCGCTGCTACACGTCGACTGTGTCAACATCAGAACTCTCATCGCCAGAGATATCATCAAAGCTAAGGCCGGACACATCGCATCCCAAGCTCCTGCCAACAAAATGAAAAGCCTTCGAGACTCCACGTCTGAGGGCAAACTCTCGAACGTCTTCCATCAGAGGCTCCACCTCCTTGCTCCAGATCTCATCACAAAATTCCTCGCTGATCAAGCATCGATCCTGAATGTAATCCAGAGACTCCATATACTCTGCAAGTCAAGTAGCCTTTAACCCCGACACATGGCTATCAGAAGATAGCGCGTCCATATGGGCCTTCGCCGCACCAAGCTCCGCCTCCAAACTAGAAGTATCCTCTTGAGCGTGCTTTAGCATTTGTGTAGTCCTCTCCACCAGAGACTTCTCCACCTCTAAGGATGCTCGAGTCTCCTCCAGTTCCACCTTCAGCTCCGATCCAATCTGGAACAATAAAAAAACATCCCGGTCATGATCATCCTTCAAGGCAACAAGAGAACCCTTTGTGGCTTGAAACTCCTCCTGAAGGGCCAGATATTCATCCTTCAAGCTCACATAATGATCATTCCAGATAACAACAATCTGAACCTGGGCCTCAATTTGCAAAAGAAGAAAGATGGAGAGAAGTTAGTGTTGGAGTTACCATGGTGATCTAGAAGTGGTCAAACATATAATCTCACTGCCAGCGCGATATGAGCCTGCAGGGACGCACATAAGAGCATGTGGAGAAGTTGGAGGATTGACTGTGTTGGTAAAGGTTACCAATCACCATAGAGGATGGGGTCCGGCAAATGTTGCAAAGGAGGTTCGTCGAGTATCGTCGAGAATGGTTCGTCGAGAATGACTCGTCGAGAATGGTTCGTCGAGAATGGTTCGTCGAGAATCGTCTACGAAGGCAATTCGTCGACTATCGAACTGTTCGATACTCGACGAATGCTGATTCTCAACGATTCTGATTCTCGACGAACGCTGATTCTCGACGATTCTGATTCTCAATGAATGGTGATTCTCGACGAACGGTGATTCTCGACGAATGGTGATTCTCGATGAATTTTTCCAGAAACCCTAATTTGTGGTCTGCGGATAACGATATTCCTAGGTCTGTTTATACCTTTGGTATAAATTTGGACTTAGGTTTGAGGATCTGAAGATCCACCTCACGGCCCGACAGAAGAGTTTCGCCGGTTCCGCCGATTCGCCCGACGGGAGAACCCCGCCGATTCGCCCAACAGGAGAACCCCGCCGATTCGCCCGACGGAAGTGTTCCGCCGTTCGCTCGCTCCGTCGGCCTTCTCTCCGACGACAGTCACCGGTGCTACTCTTCCTGGAGCGGACCTTGCAGTCTGTGGAAGTGCAAGGTGCAGTCGATCTCCTTCCCGATCTTTCGTGCGACGAAGATCGGTGTTCTCCCGCTCGTGTGGATTTCTGCAGAGACGTAGAAGCTATTCTACGTGGAACTCGCCGCTGACAAGGACTCATACATTGGAGCATCTTCGTTGAGTTGTAACTCAACGCCGCCAAGGTAGTTTTGCCTAGTTGTTTGTTAACTTCCTTATTCAACATTCATGGCCCGATCCCAATCTCTTTTGGGTTGTTCTTGATTTTACTTTACTTCCGCTGCGTGCACAACTGTTGTGCCACCTCATAGAGAAACCCAATAGTTAGCACAATACAACAATAAAGAAGAGCCAAAAATGATCAAGCTCACTTACCACTTCATTCATCGCCTTCAAAGAAGAAGATGCCTCAGAGCCGCTGCCTCCGCATGGAAAGACTAGGGAGCAGATGAACCTAGCACCTGTACCTCAGGAGGCAAACCGCCATGACCGCCAAAAGGAGAGTCAACACTCGGAGAAGACAAATAAGGAGTCGAGCTACTGCTACCCCGAGAAACAACAATAGCCTTCCATTTCCAACTATAAACCAAAGACATCTCAGCAGTCCGCCCAAAGACTGAAGAAATGTCACACCGAAACAAGCGCTTCTCTTCTACGAGTAAAGAAATTTTGAACAGACGGTTCGCCAACTCGCGAGGCTCTGAAAATCCAAGTACTGGAGAAAACTCCCATTCCTTTCCCTTTTGACGACAGCAATGGTTAGGCAAAGCGTTCCATAGATCCGGCAAGCCCCAAGAGTTCCTGACGTAACCAAACAAAGTATTTTCATGGCAGCGGTCCGTCCAAATATTAAAATCAAGCCAACTCTTATTGCTGTAAATCTCCAACCGCTCGCCACCATCAGAGCGAACGTCACACAAGTCCCGGAAGCAATCCAAAGAAAGTTTCCCGCCATGCTCGTGAAAGAAGACAACCAACCCCATGAAGCAAACCACTCCCTAGGAAGTAAACTGGGAAATCGGCACGCCGCAGAACTTCAGAAAGTCGACCACTTCCTCGCACGTGGGGAACCAAAATATCAAACTCAAGGTAGTCTCGGAGATCGTCAACCAGCTACGAGGAGGATTTTGGACCCTCCCCTCAACACGCGGTATCCTCACTTCAAGGTCGGCAGACAGGCCTGTACAACCCCATATCCAGCGAGTGGGCTAACAGAAGCCAAACCGGCCGGCTTAGACCGCCCTAGAGCCCCGGGTGAGTTCAGCAGGGCATGCGAGCTCAGCGTGCCGAGTACAGGCTCGGCAATCGTCGGGCTGAGCTCGGAGTTCGCGGAGCTGAGTGCCAACACGCCCGTCATCCGCGAGCAGGGGCTTCAGGGGCAACTCGCCAGGGCCCAAGGTGAGGCGAGCCAGGCTGGCGACGCTGAGAGAGGCGAGCTCACTCAACGCCTTCTCCCGAGGTGCTGAGAGAGGCGAGCCCACTCAACGCCTTCTCCCGTGGCGCTGAGAGAGGCGAGCTCACTCAACGCCTTCTCCCGTGGCGCTGAGGGAGGCGAGCTCACTCGCCGCTTTTCACCTCGACATGGGGTGGAGCTTTCTCGCTCCTGTACTCACCGCCCTTGCCTAGCGGGCGTAATTTCAGGGCCCGCTCGCCCTTCAGTTGTGGGGTGTTTTTACCATGTTACCCCCTTCAGATTGCCTATAGTCCTCGAAAACAGTGAAGTTTGGATATTTGCAGACCATCTTTTCCTATAAATAGGACCCAAGGGGTACCTCAAAAGGCACGCTTTCTTGTGCCCGGTCTTCTAGCGCTTTCTGAGGTACCTTAGCTTCAGCACTTGGCTAGGGAGGGGAAGCGCTCTAAGATCTTCCGGGTGTGTGGTGGGACCTCCGTGCTGGAACCTTGGGTCTGTCCCTAGTCCTTTTCCCCTTGCCACTTGGCCTCGTGAGGAGAGAAGTAAGTGTGCGACCATCCCTTCCCCAAGGGACGAACTCCTCTGAGACCGATTTTTCGGTTTCAACACTTTGGTGCGGCGAGCGTGGAGGGTGGTTAGCACAAAAAATCTTCTGCAAGTCCGATGGCAAGAGACGAAGGGCAAGGTTCAGGAAGGGAGAGTCCGCCACCTCCTCCACCTCCCGCGACGGCGGGGATGTCCGCAGAGCTCAGAGAGGAAGTTCTCGGACTCGTAAGGGTCACACTCGGCATACGAGCCGAGAGCGCGACGCCAGTGGTTCCCGTGGTCGCCGATCCGACACTAGGCAACGACGCGCCCATCAGGCGAGCTGGGAAGGAAATCGCAAGCGAGGGGGAGCGCGAGCCGAGGGGGCGAGTCCATTTCCCGGGCTCGGCGGGCGAGTGCCAGTTCTGCGAGACAGTTGGGAGGGAGCTCCCAACTCGGCCGGCTGAGGGAGGAAGCCCCTTCAGCGAGTTCGTTTCTTCTGCCCAAGTTCCAGAGGGGTTTCGAGAGCCGGAGATGTCCTACTATTAAGGAAAGGGAGATCCGGTCTAGCACGTCTAGTGGTTTGAAGACGTCGTCTCAATCTGACAGATGTCGGATGGCTTCAAGTGTAAGCTCTTCACCATTACCCTCAGGTAGAAAGCAAGAGAGTGGTTTCATCAGCTCCCGACCAGCTCCATCTACTTCTTCGAGGACCTACGCAGAGGGTTCATGTTGAGATTCACCACCTCAAAGAAAAGGAAGAGGGAGGCCGAGTCCTTGTTCCGTATCAAACAAAGAGTATGGGAGACCCTGGGAAGTTACTTGGACAGGTTTAAGGAGGAACTGTCCCAGGTACAAGAGATGTCAGGGCATACCATGATGGTGGCCTTCACCCTGGGTCTCCAGCCCGGGTTCTTCGCCATGGAGTTGAAGAGGACGCCCCCAGTGTCTTTTGAGGCGCTCCTGGAGAGGGCGGCAAGGGAGGCCGACATGGAAGCAGCACACCCAGAGTTTGCTCGGAGGTTGGCCAGGTGGGCCGTAGAGGAGGAGAAGCCAAGGGGTGGCCGAGCCCAGGAGGAGAGAAGGGCCGAGCCTCGGTAGAGAGAGCAGCAGCCGCAGTAGCCCAGGTCGGGGCGTCAGGAACCAAACAACCGGTTGGGTTGGAGGCCGGAGTGGCAGGATCAAGGACCACAAAGGGGTTATCAGGGAGGAGATAACCGCCAAGGTGGGCGCGACCAGTTTTACCCCCAGGGGGGAGGCAGGGTCAGAGACCCCCCCTTCCCGATCAGGAGGAGGCCATGGCCATCGCCCTAGGGGGGAGAAGGAGAGGGAAGCCAAGGAGGAGGACGGAGGTCAGGGTAGACCTGCCCTACTGTGACTACCATCAAGAGGAGGGGCACACGACGATCACGTGTCCGGAGTTCCTCGAGATACGGCAGAACAGGGAACGGCAGCAGCAGCAGCAGAACTGCCATAAAGTACGGATTGAGGAAGTTCGGCCTCAGGTGGAGGGGGATCGTTGTGAAGATCGGGCCGATGTGGGGGCCTGAGGAGGGATTGGAGTGATCCATAGGGGGGTGGGGGTCGAAGCTTCCCGGAAATCAAGCCTCCATACCATGTACCGAAGGAGCATCAGCTCCACATCCCAGATTCCACCCCCAGAGGAGAGGATCACCTTCTCAAGGGAGGACATACCGGGTCATGAGGACCCCTTCTGCGATGCGTTAGTCATCCAGACAGCCATCGAGAATTTCACAATCTCCCGGATCCTCATCGACAATGGGAGCTCCATCAACATCATCTTCAAGAAGCCCTTCGACGCCATGCAAGTAGAAGCCAAGAGGGTGCTGGCCTCCGATGGGCCTCTCTTCGGTTTTTCGGGGGAAAGGAAAGAAGTAGAAGGGGGAGTGGGTCTCCATGTCAGCTTGGGGGGGGGGGGGGGGTCAGTCCAGAAACTGCCGATTCGTTATAGTGGAGGCCCCCAGCAGCTACAACGCAATTTTTGGACGGCCCCTCATCAGCGCCTTCCGCTACGTCCCCTCCTCCTTCCATCAATACCTTAAGTTCAACGGAGAGGGGATCCAGGTCCGAGTCTGGGGCGACCCCAAGGCAGCTCGGGAATGCTACGTGACGACAATGAATTCCATTTCTTGGCAGGAGGAGGCCGAAGAGATAGGGAGAAGGATGGAAGAGGTGGAAGGGCAGGAGGCCGGAAAAGAAAGTAGGGAGGAAGGAAGGATGGGGGAGGAAGCCCGCGAGGAGGTACTCTCAGAGGAGTCGGTCGAGGCAATGACCGTAGAAGGAGGGGAGGTCCTTACTCCAAGAGGGGAGGATATTGCTGAGTGGGAGGAGCAGTCCCAGTTGGAGGCCGCCGAGGAAGTGGTAGAGATGGAGGTTCTCACCCAGGATGGCAGGGTAGAGAAGGTCCGCATCAGCGGAGGGCTGACCCCGGAGGATCAAGGCGGGATGCTGGAGTGCATCCAAAAGAATGTGGATGTCTTTGGTTGGAGCACGACCGAGATGCCTGAGATCGATGCTGACGTCGTCTGCCACCATCTCAACCTAGACCCGGAGGCTCGCCCCATCTAGCAGAAGAGGAGGTCCATCACGGACAAGCTGGTCGGACCAATCAGGGAGGAAGTCGCCAAGCTCCTCAAGGCCGGTTTCATTTCTGAGATTCAATACCCCGACTGGGTCTCGAATGTTGTAATGGTGAAAAAAAGGGACGGCCGGTGGAGGATGTGTGTAGATTTTTCACTTCTTAATAAATCATGCCCGAAAGATTGTTACCCCTTGCCTAGAATCGACGCGCTGGTAGATTCAGCCGTTGGTTTTTCTGTAATGAGTTTTTTAGATGCCTTTTCAGGTTATCATCAGATCAGAATGCACCCTCCTGACATAAAGAATGTCTCATTCATCACAGGAGATGGATGCTACTGCTACAAAATGATGACTTTTGGGTTGAAGAATGCAGGGGCAACATACCAGAGGATGATGAACCGTGTATTCCGAGGACAGAAGGGGAGGAACCTGGAAGTATACGTGGATAACTTGATGATAAAAAGTAAGGAGGTCGGCTCCCACCTCCGGGATCTGGAGGAGACCTTCACCACCTTGTGCGAGTACAAGATGAGGCTGAATCGCTTGAAGTGCATCTTCGGGGCGAGCAGGGGTAAATTTCTGGGCCACCTCCTCACCCCCACTGGAGTCGAACCCAACCCCGACAAGGTCCGGGCGATTATGGAGCTGGGGTCGCCTCGGGATGCAAAGGAGGTACAACGACTAACGGGGAAGCTGGAAGGGCTGAGCAGGTTCCACTCCCGGGCCGGAGAAAAGTGCTCCCCCTTCTTCAAGACCTTGAGAGGAGGACGGAAGTTCGAATGGACCTCAAAATGCGAGGAGGCGTTCCAGGCTTTGAAGAGGCAGTTGACTCAGGCCCCCTTGCTCCAGGGGCCGAAGGAGGGGGAGGACCTATTCTTATATTTAGGGGTTGGGGCAGAGACCGTGAGTTCTTTCTTAGTTCGAGAAGAGAGGAGGAAGCAGCTGCACATCTATTACGTGAGTAGGGTTCCGAGGAAGGCGGAGCTCCGCTACCCCATCTTAGAGAAGTTGGCCTTCGGTCTAATCATCTCGGCCCGGAGACTCAGGCCCTACTTCTAAGCACACTCCATCCAGGTGGTGACCGACCACCCCCTCCACAACATTTTCGAGGGGGTGGAGCACTCGGGGAGACTCGCCAAGTGGTCGGTAGAATTGAGCGAGTTCGACATCTCCTTTGTCCCTCGACTCGCAATCAAGGCACAAGCGATGGCTGACTTCCTAGCTGACTATGTAGTCGAGATAGCAGAGGACAAACTTACTTGCACCGTCCCTTGGAAGGTGATGGTGGATGGGGCATCAGGGAAACACTCCTTAGGGGTTGGGGTCGTCTTGGAAAGCCCCCAGGGGACCCGGATCGAGCAGACAGTGGTAATACATTTCTCCATAACCAACAACCAGGCTGAGTACAAGGCGATGATCGCAGGGATGCGTCTGGCCAGGGAATTGGGGGTGCATGATGTGAAGGTCCTCACTGACTCCATGGTAGAAGTCTCCCAGGTCAACGGGGAGTTCGAAGCAAGGGAGCCTACCCTGCAACGGTATCTGGCCAAGGTCAAGGGGATCATTGGAGGATTCCGAACCTTCTCCATTCAACATGTGCCACGAGAGGAAAATGAACAGGTCGACCATCTTGCCAAGCACGGCCCTCGGGTGGGGGGCACCATCACAGACCTTTTTCACCCATCCTTGGAGGAAGGAGAGTTGATGGAGATAGATCAGCGATCCATATGGATGGACCCCTTCACCACCTATTTGTCCATGAGGGAGTACCCAGAAGGGATGGATAGAAATAAACTCAAGTACAAGTCAGCATACTACCTCTTGCGCGACGGGCAACTCTACCGCAAGACCCTCTCGAGATTGCTGGCTCGTTGTGTGGCAGAGGGGGAGGTGTCGAGGATTTTGGAAGAAGTCCACTCTTGGGAGTGTGGGAGTCACTCGGGAAGCCGGAACTTGGAGGGGAGAATTATCAGGCAGGGCTACTTCTGGCCTACCCTGGGACATGATGCCTTCGAATTTGCCAAAAGGTGTCATAAGTGCCAACTGTTTGCCCCCCTTCAACTACAACCGGCTCAGCGACTCAGGAGTATCACGACCCCCTAACCTTTTGCGATTTGGGGAATGGATCTGGTAGGCCCTTCCCCCAGGCAAGTGGGCAAAGAAGATTCTTGTTGGTGATGATTGACTATTTCTCCAAGTGGATGGAGGTGAAGGCATTGGCCAAGGTGACCTCGCAGGTCATCCGAAATTTTGTATGGGGTGAAATCATTTGTAGGCATGGGATGCCCCAAGCCATCATCACCGACAACGGGCCACAGTTCGCCAGCAACAAGTTCATCAAATTCTGTGAAGAGCTCGGGATTGACCTAAGGTTTGCCTCTGTCCATCACCCAAGAAGCAACGGGCAAGTGGAAGCGGCCAACAAGGTTATCGTGAACCTCTTGAAAAAGAAGGTTGAAAATTTTAAGGGGAATTGGGTGGAGCAGCTCCCCTCCGTCCTTTGGGCTTTGAGGACTACCCCCAATACCGCCACAGGGGAGACACCCTTTAAACTATCCCATGAAAGCGAGGCGGTGCTCCCCATCGAACTCGAGGTTCGTACTCCCAGGGTCGCTGAGGCAGAAGCTGGAAGAGAGGAGTGGAGAGTTGAAAATGAGGAGGAACAACGGCTCTCCTTAGACCTGATAGAAGAACTACACGACCTCTTAGCGGTTCAGAAAGAGAAGTAAAGCGGAGGATGGCTAAGTATTTTGACAAACATGTTCGGGTCAAATAGTTTGTGGAAGGTGACCTGGTCCTGAGAAAGACAGATGCGGCAGGAAGATCAGCTACCGTGGGTAAGCTCCATCCAAACTGGGAGGGGCCTTACATCGTAAAAGAGGCACTAAGGTCAGGGGGATACCGCCTCCAAAATGTGGAGGGCGAGACCCTGAGCAACACCTGGAGCGGCGATGACCTGAAACGCTTCTATCCTTGAGCATTTGTATATCCCTTTATTTTTTCAATACTATATGTTTCACCCATTCGAGCCCTTTTTGCGTGATGACGGTAACATGAGATGTTGCAGAACTTTCATAACATAGTATCATAAACCCTAAAGAAATGTTCTAAGTCTTCTCGCTCTGGGGTTAGGTCTCGAATCTCCCGCTGTCAAGCTCCCTCCATGCCGGCAGGGCCGTGGTCTCGATGGACGTCATTATGACCCTGGGGCTGAGCCCGAAGGATGTTCAATACCCGCCCTCAGGCTCCCATCTAGCTTACTGGCCCGGTGGTAGCACCCGGGAGAGGCAAATGTTCTAAGTCTTCTCGCCCTGGGGTTAGGTCTCGATTCTCCCGCTGCTAGGCTCCCTCCAAGCTGGCAGGGCCGGGGTCTCGATTGACGTCATTATGACCCTAGGGCTGAGCCCGGAGGATGTTCAACACCCGCCCTCAGGCTCCCATCTAGCTGACTGGCCCGGTGGTAGCACCTGGGAGAGGCAAATGTTCTAAGTCTTCTCGCCCTGGGGTTAGGTCTCGATTCTCCCGCTGCCAGGCTCCCTCCAAGCTGGCAGGGCCGGGGTCTCGATGGACATCGTTATGACCCTAGGGATGAGCCCGGAGGATGTTCAACACATGCCCTCAGGCTCCCATCTAGCTGACTTGCCCGGTGGTAGCACCCGGGAGAGGCAAATGTTTTAAGTCTTCTCGCCCTGGGGTTAGGTCTCGATTCTCCCGCTGCCAGGCTCCCTCCAAGCTGGCAGGGCAGGGGTCTCGATGGACATCGTTATGACCCTGGGGCTGAGCCCGGAGGATGTTCAACACCCGCCTTCAGGCTCCCATCTAGCTGACTGGCCCGGTGGTAGCACCCGGGAGAGGCAAATGTTCTAAGTCTTCTCGCCCTGGGGTTGGGTATCGACTCTCCCGCTGTCAGGCTCCCTCCAAGCCGGCATGGCAGGGGTCTCTATGGACATCGTTATGACCCTGGGGCTGAGCCCGGAGGATGTTCAATGTTAACCCCAAAATCGGCAATCCTCTCCAATGTGCCTATTGTTTCTGCTTTTTCTCTTACAGGTTCCCATCCGCAAGGAGCAGGTTACCCCTGATGTCCACCGTGTCCGCGCAAGACGGACTGTCGGGTCCAAAATCGCCCAAGGTTGGATGCTCCGCCAGCCGCCCGCCAGGGGCGGCCTCCGCTGGCCTCCATGGGCCGCCCGCCAAGGGCGGCCTCCGATGCCCGGGCGGATTCCCCCTGGAATCCGCCCAGGCCGCCCGCTAGGGGGCGGCCTCCCCGGGCCGGGCGGATTCCCCCTAGAATCCGCCCAGGCCGCCCGCTAGGGGGCGGCCTCGCCGCGCCGGGCGGACTCCCCCGAGTCCGCCCAGGCCGCCCGCTAGGGGGCGGCCTCGCCGCACCGGGCGGACTCCCCCGAGTCCGCCCAGGTCGCCCGCTAGGGGGCGGCCTCGCCGCGCCAGGCGGACTCCCCCGAGTCCGCCCAGGCCGCCCGCTAGGGGGCGGCCTCGCTGCGCCACGCGGACTCCCCTGAGTCCGCCCAGGCCGCCCGCTAGGGGGCGGCCTCGCCGCGCCGGGCGGACTCCCCCGAGTCCGCCCAGGCCGCCCGCTAGGGGGAGGCCTCGCTGTGCCGGGCGGACTCCCCCGAGTCCGCCCAGGCCGCCGCTAGGGGCGGCCTCGCCGCGCCGGGCGGACTCCCCCGAGTCCGCCCAGGCCGCCCGCTAGGGGGCGGCCTCGCCGCGCCGGGCGGACTCCCCCGAGTCCGCCCAGGCCGCCTGCTAGGGGGCGGCCTCGCCGTGCCGGGCGGACTCCCCCGAGTCCTCCCAGGCCGCCGCTAGGGGCGGCCTCGCCTGCCGGGCGGACTCCCCCGAGTCCGCCCAGGCCGCCGCTAGGGGCGGCCTCGCCTGCCGGGCGGACTCCCCCGAGTCCGCCCAGGCCGCCGCTAGGGGCGGCCTCGCCTGCCGGGCGGACTCCCCCGAGTCCGCCCAGGCCGCCGCTAGGGGCGGCCTCGCCGTGCCGGGCGGACTCCCCCGAGTCCGCCCAGACCGCCGCTAGGGGCGGCCTCGCCTGCCGGGTGGACTCCCCCGAGTCCGCCCAGGCCGCCCGCTAGGGGGCGGCCTCGCCTGCCGGGCGGACTCCCCCGAGTCCGCCTAGGCCGCCCGCTAGGGGGCGGCCTCCGCTCCGGCAAGGGAGGACTCCTCCTGGAGTCCCCCCAATCAGCCTAGAGTTGCCTGCTCAAGCTCCGTCTGCCTGCTCCTCAGGTTGCTCAGGTCGTCGAGGTCGCCGAGGTCGTCAAGGATGACGTCACTGGGCCCCGCTTCAAAGATTCTCCCCGGGCCTATAAATACCCCCCAAGACCTCTCATTCTGCATCGGCGGGAGGAGAACTGCAACCTTGATCAAAGGCTGCGGACTCGGTTTTCTCAGTCCGTCAAGGTTGATCAGGCAAGGTCTGCGGCCTCCAAATCCTCAGTCCGCCCAGGTCGTCAAAGCTGTGGACTTAGTTTTTTCTGCCCTCATCAGGCAGCTTGGGCAGCATCTGCAGCTTCAGTTCTCCAGTCCTCTACAGCTCCTTTTACTTAGCTCCTGGCATCTCTCTCTACAGCTCTTATATGTAATGGTGCAATAGAAAATTGTAACTCTTCTTGAATAAAGGAAAAGCCCGTCGCAAGAGTGGCATTCAAGCCGCGGCGGGCGAAGTCTGCTGTTGCCGCTGCTAGCGGCCTCCTCTCTTCTTCTCTCCTCTCTCAGCATCAACCTGCAAAGCTAACCATTCAAATAGCTGTCTGCTCGACGGTACCTGATCAAGCTTTCTCTCTGCTTGAGCAAGCTTCTCCTCTGCTCAAGCAAGCCTCTCCTCTATCCCCGCAGCCCTTCTTCCCTCATCCTCAGCTTGTGAGACCGAACACCCGTTGACTGGTTGGTGTCGCATTTCGCGCATCAACAGTTAACACGCGGCCTTCAGATCTCGATTAGACAGTGAAAGCAGTGGTTACTCATGACAGACCATCAACCAGCCGAGAGTCTTTCTCCAAGTCCCAGTGATGATTCTCTTTGGGAGGCCTTAGAGCAATCTCGCAGAGAAACTGCCCAACAGTTTCAAGCCATCAACCGTACTCTAGCAGCTCTCACTCAGCAATTGGTCGCTCAATCTTCAGCAGCGCCAGTTCCTCCAATCAATCCAGCACCAGCATCAGAGACTCCTCAAGTCTATCCACCGGCTCATCCGCCGGTCTATCCTCCTCTTTATACTCCAACCTTTCCGCAGGGGCCAGCAGCTCCCTTGCGATCTCAAGATGATGAGTTTGCAGCTCGTCAAAACTTCTTCCGGGAGGCTGCCCGGGGAAGTCCAGCTAGATTTTTGAACTTTCAGGGAAGTCACCCCTCCTCTTCAGCTCCTGTCTTTGCTCCTCCCGTAGCAACCTTTTACTCCTATCCTCCTGCTCCTTTTGCAACTACTGCTCATGCTCCTTACTTTCCTTATGCAGTAGAACCAGAAGAACCATCGCCGTTTACGGAGAGTGTTCGGTATGAGCCAACTCCAGTCAACTTCCGAGAGCCACGGCTGCCCATTTATACTGGGGAGACTGATCCTGTCAAGCATCTTCAAGCCTTTGAATCAGCCGTTGCTCTCAAGACCCTCTCAGATGCTACCAAGAGCAAGCTCCTCGTAAAGACCTTTGATGGTCAAGTGAGAGACTGGTTCTATGGACTGCGACCTCAGTCAATCTCTTCCTTTATTGAACTGCGAAGAGAGTTCCTGCTCAGATTTTCTACATCTTCAAAGAGGAAGGGCGGTCCAGAAGCCCTCTTTGAGATCAGGCAGCGAGAGAATGAGACTTGGTCTCATTATGTGGATCGTTTTCAGAAAGAAATCTTGGACATTGAGATCGTTGATCAAGAAATGTACCGAGTGGCTCTCATCCACGGCCTGCGTGAAGGTCCACTAAAGTTTGAAGCTAATGTCCGAGCACCGAGGACTTATCAAGAGTTGATTGGTTTAGCCAACTCGTATATTTGCGGTGAAAAGAGCAACCCCAGCTTCGTCTCCAAGCTGGTGTCAGAGAAAAATTCTTCTTCTTACAAGCAACCTCCGAGGTCTCCTCGGAAAGACTTTCCACCTCTCTCTAGGAAAGCAAGAAGATTTCAGCATCATCAACACCCCTTCCAAGGCCATGATCGTACCCAAGAGCGGCTGCTACCATTATCAACATCATCTCCGCTAACAGCTGCAGTTCATCAGCAGCAAGAAGGTGACCTGCCAGAATTTGAGCTAGATGAGGTCATGCAAGAAGTTAGCCTAATCATGAAGGATAAGGCATATTCCAAAAAGCCCTACCAGCCGGCGAATCAGAGATCAAGAAATTCAGACCCGTTCTGTGAATTCCACAAAGAGAAAGGTCATTTAACTGAAGATTGCAAGGCCCTTCAGCGATTGGTTGAAAGATTGCTCATCGAGGGCAAGATCTCATACTGACACCTCCAAGGGCAAGGAGGTGGCTGAGGGTCAGCTGGAGTGCATAGAGATACATGACAAGGGCCGTCTGGGGTCCATTGATTTTGCAAGTGAGTGCATCGATGTCGTTGACGAAGGTCCCCTCGGAAGGCTATTTTGAAGCAAAGAGGACACAGTTCTTGCGTCATCAGCTATGACCAATCGCAGTTCCTCAAAGCCCCTCACGATCGTGACTGGTTATCTTTACTTTACTCTTCAAACATTTCGCTTTTCAGCACTTCTAAGTGTTTCATTTTTCATTCAATAAAGCTTACGTCAGAGATCTCATACTGACACAGTTCCCTTTTTGTGATGCTCCTTCTCCATATTTTTCTCTTTGTCAAAGAGATCACTGAACCACAAAGATATCGCCAAGTCTTGCTCAGTGCCCCCTCGAGATTGTCCTCAGGCGTAAAACCACAATGACCACATATGATGAGGAGTTTTCTCATATGTGTAGTGGGGGCCGTTCAACTCTCGTGCGGAGGATGACGGGGATTCGGATCCCGGCCGATGTCTAGCGCAGTGTGAGTGCTTAGGGGAGGCCTCCTGTGATAGTTCTATCGTGATCCGTTAGGGATACGTTACAGTTACGATGATCTTTACTTGACAAGCAATGGCGATCAAGTGTAGCCTTGTCTCCTCGATCATCTCACAACTGTGACGACCGAACACTCTATAGTACTCTCGATCCGTGCCTCCGCGGGACCCACAACTCCGCTGATCAATCCGCAGACAAGCAATAGGCCACTTGGCGCAACTAGTCTAATTGATCAGCGATGCTTGTAACCCGAGGCAAGAGAGCAGTGCATCTGTCGATCCTTTTTAGGGTTATTTCTTGTTTATTTGTGCCCTTCTAAAGGATGCGCGGCCAGCCCGCTTTGATTAGGACTACACCCAGGATGACTTTGGCAAGTGATGCATAATGCCCACGGGGAACACCTGTGGCAGCATTCAACCTTTTAGTTCATCCTCGGGGGTAGCCTCTTTTCTCTCCTTTTTTACCTTCTTGCAGGTTGAATCCAACCTATTCCAAGGATATGCAACATCTTTTCTTGACTTATGATCATCCTATGTGCACTACCTGCATAAGCTCTTATCAGATGATGATCAACAAGTTCTCCTATCAAAATGTTAATCATACATCATTTAAGGCATATGGAACTTCCTGATTGACAAGCCGTGCCATCGTGAATCTAATTTCAGATTTTCTTATCTTGCGGATCTGAGTTATTATGTTGACAGTATACCTTGATAATGCGAGACAATCATCATCACAGTTTAATCATTATTCAATTGATAGCAGAGTATGTCAGGTACTTGCACCTTGCTCTCTTATCATATCTGTTGCTTACCTGTCTTTTACAGAGACCAGCAGATAATAGCAAGATCCTCTCAGGTACTTGCAGTCTATTTTCCTTTTTCTATCTGCTCGCTCACCTTACTTTTGCAGAAGCTAGCAGATAGTAGCAAGTTCCTCTCAGGTACTTGCAGCTTATTTTCTTCTTCTACCTGCTTGCTTACTCTCCTTTTGCAGAGAATAGCAGATAGTGGCAAGTTCCTCTCAGGTACTTGCAGCTTATTTTCTTCTTCTACCTGCTTGCTTACTCTCCTTTTGCAGAGACTAGCAGATAGTGGCAAGTTCCTCTCAGGTACTTGCACCTTGCTCTCTTATCATATCTGTTGCTTACCTGTCTTTTACAGAGACCAGCAGATAGTAGCAAGTTCCTCCCAGGTACTTGCACCTTACTCTCCTGTCATATCTGCCTGCTTACTCTCCTTTTGCAGAAACTAGCAGATAGTGGCAAGTTCCTTTCAGGTACTTGCACCTTACTCTTCTATCATATCTGTTGCTTACTTTTCTTTTGCAGAGATCAACAGATACCAGCAAGTTCTTTTCAACTCAGGTACACACAAGATGTACCTCCTTTTACCTGTATTGACTTTTCTTCGCAGGTAAAATATGGGCACTGACAGATCTTTCAGGGGCCTCAGGTTCTATCTCTCCTGATCTCTAAATTGTTTCTTTCCTGTTTCTCAAGGGGAGGATCACGATTTTCGTGGGTCTCCTACTTTTTCAAAGTTCCCTGCGGAACTTGAAAAAGTACGGGGATTATGTTAACCCCAAAATCGGCAACCCTCTCCAATGTGCCTATTGTTACTGCTTTTTCTCTTACAGGTTCCCATCCGCAAGGAGCAGGTTACCCCTGATGTCCACCGTGTCCGCGCAAGACGGACTGTCGGGTCCAAAATCGCCCAAGGTTGGATGCTCCGCCAGCCGCCCGCCAGGGGCGGCCTCCGCTGGCCTCCATGGGCCGCCCGCCAAGGGCGGCCTCCGATGCCCGGGCGGATTCCCCCTGGAATCCACCCAGGCCGCCCGCTAGGGGGCGGCCTCCCCGGGCCGGGCGGATTCCCCCTGGAATCCGCCCAGGCCGCCCACTAGGGGGCAGCCTCGCCGCGCCGGGCGGACTCCCCCGAGTCCGCCCAGGCCGCCCGCTAGGGGGCGGCCTCGCCGCGCCGGGCGGACTCCCCCGAGTCCGCCCAGGCCGCCCGCTAGGGGGCGGCCTCGCCGCGCCGGGCGGACTCCCCCGAGTCCGCCCAGGCCGCCCGCTAGGGGGCGGCCTCGCCGCGCCGGGCGGACTCCCCCGAGTCCGCCCAGGCTGCCCGCTAAAGGGCGGCCTCGCCGTGCCGGGCGGACTCCCCCGAGTCCGCCCAGGCCGCCGCTAGGGGCGGCCTCGCCGCGCCGGGGGGACTCCCCCGAGTCCGCCCAGGCCGCCCGCTAGGGGGCGGCCTCGCCGCGCCGGGCAGACTCCCCCGAGTCCGCTCAGGCCGCCCGCTAGGGGGCGGCCTCGCCGTGCCGGGCGGACTCCCCCGAGTCCGCCCAGGCCGCCGCTAGGGGTGGCCTCGCCTGCCGGGCTGACTCCCCCGAGTCCGCCCAGGCCGCCGCTAGGGGCGGCCTCGCCTGCCGGGCGGACTACCCCGAGTCCGCCCAGGTCGCCGCTAGGGGCGGCCTCGCCGTGCCAGGCGGACTCCCCCGAGTCCGGCCAGGCCGCCGCTAGGGGCGGCCTCGCCTGCCGGGCGGACTCCCCCGAGTCCACCCAGGCCGCCCGCTAGGGGGCGGCCTCGCCTGCCGGGCGGACTCCCCCGAGTCCGCCTAGGCCGCCCACTAGGGGGCGGCCTCCGCTCCGGCAAGGGAGGACTCCTCCTGGAGTCCCCCCAATCAGCCCAGAGTTGCTTGCTCAAGCTCCGTCTGCCTGCTCCTCAGGTTGCTCAGTCAGGTTGCTCAGGTCGCCGAGGTCGCCGAGGTCGTCAAGGATGACGTCACTGGGCCCCGCTTCAAAGATTCTCCCCGGGCCTATAAATACCCCCAAGACCTCTCATTCTGCATCGGCGGGAGGAGAACTGCAACCTTGATCAAAGGCCGCGGACTCGGTTTTCTCAGTCCGTCAAGGTTGATCAGGCAAGGTCTGCGACCTCCAAATCCTCAGTCCGCCCAGGTCGTCAAAGCTGTGGACTTAGTTTTTTCTGCCCTCATCAGGCAGCTTGGGCAGCATCTGCAGCTTCAGTTCTCCAGTCCTCTGCAGCTCCTTTTACTTAGCTCCTGGCATCTCTCTCCTCAGCCGCCAGCTTCCCCCATTGTACCCTCTACAGCTCTTATATGTAATGGTGCAATAGCAAATTGTAACTCTTCTTGAATAAAGGAAAAGCCCGTCGCAAGAGTGGCATTCAAGCCGCGGCGGGCGAAGTCTGCTGTTGCCGCTGCTAGCGGCCTCCTCTCTTCTTCTCTCCTCTCTCGGAATCAACCTGCAAAGCTAACCATTCAAATAGCTGTCTGCTCGTTGGTACCTGATCAAGCTTTCTCTCTGCTTGAGCAAGCTTCTCCTCTGCTCGAGCAAGCCTCTCCTCTATCCCCGCAGCCCTTCTTCCCTCATCCTCAGCTTGTGAGACCGAACACCCGTTGACTTGTTGGTGTCGAATTTCGCGCATCAACATTCAACACCCGCCCTCAGGCTCCCATCTAGCTGACTGGCCCGGTGGTAGCACCCGGGAGAGGCAAATGTTCTAAGTCTTCTCGCCCTGGGGTTAGGTCTCGACTCTCCCACTGCCAGGCTCCCTCCAAGCTGGCAGGGCCGGGGTCTCGATGGACGTCATTATGACCCTGGGGCTGAGCCTGGAGGATGTTCAACACCCGCCCTCAGGCTCCCATCTAGCTGACTGGCCCGGTGGTAGCACTTGGGAGAGGCAAATGTTCTAAGTCTTCTCGCCCTGGGGTTAGGTCTCGATTCTCCCGCTGTCAGGCACCCTCCAAGCTAGCAGGGCCGGGGTCTCGGTGGACGTCGTTATGACCCTGGGGCTGAGCCCGGAGGATGTTCAACACCAGCCCTCAGGCTCCCGTCTAGCTGACTGGCCCAGTGGTAGCACCCGGGAGAGGCAAATGTTCTAAGTCTTCTCGCTCTGGGGGTAGGTCTCGATTCTCCCGCTGCTAGGCTCCTTCCAAGCTGGCAGGGGCAGGGGTCACGATGGATGTTGTTACGGCCCGAAGGGAGGACCTGAAAGTTGACACATGGGAAGCATGTACGAGCAAACCCACCGTCAGAAGGGCGAGCTTAAGGAGCCCTGCCCCCCTTAGCTTTCTATTAACAGGATTTTTTATCCCACTTCTGGTTGAGGGAAGAGCGCACCTCCCAGGCGAGCCCGTTCTCGCAAGGGTTGGCTCGGCAAAGGGTATCTCTCGGTGTGATAGGCGGGCGCCGGCGGCGACCGTTCTCGCAAAGGTCGGCTCGCGGGTAAGAGGATTGTTCGCGAGCCTGGCCGCTGCTGACGCTCAAGGCCCCTCGGCGAGCGCAAATCCTAACTCACGTGCATTCTAGCGCTGAAGGTAAAAAGAAGATAAAATTTTTTTACACTATAATTTCAAAAAGGGGGCTCGCCTCGACGAGATTACAAAAGGTGGAGGGGGGAGAACAGATTACAAAGAATATAGAAAGTGGACGTGGGGGGGGGGGGGTAGATCCGGTCAGCTCTCGCCCTCCTCCCCCGAAGGATGGTCCTCCTTGCCTCCGAGCAGCGGCTCCTTGTCCTTCGCTTCATCGAAAAGAAAGCCGAAGCTCTCCTCTTTTTCGCTAGGCGGCGACGGCGGGAATAGGCTTGGCAGAAGGTCCTGGACCGCCACCTCCTCGCAGCCCTCGGCCAGAATCCCCGATCCCCTCATGGCGCCCAGGAGGCACTCGGTAGACTCGATCGAGTTGACTCGCAGCCGCTCCATGACCTCGCCCTCGCCGAAAACTCGAGGCCGCTTGTAGGGAAAAGGGGCTCGACGCCGTCCGGGGGGAAAAGGGCTTCCGTCAGCCGACGGACCTCGCCCTGGAGACTGCGGTTCTGCTCCTTTAGCGCCTCCACCTCAGCCGCCGACCGAGCAACAAGGCCCCCCTGCTCGGCAACATGGGCCTCCTACTCACGCAAACCGGCCTCCTGATCCGCGAGGCGGACCCGCAACTGGGCAACCTCGCCCTCCAACTCGCTAGCACGGGCCTGTAACACCCTGGCAGACTCGGCATCCTTAAAAGCAAAGAGGTCAGATTCTCGGTGAAATATTTTTCCAAGTTAAAATGAGAGTTGGTTGGTTCTTACCAGCCCGCCCGAGGCCTCGTCGAGTAAACGCTCGGCAATATCAAACCGCCGCTCCGCGTCGGCAGCTTTCTCCGTCGCCAGGTCGCGCTCCTGCTCGGCCTTTAGCAGAAGATGGCTGAGCTGAAAGCCACAGCGAACCATCATATGATGGAGTTCGAAGGCCCTCAGATGGGCCTGCAGACCCTCATGACCTATCTACCGAGGAGTCAAGTTCTTGTAGGCCTCGGCACCCTCCCGGCCGTAGAGGCCGAAACCAAGGGCGAACGCGTGGCCCGTAGGAGGCCGACGAGCTCCCCAGGAGGGGGAGCGAGTAGAGATGGACACACGGTGGGCCCCCTCATCCCAGATCAGCATTGGCTCGCCGTCCGCGTCCTTGCTCCTTCCCCCCTTGCCGAAGTGGGGGTGGTCCTTTGGGATTCCCGGATCGCAGGGAGCAACTTCCTCAACAGAGGGAGGGGAGGAGGACCCACGCTTTTTCCCGCGAGGAGATGACGCCTCCTTCAGTGGGCTCGCCGGGGCTTCGTCGGAAAAAACCTCCGGCGAGCTCATAAACCTGACAGGCGACAAGGGTTACTGTGGCCGGCCTCGCGAGATCACCCTCGCCTTTTTATGCTTAGGGGCTGAGGGACGATGGGACGAGCTCGGCCCTCCAAGCTCCAGCCGCCTCTTGCTGGAAGGCTTGCCCCTCGCCTTCTCTTCTAGGCATGCCTTGGCCGCAGCCCGAGCTCGCTCGAGCGGGTCCGAGAACACTCCCGGGTCGGCGAAGGGAGGGTTCACCGGGATAAGTCACTCCCCTGTAAAAAAGACTTAGCCGAAAAATAAGGTTCTGATCGACTAGGCCGAGTGGCGAGCAGAAGGTGGGCGAGACAAACCTTCGCCAGGAAGGACAGGCGGTAGGGACTGGAGGCCACGGCGGAGGAAGGCGACTTCAAAGTCCTTGTACAAAAAGAACTTATGAAGCTCGGCGTCGTTGTCGGACACACTCGGTGGGCGGTACACTTCCTCGCTTTTCTGTAGGGGCGAGAAGGGAATTTTGCCAAGGTCTCCCCGGATGAAGATGATCTTCGACATCAAATTGTGGTTCTTGTTGGCGACCTCGTGGATCTTTATGGACGTACCGCCGAAGAAGGCGACCCCGTCGGCGTTGGCCTTGTAAGAAAAGAGTTTGCGGAAGACGTTGAGGTTGAACTCGATCCGCTCTCGGCGGAGGTAACAGGCAAATCCCACTGCCATGGCGATGGCGTTGGGGTAGAGCTGCGCGGGCACGGCGCCGTAATATTTGAGGACCTAGCGGACCTCAGGCCAGAGCGGCAGGCGCAACCCCACCTCAAAGTGTGAGATAGGGAAGGCGAGCTAACCCTCGAAGAAGGAGTTTATGGCCTCATGGTCCGCCGGAAGGCGGGCCACGAAGCCGACAGGAACATAGTCCGCCACGAACTCGGCGAGCTCGCCCGCCGTGGTATTGCCCTCGAAGAAGCAATGATCGGCGAAGTTCTGGGCACACTTGGCGCGACCATCGGAGTCAGGGTTTCCTTTTCCCATGCTCGCCGAGGGAATGGGAACGCGCGAGCAGAAGGCGAGAAAAGCAAGGAGGAGAAGAGATAAGAAAGCAATAAAGGCGTAGCCGGGGGTAGGTGAGGATCCCTATTTATAGAAAAATAGGGAGGAGAAGCAGAGCCGACTGACCAGCCCGGCTCGCATACTCTGTCTCGCCGCTCTCTACTCGCCAACCTCGGCAAGCCCGTTTGAGGAATTCGAAACGGCACGCACCGCTCAAAAGAAATAGGATACGCTCGCATAATGAAAATTTATACAGCTTATTAGCATAAAAAGTGCAGATTGTCCAGAACAATAAAAAATTAAAAGCACACGCATGGACTAGGCGACAGCAGGGGTGAGTGCCGGTCGGCTCACAGGGGAGCCGCCCTTAATTACCCCATTCTCGCCGGCCTGATGTCGCCAGCCGCTGCGCGAAGAGATGCCGAAGCTGCCCCAAGTTCCTATTCGCCGCTCGCAGGTTCTCATCGATCTCGTCAAAGAGTATGGAGGAAGACGTCGCCACAAACGCCGAGCTGACCCTCGCCTCGCCAGCAAGATGCGCGCACTCCTCCTGCAGCCTGGAATTGTCCTTCTTCAGCTCGTGGAGCTCACGCACTAACTTTTTGAGGACCAGTTGGCTTCGCCTCGACCGTTCGGGGATATCCATCTCTGAATCCAGGAAGGCGTCTAAAGCGCGCGGCAATGGGAGGGGTGAGTAACCAGCCCGTTCGGCTAAATCATCAGGCCCAGACCGGCTAGGAAGGTCTGCAAGAGAAAGTCAAGATGGCGGGTGGGAGGAGCGAGCACCGATTGAAGTCAGACGCAAGGTGAAGGGGTCAGAAACATACCTTCAGAATTTCGGGGGGAATCGAGAGCGGATGTGTGCTCGGCGCCCTCCCCAGCGGCCGCGGGAATAGAAGAAGGTTGTCGTAAAGGGGTGCGAGCCAGTGACCCCAGTTTCCGCTAGTCCAGCTCAATGGTCGCGACGGCGAGGAGCGGGTCCTGCGGATGTGGGTCAGAGGATGGCTCAGGCGTCTTAGCAGGGAGATTCTCGACCCTCGGCGTGGAGACCTCGCCATCAGGGTCTTGTTCGGTGGTGAGGTCCACAATGTCTTTATTGAGGTTAGCCGGAGCAGGACGGCTGGATGAGTCGGAGCCATTGGCCAGAGTGTTTTTTAAGTCAGCAAAGATGTACTCGGCCTCAGGAGGAAAGGGCCTCGCCCTCTTGACCGAGCCAAATTAAGTGAAGCGGCGAGCCGGGGCATTCAGATCCATTAAGGCCACCGCGCGAAGGGCGGTCTCCTCGCGAGATTTCGCGAGTCACTCCATGACCTCCTTGGGGAGAAGCATCTCGACAAGGTTTAGTAAAGGGAAGAGCAGAGGTCAGCTGGGTCTGCTGGGTATGTATATATAGCCATCAATGGGACCCACCAAGAGATTCCTTTTGGCTCCTGTCGCACTCGTGGGATTCTAGGGGTTGGATGTTTCTTTCCGAGTTTGTGCCAACCTCGCAAAGAGCGGGGATTGTGTACAACCCTGTATCCAGCGAGTGGGCTAACAGGAGCCAAACCGGCCGGCTTAGACCGCCCCAGAGCCCCGGGCGAGTTCAGCAGGGCATGCGAGCTCAGTGTGCCGAGTACAGGCTCGGCAATCATCGGGCTGAGCTCGGAGTTCGCGGAGCTGAGTGCCTACACGCCCGTCATCTGCGAGCAGGGGCTTCAGGGGCAACTCGCAAGGGCCCAAGGCGAGGCGAGCCAGGCCGGCGGCGCTGAGAGAGGCGAGCTCACTCAACGCCTTCTCCCGAGGCGCTGAGAGAGGCAAGCTCACTCAACGCCTTCTCCCGTGGCGCTGAGAGAGGCGAGCTCACTCAACGCCTTCTCCCGTGGCGCTGAGGGAGGCGAGCTCACTCGCCGCTTTTCACCTCGGCATGGGGTGGAGCTTTCTCGCTCCTGTACTCGCCGCCCTTGCCTAGCGGGCGTTATTTCAGGGCCCGCTCGCCCTTCAGTTGTGGGGTGTTTTTACCATATTACCCCCTTTGGATTGTCTATAGTCCTCGAAAACAGTGAAGTTTGGATATTTGCAGACCGTCTTTTCCTATAAATAGGACCCAAGGGTACCTCAGAAGGCACGCTTTCTTGTGCCCGGTCTTCTAGCGCATTCTGAGGTACCTTAGCTTCAGCACTTGGCTAGGGAGGGGAAGCGCTCTAAGATCTTCCGGGTGTGTGGTGGGACTTCCGTGCTGGAACCTTGGGTCTGTCACTGGTCCTTTTCCCCTTGCCACTTGGCCTCGTGAGGAGAGAAGTAAGTGTGCGACCATCCCTTCCCCAAGGGACGAACTCCTCTGAGACCGATTTTTCGGTTTCAATAAGGCCGAACCTCCTCCTCCATATTGCAACTTGATCCTCGGTAAGAGAGGAGCGAAGACACATCGGCCTCGCAGTATGCTTCGAGCCCCGTAACAAAAATTAAAAAATTAATTTAGACTAAAAAGTCTGGTCAAAAATCATCCACCCTCGTCATGCACAAAAGGTCCGCGACGCGCCCGAACACATACACGTGCCCCGACACGCACAAAAGGACCCAGCACGAGCATCCTCACATGGCCACAAGCAGGCACGCAAGCTTGCGCACGTACGCACGTCCAGCCGCGCGCACCCGGACGCACGCGGCCAGGAATGCATGACCTGGCCCGCGCGCGGCCAAGTCCACGTGCGTCCAGGCCCCCACGCGGCCTGGCCCGCGCGCGCGCCTGCGTGCACCACCGGGCGTGCACTCGCATGTGCGTGCAGTCTGGCACGTGATTGCATGCATGACCAGCCGTGCACTCTCAAATTCGGGCACATCCACCCGCACCTTCGTGGGTACATCCTCGCGCTTTCTTGCCCGTGTCCGCGCGCGCATGCTTGCGCTCGCCCATGCGCGGCCTCGCGCACCGTCACGACTACGAGATCAATAGCTTCCTCCCCCAGGCACGGCCATCACCTCTCAAATACCATAATATATGCTAACATTTATTACCCGAGTTTGCAGGGCGCAATCACTCGCCGGCGTAAGTCCGTCACTGTTCGCCACCGTCGCCGCAATAAACATGAGCAGAGAAAGATCCTTGTTTTTCTTTGTCCGAAGCGGTCTCGTGCAACAAGGATCTGGGGGGCAATTGTTGGGGATGAACCCCATTTTATAGGAAATAGGCGTGCACATAGCCCCACCCCCATTATCTCCACCCAAAAGGAGTAGGATCATGGGTTTGATCATACGCGTGATCATCGTGCACGATCCCACGTGCAGCGATGCCACTACACATAATGGGGAAACTACCGCGCCTTGCAAGCGGCGGTCGGCCGGCCTCCTCCCTGGCCGCCGGCCGCCCACCCCCGTTCACCGTACCGGCCCCGGCCGCGACTGAGAGAGCGGCAAAGGGGGGAGGCCACCCGGGTCGCCCCCTCGCTCGGCCGCCGAAGCGGCCAAGGGGGCAGCCGCCCAGACCGCCCCTCGCTCGGCCGCCGGAGCGGCCGCCCGGGCCGCCCATTTCTCGACCGCCCGTGCGACCAAAGAGGGCGGTCACCAGGGCCGCCGCCATCCTTGGCTGCTGGCGGCCAAGAGGGCGGCCTCCCTGGCCGCCCCTCCCTCGGTCGCCAGTGTGCATCCAAGGAGAGTGGCTGCTCCTCCCTGACCGCCGTCGGTGGCCCTCCCCTCGCCGGGGAACTTGGCGGCAAGTTCGTCGGCCGCCCGTGGAGGCCCGCTCCCGCCATCCGATCAAGAGGGAGCGTCCTCGGCCGTTCGATTCACGCATAACCACCCACTAACCACCGGGTTAGTGGGGGGAATTTAATTTATATTTTATTATTTTATTTATGACGGTCTCCAAAAAGCGAAATACGCACATTAAAACTATATTAAAAATAATCATGATGGTGGTTATGGTGTGCGGATAACCGTGTAACCACCATAAACACCACCCGGAGCCTATAAAAGGAGCCTCAAGCCTCCTCATTTCTTATCTTTCTCTTCCGACTCTTCTTCTTCCTTAGGTCGAAGCTATGCCAATTTCGTCCTACGAGCCACCTCCGAGCCACACCTGAACTGCACTCGAGCCACACCCGAGCCACAAGTGGGTCAAGTCAAAGCCACCCGATGAAGTCAAATCGTTCAAGTTCCAAGCGGCTCCTGCAACTATAAGATCAAGTGCTCCACATCCCATCCAGAATCGGCAAGCCGCTATCAAAAGACCACCAACGCGAAACGCAATTTGTAAAAACTTCCGGCGCGACGGCCTATCGTCTGTCGTGAGCCAAGTGATCTCTTGCCCCATAATTATAACGAGAGGTGACCTGTCACCCTCGACTGCACAAACTAGCTGTAACTACCAGGAAATAGTGGATTTTGACCGGCACAGGTCCGGTCACATGGTTTTTTACCCAGTTGAGGGGTTTTCCCACGTTAAAAATGCTTGTGTACAATCAACCTACTCTATTGACTATGTGCGCGCTCGACCATCTTGAGAGCTAAGACGGTCCAAGTATTCTGGCCCGACCGGGACGTTGAGTTAGTCCGCAACAAGATCTATTGCGGTCCGCAACTACGCTCCTGATAGACAAGACTAACTAGACCATCTTAGCCCTCAGAGCGGTCGGTTACGCAAACATTCACAGAAATAGATCACAGACAAGACAAGTCTTTTTATTTGGAAAACCCTCTGAATAAGATGAAAACTACGGTCGGGACTGCACCGACAAGAACTCAACTAAATCAGTTAGGGTTACAATGCTTCTTTAACAGAACCGAGGGCGGCATGTTGTTCCTCGTTACAACTTGAGGGAGGAGATAAAGGGACGATGTTCAATGTGCGGGAGAGCACTTGCTCACTTCTGGACGATCGCAGGCTGACTGCAGGGCTGGAACTACGGGTGCTCTGTTGGAGGTACGCTCTGGATTCTGGTGGCTACCGACGGCGAATGTGCAATTTCCTACGAATCCTGATGTGTTTAGAGGAGGTTATGAACATACTTTGACTTGGAGGCGAGCTCGGGGGTGGTAGACCTTTGTCATATTGACGAACACGGTGGCGGCAGACCTGTAGAGAGAGAGAAAACAAGAAGGAAAAAGCTAGAGAGAGATCCCGTAGAGATCTAGCTTTTCAAGTTGGCCAAATGAGAAGGATTAAGGGTGTATTTATAGGCTCGTAGAGGGGTGATCCGGTAATATCCATTGATAACCACCGGACGGACCAATAAGAAGGCTCAAAAATGATCACTCGGATCACCCCTTTTAGGAAAATATCGGCCCTACCACTGGGCCTAAAAGAGACCCGCCCGGATCAAGAGACGATCCGGCGGGCCACGGGGGTGGTTACGGCCAATAAAATCCCCTAACCACCCTCTCCTTGGGGTTTATGGGTAGCGGCTGCCCCCTATGATGACAGCATAGGGGGAAATCGGCCCTTTGGGGCCGCTCAAACCCCTCGGTCGGCCTCCTACCGGCTGGCCAAGGGAGGCAATCGGCTCTAGGAGGCTGGACGAACCTTCAGCTGCCCAAACAGTGTGCGGCTAAAGGGGTAGGTCGGCGCTTCCCGGCTATACAAAAAGGAAAGGGGCAGCCGACCCCTTTGGGGCCAAAGCCTCCCCGACTGGCTTGCCTTAATCGGCCGGGGAGACAAGGGGCGGCTGACCCCTTGGGGGCTGGTGCCTCCTCGGTCTCCCTTGTGGCGGGTTGCCGTTGAGAAATGGGCAGTCGACCCCTTTATGGTCGGCGCCTCCCCAGTCGGCCCGCCTTAGGCGGTCGGGGAGACAAGGGTCGCCCAGCCCCTTAGAGGCCGACACCTCCTCGATCGCCCTTGCGGCAGGTGGTCGAGGAGAAAGGGGAGGCCGGTTCCACTAAGTCCGCTAACCGGTCACGAGAAGGCCGAGACACGGGATCCCAAGCGGCGGTTAGCGATCCCAAGCATGGGGGTTAAGATCATATGCACGGGAGTTGGGATCCCGTGTGTGATGGTTACAATTAAGTACAAGGCGGTTGTGGCTTTGATATGATACGGTGATCACGCGCGAGGCGGTTTGAACCATGATCCCCCACTTCATTAGTAGGGGAGTGAACATTTTGGCTATCCGCAGCCCGGTTAACCTATAAATTGGGTGCGACCCCATCAAATGCCCCCAAAGCCTATGGAGTCCGAATTTCAGGAGGGGAGTGCGAGGCTTTACCTCATCGTAGTGTCTTCAACTATGATGGCAGAGAAGATCCATGAAGCGTGAGAAGCGGCATCCGAGCCCGGGAAGGTACGTTGGTGAGCGAGTAGAGGCGAGAGATAAAGGGGGGGGGGTGCAAACACGAGCAAGCCCAAGTCACGTGCCCAGGCACGTCCGCGCGCTTGCGCAAATGGGGGCGTGTTAGGCGCACACGAGCAGGCGTCCGCACTGCGCACGCGAGAAGGCACCCACGCTGCGCGCACGAGGGAGCGCTTGAACCAAGAGCGCATGCTCAGGCTAGGTGTTCGCGTGCTCCTAGGCTTGGTGCGAGCAAATGCCCGAGCCGAGGGTGCGCGCGCGCACAGGCCCAGCGCGCGCGTGCCCGGTCGTGTGTGCGTGCTTGGGGCCGTACGAGGGTGCTTGGTCGCATGTGCTCTTGGCTATGCATGCACGCTTGTGTGTGTGCCTCAAGAATCGTGTGCGTGCTCCCGGGTGGGTTGTGCTCGTGCTCTTGGGTTGTGTGTGTGTGCTTCCTTGCGAGACTTACTCCCCTTTGCGGGGCTTCGACTTTCGCGATGCGTCGCCTCTTTCCATGCGGTTTACGCGATCTTCGCTACCAATTATTGGGGTGTCACGTTTTTTTCCTTTCTTAATTGTCTATATATGCAGGCTCCACAGCGTGTGGCGCATGGCAGGATGATACGGATTCTCTCTACCCTTACTCTGGAGCTAGTCATCACTTGGATGGAGCGATACAATTTGCCCGCGGGAATGGAGATCTGGATTCCTCGTGCTGAAGAGCGGGTGAAGAATCTGCCAGTGGGTTGGATGAATCTTTTCGAGTCATCTCTGAATTCTGGAGTTCGGTTGCCACCATGCGAGGAGGTGGCCGAGATCTCAAAGTTTTGCGGGGCGCTAGTGTTCCAGTTCACTCCCTTGGCAATGACGGGCAATGTGGGGCTGGTAATCTTATTTCGGGAATACGGTTCCAAGCTTTCCCTGGACATCTTCAAGAATTGGTGCGAGGTGCGCGCCGATATTGGCGGTCAGATCATTGTCTTTACCAACAAACGCTGGCTGGAGTTTGAAAGCCGAGTGGACCGACTCCATGGGAATACTTTGTACGGATATGTTCGCAATTGTTGGGAGCTGCCAGAGGGTGATGGGGTGCAAGCACGAATTTATTCTGGTGCTGGGATTTTCCGAGCCTCGAGAGCTATAAAATCGTCTCTTCAATATTTCATCTTTCGTGGAGGAAAAGCGTCTGTTGTTATGTGGCCTTTCGGCTGATATGGGATGTTTTGCCACGGTTTCGTTGGTATGTGGCCGGAAGAGGAAGATGATATTTGAAGGTTGCGGTAATTCAGTTGTCGAGCATCACCCTACAAGGTGGTTAAAAGCTTGCTTGGAGATGGCTCCGTGCTCTTCCAAGGTTTAGGTGACTATGCCTGCTGACCATGATATTGAGATTTTTGACTCTGCTGCCCCAAAGTTCCTGAGAAGGCTTCCATGCCACAGGCGAGGAATGGGATGCCTGTACTATCTTCGGGGCCGATTATGGAGGTAAGGGTGTAGTTCCTCGTATCTATTTTGTCAAACTTCTTTGATTTTCTCTAATTTATTTTCTTCGTTGCAGACCGGCGTTCAAGCCAGCATTGACCCATCTTAGGATGATCTTCTTGCAAGCTTGAAGGACAACTATTGGTCCCTTCAGGAGAAGTGTTGAGTGGTGAAGGGATCCTGCCTTGATCTGAGGGGGAGGCGAGATCGTGATATCTCCCGCTTTCGCCAGTTTGAGGCGGAGATGAAAGCTTAGTTGACCTAGCTGCGAGAGGAGCTTCAGGCAGAGAAGACTTTGGTGTAGAAGACAGTGCATCTTTTGGAGGGTGTGCAAGAGGAGAACACTCTTCTTCAGTCAGAGCGATCTTCTCTAAAGTATGAGGTAGAGTGCATTTCTTCGGAGTAGCGCTTGGCTGAATTGAGAGCAGTGGGGGTCACAGAGTACATGGATTTTATCGACTTTATGTGATATCGTTGCTTGCTTTTTGAGGAGATTTGCGAGGAGGTATGTATGCAAGAGGTCGAGCCAGACATGACAGAGGTGCGGGAGGTGGCCTTTCTTCGTGGTATATCAAAGGCCCTTAAGATGGTGTCATGCAAGGGGGGGGGGTGATGTCACCAACTTGGGCTTTGATGATCTGTCTGAGGACAAGCTTGTTGATGTTGATGATGAGGAGTAGTCCTTCGTACTTGAGTTTCTTGTATGATTTGTACTTGTTAGCCCTTGCGGTGTACTGGTGTACTTATTTTGTTGTAGCTTTGTAATTTTTGTCTTGTATTGTTATTTTACTGATTGTTGCAGCTCAATGCATATTTTGTTATTTTGTGTGCGAACGACTATGAGTTGTGCTTTTGAAGCTGGCGACCGGAGGGCGGGCCCATGGTGGCCATGTGACTTTCTTCTAGAGTGAAGAGCGGATGCTTTGGACCGGATAGGCTTGGTGCCAGGTTTTCAGAGCCAGCAATATTGCTGAGCAAGGTGGTGAATACCCTCAATCCTGGGCCACTGTAAGGGAGGGATTCCCTGGTTGACCGCAACCTACTGTGAGAGAAGGGCAAACCTTCGATCGCAGGCAGTGAGGGTTGCAAGGGGCTGGGAGCCCTGAAGAAATGACGAAGTTTGAAAACTTGCAGGCCACTAGAGAACACAAGGGGGCAGGCCTGGTGACGCCGTGACCGACTACGGGAGAAGGGAAAACCTTCAATCATAGGCAGAGAGGCCACAAGGGTAGGGGGACCCCGAAGAAATGGCGAAGTTTAGACACTTGTAGGCCACTAGCGAACGTGAGGGGGCAGGCCCTAGCAGCGTTGTGACCCACTATGGGAGAAGGGAGAACCTTCGATCGCAGGCAGAGAGGCCACAAGGGCTGGGGGCCCTAAAGAAATTGTTGAGACCGGACGGTCTAGCAAGTTGAGACCGGGCGGTCTGGCAGCTTGTCCTAGCAGTTTTGCAGCCTGGTTGGAGACCGGACGGTCTGGCGGTTTGTCTGGCGGTCTGGAGGCTTCTCTCAGCGGCTTGGTGCCGAGTGTTGCTGGCTGGTGTCTGGCGGTCTGAGCAATTTGGCGGCTTGTCTATGGTGGCTTGGGGATATTGGCCGCTTGTCCTCCACATTGTAGTGGTCGTACGGTTAGGCTAACCGTGCGGCTTGTGCGGCTTGTATAGTTTTGTGTTCATGTAATTATTTGTCTCATATTGCTTATTTGTAATCTCTCTTCTCTCCTCCATTCTATAAAAAGAAGGCCATACCTTTGTAATAGACACCTTTTTGGATAATAAAAATTTTGTTATAATTTTTCGGTCTCTTGTTTTTTGTTTGCACATGGTATCAGAGGACTCGATCTTTTACTCCTGATTTTTGAGCCCTCTCTGTCCGCGCGACCTGTCTGTGTGGCTTGTTCCACTTCTCACGACCTATTCTTGTGACCTGTTTCTCCTCTTGTCGCGCCCTATTTGCACGGTTTCTTCTTCCCATGTGTGGGCGACCTCTCTGCCCCTCTTTTCTAGCCGCTCCCACTCTCTAATTGCCGCGACCTGTTCCTAAGTCGCCCCGACCTGTTCTCCTTGATGCAAAATCCTTTCTCGGCGCTCCTGCTCTTTAGTCGCCGCGACCTACTCCTAAGTCGCTGTGACCTGCTCCTAAGTCGTCGTGACCTGTTCTCCTTTGTGCAACCTCCTTTTCTAGCCGATCCTGCTAGTTAGTCGTCGCGACCTCCTCTTTAGCCGCGTGACTTATTCTTCTCTCTGCTCTCTTCTATGACAAGCTCTGATATCTCTACCTCCATTACTCCGGCTGCCGCTCCTCCTGTAAGACCCCACTTTTTTTTTTCTTTTTAAACCACTGGGGTCTTAGGCCCAGAACCGCCGCTTTGCTATGACACCAACATGCCCGGGAGGGTCATCACTACAAAACGCCGATTCTGCCGGCCATATCAATCACAGAAGTGTAAA
Organism: Platanthera zijinensis; assembly: GCA_039513925.1. Lineage (NCBI taxonomy): Eukaryota > Viridiplantae > Streptophyta > Magnoliopsida > Asparagales > Orchidaceae > Platanthera > Platanthera zijinensis. The sequence goes on along the minus strand of CM077095.1, from coordinate 149,235,130 downwards.
ATAAAGTATAAGAGTAAGAATGAACTCAAAACTAGTCCAACAGAATCACATGTATATAATAATAAATCTCCACAAAGGGAAAGTCCACACTAATAATAATAGAAGTACAAAAAATAGGGCTCATGCCCGATACATCAGAATCCTCACTATATATCACTCATCACGGAAGCAAATTTATAACTACTACTAATGATCGGGACTCACTGTCCCAACTGTCTGAACTCCTGTGCTAGACTGTCCCGTCTCCACGCGCACTGGTCTCTGGGGCTGTATCTCCAAGTTTGGCTTCACGATCCCCTAAAATGATTTGGTCCGAAAACTGTTAGTCTAAAAGACTAAGTCCTATCATCCCCTACCCCTCCCCCTTGGCTCCTAGGCACTGGGCGGGGAGAAGGAGAGGAAAGATAATGAAGGTGGAGAATAACAAAGATAGCAGGTGGCGGCAGAACTAATCTAGCAGTTCTATGTAAACATGTAGTAGTAACAAAAGTATGTAGAGTAAGCATAAGTATATGAAAGCAAAATATGAAACATGTAACCTTAACTTATAAGAATGCCCATACAGACTTATAAGCTAAGGGATCTTCTGCAAGGCTCCTATCGTATAAAAAGTCTCATACTAATTTATACGATGGGGTGTCGGTTTACAAGCAAGCAATATTTATCATAAGAAAATAACCATAGCTTATAAGCATGCTCACGCAAGCCTATGAACTAAGGGGTCATTTTGCAGGGCCTATTGTATAAAGCGTCCCATACCACTTTATACAATAGATGTCAGGGGTTATATGCAATGAAGATGATATGACACGCAAATATGTTATGATGTGATCATGCAAGTGCAACACACCTACCCGACTCTGTGCACACAGACCTTCAGTTTCCCCTATTTGGGCAGCTAGCTTCACTCCCAGGAACCTCCGTAGTGGCAAACAGAGACAGTGGGTCGGGCTCCCCACTCATAGGCGGGTATCCACACTACCAGGCTTAGCCCTTACGTACGCCTCTAGAAGGACACAACCTAGAGTCTCCACGTACTATGCTGGCCATATCCACCAGACTTTCCCTGGCCAAGTGTCCCACACTGCCGAGTCAGCGTATCGACATCGGTGTGAACGACCGTCCAATACCGAAGACCCACCACCTTATTTTTTGTCCGTCACGTTTACCTACCGAGACAAGTTCGCCGGGCTAATCTGCCCATTTCCACAATCACCGAGCCTACCACCCGGACATCCTAGTCAAACTAACTTCCCGAGACACCGGGGTGTGAGAAGGTGAAACCTTGGTTATACTAGTTGCTCTTGAAATTTATTATTCATACTGTTTAGGTTAGCCCAGGACTGCCCCCGGTATACCCCCGTGAAGGGCTCTCAAAGGGAACTAGGAACTATGATGGTAGCTGAAGCTCATCATTCCCTTTCGCAAGGCACTTACTATTAATGGTTGTTACCCAACTCCCAATCCCTTTAATATTGTACTGGATCTAACCCTAGTGTATTTTGACTCTTTCTCTCTCCACAGGAAAGACGATGTTTCGTCGACCCCGAGCACCTCTTAACACTAGTCAAACCTCCCACTCCTCATCACGACTCCCAATGATGAACTCATATCACTTATCAGATCAATACACTAATATCCCAACTCTCTAGGTTCATTTTGCACCATATTATGATTTCTGTAGTTTTTACTAAATGCAGACCATCCTAAGCTATATGATGTATACAATGGGAGGTACTCCAAATTATCATCCAAAATTCCTATAATATTTATTGGAGGTCTATCATGACATGATTAGCCTAAATCCAGACGTTTGTAATTTTCCTAATTTACTTGATAATTTATTTAATTTCCTAAGAGATCTAAATGCCTTAGTTTGAACATGAAGTACTATTTTTATGCATGAAAAATGTTCCACAAAATTATTATAAATACAAGGCAACTACTTATCAGTAAATTCAAGGTATCCAGATTTTTCAGTAACATATAAACCCCTAAACATAATTTTTGAACATAACCTACATTAACCAATTTAAAGAGACAAGTACTGCCAATATACTTCCAATAATTCTGAAAAAATTCAAGGATGAACATAAAAACATATAAACACTCCAGGTCAAGTTTCATAATTTATCAGTTAATAATTAACTCTAAACATAATTTTTCATAATAATCCAAGTTAATAGGTTAATGAACTAAGTACAACAATTATTCATCTAAAAATTGTAATAAAATTCTCATATGAGTATATTAACCAAGAAACAGTACTTATCAAGTTTCATAATTTTCCAATAAAAGAGGAGCTCTAAATCTAATATCGATCATATTCCCGTATTTATATACTTGTGAAGTAAGTACTAGAAATTTACATCTAAAAATTACAATAAAATTCATTATGATCATAATGGTCTAAAATGCACTCTACCCCAATTTCATAATCATCTAATGGATATTATGGTCATAATAAAAACATAATTAATTAGAGCTAATACTGGTATTGCAAAGGTGATACTAAAATTATTGATCTGAAATTCCCAATAAAATTATCCAAGGCTTATAATGACATTATGACTACACTACCCAAGTTTCACAACTTTTCATAGAATTCTAATTATCTATCCTTAAATTTTAAGGATTGTGACCTAAACTAGGATTAGGGTTTTGAGAGGTTTATCCATCTCTAAATATACTAAGATTTTCAACAGAGGACTTCAGATACCCTAGAGTCCTCTCTACCAAATTGCAAATCCATACAAGGGCATTTGACCACATGCCCTTCACAAACCCCCAAAGACCAACCTTAGGGTTTGGTCTTGGGTCCTAGGGCAAATCTACCCAAATCCACCCCATCTCCCATGGGAGGATGTCCAAGGTCATAACAAACTAGTGGACAAAGTCTCAGCCTCTGTTAAGGTTACTTGACCAGTTAAACCCACAAGGAGTACTATGACCTAATTACCCTTCTTAACGCTAGGCTAGGGTTTGTTAAAAACCAAACCAAATCATCACCAAATGGGATGAAAATTTATACAGAGGCCCATAAAGACCCCAAGAACCTCTCACCAAAATTTGGGAGCATTTGGAGGTCATTAGATCCCTTAATTAATTTAATCTTGATTTATTAAATTATTACAAAGACCATAGGAAAATAATATCCAAAAATTCTAATTTTTGGATCTGTTGTTGGTATAAATGAGAGTGACTGTAAGACCCCTTTTTTTTGAAAGCCCGGGGTCTTATGCCCAGAACCGCCGCTTTGAGGTGACACCTTCGCACCCGGGAAGGTCGTCACTGCAACGCGTCGATTCTGCCGGCCTTTTCGATCACAATAAGTAGCAAGCAAGAAGAGTAAGCAAGTCCACCAGAAGAAAATATCACATATAAATAAAAACTCCACGAAGGGAGTGTCCACAGAAATCATCAGAGAACAAAGATACTATAAATATAAGGGCTCATGCCCGGTACATCAAGTCCTCACTATAAAATCACTCAATGCGGAAGCAAAACTAAAACTCTACTAAAGGTCGGGACTCACAGTCCCTGCAGTCTTGACTGCTCCTCCGGGCTGGGCTCCGCGATCCCCTAATATGATATGGTTCGAAAACCGTTAGTCTAAAAGACTAAGCCCTATTATCCCCCACCCCTTCCCCCACGCTCTAAGGCACCAGGCGGAGAGGAAGAAAGGGGAGGACATGAAAGTGGAGATAAATTCCAAAACAGATGACAGTGGACCTAACTAGCAAGTTATAACAGGTGATACCAGAGTGATATGTATTTCTTCAAAACTTCGTAGTAGCCCCATGGACATAAGCTAAGGTCCTGCTCCAACTGTGGCAGCTCTCCGGCTCAGTGCATCGGCCACCACGTTTGCCTTACCCGGATGGTAGTGCATCTCATATTGATAGTCCACTAGAAATTCCACCCATCTGCATTGTCGGATGTTCAGCTCCTTTTGCGTATCCACATACTTTAGATTTTTGTGATCTGAAAATATGTCGTAGTGAACTCCATAGAGGTAGTACCGCCAGACCTTTAATACAAAAATGACCGCTCCCATCTCCATATCGTGAACTGGGTAGTTCTGTTCATGTTTCTTTAACTGGCGGGAGGCATAAGCGATCACATGTCCCTTCTGCATCAAAACTGCTCCCATGCCCTGGTAGGAGGCATCTGCATAAACCTGAAATCCTTCTCTCCCCGATGGGAGGGCAAGAATCGGGGCCGAAGTGAGTCGATTTTTCAGCTCCTAGAACGCCGTCTCGCACTGAGGTGTCCAGACAAATGGTATTTCCATCCTCGTCAGAGAGGTAAGTGGGAGGGAAAGCCTAAAAAAACCCTCTACGAACTTCCGGTAATAGCCGGCAAGTCCTAAGAAACTCCATACGTCCGTAGCTGTCTTCAACTTTGGCCACTCTCGAACTGCCTGAATCTTGGCTGGGTCCACTGCCAACCCTGCTCCGCTAATAACGTGTCCCAAAAAGGCCACCTCCTTCAGCCAGAACTGACACTTGCTGAACTTGGCATACAACTGATGCTCCCGTAGCCTCTCCAAGGTCAGCGTCAGATGCCTCGCATGCTCCTCCTCGGTCCTCGAGTAAATGAGGATGTCATCGATGAAAACGATGACAAACACATCTAGATAAGACTCGAAGACCCGGTTCATGAGAGTCATGAATGCTGATGGCGCATTCGTGAGCCCGAAGGGCATCACGGTAAACTCGTAGAGTCCGTACCTGCTACTAAAAGCAGTCTTCTGAATATCCTCTTCTTTTATCCAACCAACACAAATTGTCCTTACGCTAACCCAAACCTTATCCTGTTACTCATTTCCCAAAGTTACTAACTACAGACCACCTTATACTAAGTGATGTCTATGATAGGATGTCCTTTGTGTTTTCATCCGAACAGCCTAAGTTATTTACTGGGGTCCTATCACAACATAATTGAATCAATTCCCGGTTATAACAATTTTCTCAATTAATCTATTAATTAATTAATTTTACTAAAATCCAAGGTCTTCCAAATTTGAACAAGGAGTATACTTTTCAGTCATGTATAAATCATAATAAATTTAAGACAAATACTACTATGTCTAAAAATGATATATCCAAGGTTTGGCAATTTTCACTAAGGTCTAAGGGGCCTAAACATATTTTTGCAATAATCCATTCCTTTCATGTCTAATGAATAAACTACATCATATTCTCTTCTAAATAATTTGGATTAATTACAGGACACTAGAAATACCATGAAAACAGTACTATAAAAGTTTCATAATTTTCCTGCTGGAAATTAATTTATAATAACTCATTTACTAAAACCCTAATTTAGCATGCTTGTGAATCAAGTACTATATTCATAACTCTAAAAATCCAGAATAAAATCCCACTGATTCAAAATGATTTAAAAACCCTATTTACAAACTTTCATAATTTTCCAGAAACTATTTATGCCATAAAATATTTTTAAACCATAAAGCCCTTTAATAACACTTGTGAAAGAACTACTCTATTTATTCAACATAAAATTAAACTAAAATTCATGAGCATTCCTACTGGCCCACAACATCTAATTCCATAGTTTCAAGGGGGTCTTATTTGAATTAAAAATCTTTAATAAATAAAACATCAAATAGGGCTATACCCATATTCATGAATGAAGTACTAAAAAAAATAATCCAAAAATTCTAGTAAAATCAGCCAAGGGTCCTAACTACCCTAGAATTACTCTACCCAAGTTTCATAGCTTTTGAGTGCATTTAAACTACTACTTTGACCTAAAAGCCCTTCTACTCTAAAACTAGGGTTTAGGTTTTGAGGTACCTACCTACCTCAAAATTCTCTAATATTACAACCAGAGGTTTAAATATCCATTAACTACCTCTCCACCAAAAACCAAGGCCATACAAGGACATTTGCCCCTATGTCCTTCACAAGTCCCCAAAGTCCACATTTAGGGTTTGAACCTGGGCCCTAGGGTAAACTTACCCTAATCCATCCCATAATCACCAAGGGAGTTCTTAGGACCATTTTAAACCAGTGGTCAGAATCTCAACCTCTGTTGAGGTGAGATGATCACACAAGTGTCAAAAGTACCTTTTCCCTAAGCTTCCCTTCACTAGGTCAAAACTAGGGTTCAGAGGATTCCTATTCAAAACTAAACCAAATGAGTTGAAATTTGAACCAGACCTAGATACCTATCCCAGGGACACCTCACCAAAATTTGGGAGGGTTTGGAGGTCATTTGACCCTTCAACTACCTTACCCTAGCTTTTCTATGATTAGGGTAAAACCCTAGGTTACACTTCCTTAAATGGTTTCCAATTTTTACAGGAGTTAGGTCTAGGTGATATTGAGTCCCTGTCCAAATCTCAAAGCATTTGGACTAAGGGTTAGGTGTAGGAAATTATTCAAAAATCTGTCCTATTTGTAGGACCTACCCTAGAATAATGGCCCTACAGGTCAGAAGCCTTGTCCTATAATTTTCCATAACATATCAAACTGTAGATAATAAAAAGGCCTACAACATTTATATAGATCATCTTTGATGAAAATGCCCCTAAAGGGCCTAAATAAATTTTAGAATGAATCTGCCCTAATTTTTAGGACATACCCATAATAAAATGACCCTACAATTTCACCACAACATATCAAATTGTAGGTATTTAAAGGACCTACAACTTTCATGCTATAAACTTTTTCAGGAGGTGCCCAGAAGGGGCCTAAATTCCATTTACAGTAAATCTGTGTAAATAAAATACAGAAATTGTATTTAAATAAAACCTAAATCATATAAATAGGACCGCACGGATCTTAAAGCAGATCCGACGGCAGCTGTTCATCTTCTCCGATTTGGACCGAAAAAGAGCCCGCACAGGTGGTTTTTACGGGCCTTATCCCGGCGGCCTAAGGCAGCGCCACCACCGGGAAACATCACCCATTTGTTCCCGGTGGTGGGGGCTATCCACGGTCGGAGCTAGGGCGGCCGGAGGTGGCGGCGCTGCCTCACCCGAGAACTCTCCAAACTCCATTTTAATGGAGTTTTTCCTGGTTTTGCCACCTCACGACCGGCTCGGTTGAGCCCGAAACCTACACCTAACATGCTCTATGATCTAAGCACGAAAGAAGGAGAGGAGGAGGACCTGAGCTCGGGCTTGGATGCGGGTGGAGCGACGGGAGTGCATGGTGGCGGCGGCGGCGGCGTTTCCTCTTCTTGGTGGCTCCTGCAGTGGTTCTCCCTCCTATTAGGATTTCGAAAGAGGTCGTCCTAGCTTGCTAATGAGGGATATATGGCCAAGAGGGGAGGGGGGAGGCGGTTTTGAAAAAAAAGGCCATTAAAGCCATTAATGCTAGGCTCAGCCATGGAGGAGGGGGGCTGAACCAAGGCTTAGGTGGCCGGGAAATGGCTGGAAACTTCTCCCCTTCCCCAGGGGAGTTGAATTCAGCCATTAAGGGTGGCCTTTGGCCTCCCTTTGGCCGAACCCTCCATTCCTTCTCTTCTTATTTTTTTTCTCTCTCCTCCATTATCATGAAATGGAGCTCACCCTCTCTCTCCTAGTCACCAATTTGACTTGGTCAAACCTCTATGATATGGGCAGCCAAAAATAATACAAAATAAACATGCAAGAGATTAGCCTAAGGGGAAGGGTGGCTTGAGGTTGGGTTAACCCATATAGGCTAGGTTTGACTTGATTTGGGCTTGGGGTTGACTTGGTCAATTTGACCACTATGGTTGACCCAAGTGGATCCTTAGTGACTCATTGGGCCCACATTAGGTCTAAGTGGATTTTTAGAGTCAAAATAAACCTACTAGGCCACCCAAAATCAGTGTTTAGAAAATTACTATTTGTAGACCAAGTGGGTCTCAACTAGGTTTTTAGGTTACTTGGTCTCCTGGGTTCACCTAGGTTAACTCATATTACCTAGTTATGCTCAAGTCACTCCTAAGGGGGGGTCCAATTGGAAAATGGGATGTTACAAATCCCAATAAACAAAACAAAAATTTCGTCCCCGAAATTAAAGTTAAGTCTACGGGGGTTTCTACCGAGATAACTTAAGCTTGTAACATCCCATGAAGCGTGGAAGCGCCTACTAGGTTAACAACATAAGGGCTAGCCCCAATAAACAAAAGGATTAGCCTCTACCTTTTTAAATAATTCTACTAGTACTGGAAAAATAAGGAAAAACGCTTAACACACCGGAGGAGTTGCGAGGTATACCTGACTAAATAGCTCCGGATATGTTTCCTGCATCAGGTCCTGAGGCTCCCAAGTATGCTCCTCTCGTCCGTGGTTCCTCCACAAGACCTTGACTAGCGGGATCTTCTTGCGGCGCAAGACTCGTATCCCCTGTTCATCGATCCGTATCGGCTCCAAATATACAGATCGATCCGAGGCTATCGGCCCATCAGTGGCCGTAATCTGCAACTCCGGGGGTAGTAGAGCCCTCCTGAGTGAAGACACGTGAAAAACATCGTGCAAGCCGGCCAGCTCCGGTGGCAGCTCCAGCCGGTAAGCTAGAGGACCGATCCGCTCCAGGATCCTGAACGGTCCCATGTATCTCCGGCTGAGCTTCTTCCGATGACCTCGCACCGTGAAACTCCATGCATCGGCAGGATCTTCAAGAACACCCGATCCCCGATATGAAACTCCACCTGACGATGTTGAGCGTCATAATACTTCGCTTGTCTGCTCTGCGCCTCTAACATCCGGTCCCGGATCAATCTCACCTAAGCCTCGGTGTCTTCCACAAACTCTGAGTCTAGAATCTTCGGATCCACGTCCTGCAGCCAAGATAACGGTGTCCTACACCTTCTCCCATATAAGCCCTCGTAAGGAGCCATCCGTATGCTGGACTGGTAGCTGTTGTTATACGAGAACTCCACCAATGGCAGCATCTTCTCCCAGGGCTCTCCGCGGTCTACAATACATAATCTCAGGAGGTCTTCCTGCGTCCGATTGGTACGCTCCATCTGCCCGTCAGTCTGGGGGTGGAAAGCCGTACTGAAAGTCAGTCGGGAGCCAAGGTAAGCCTGCACCGATCTCCACTCTCTGGATGTAAACTGACCATCTCGATCAGATACGATTGTCCTTGGCACGCCGTGATAACGAATATACTGCTCCACGAACTTCCGAACCAACACTCCAACAGAGTCATCCTTCCAATATATTGTTTGCTAACTTCGTGCAGTTTCCTAGAGTCGTCATAATACCGATGATACAAAATAGCGATTTAGTCTTATCTTCGTCCAAATAACGTCAAACTATATCAATTCAATCTCACTATATTTGTTACGCTGCATTCCCTAAATTAGATCTAAGGAAACCCTAGTCAATACTAATTTGCCCAATAAACAAAAGTTTAGCCCCCAATAAACAAAAGATAAGCCCCTACCTATCTTGGGCTAAGTATCTTTGATATTACCCTGTTACATCTGTCCTAGCTAGGTGCACAATCCCTAGGGCATCAATCTTCGACTTGGGGTTCCAGCCTGACACTCGTTAATATACTCCATACTTTAAACTCTCTGAGTCACATTTACGACAACTTTATCCGGGTCAAAATGTTCCCAATCCCAAATGGGTATCTTCCGAACTTGAATTCCAATCCGACCCTCAGTGTTTGTCTCGGTGGTTGCCTCCAGGTAATTTTTATTACCGGTATTGAGGGTTAAGACTACTTGTCTTTTACCATTCTGCTAATGTACTATTGGTCTCAATTCTCCTTAAAGTAGTCTACCTCTTCGAATAATCGTTGATTGGGATAGTAGGGACACCTGAGTTTACGTCTTAGGTAGTCATTCTCGTGCTAAACTCCTCCTTTATTCTCTTTGGGTATCTCCTTACCTTAACCAAATTCATACCCAAGGTCTATTTTGAACTAGGGCATACTATAGATTGTCATGGTTAGTCACGAGTCCTAGTTGGTTGAGTCTAAATCATTGGTTAGAGGATGATAAGACGAGATCTTCGCAGCCGGAGGGGTTCCCTGCAGGGGGCAGGGTAGGCCACAGTGTTGGAACACCCTTTTTATATTTGGGTCAGGATAACTATGCTAAGGATGTTGACCTAATTGTATAGCATAGGTCATTGAGTGTGAGTTTAGAACTTAGGTTATTTGAGATTTAGTTCTGCTCAGCTCGACGGAGAGTCGACCCCAGCTCGACGTAGAGTCGTCCTCAGCTCGACGCATAGTCGACCGCTGCTCGACGCACAGTCGATCGCAGCTCGACGCAGCGTCGTTCTCAGTTCGACGTAACGTCGAGTTCTGCTCGACGTTTTGGCGTGTATCTCTCTGCTTCAATTTTACTCTCTGATCGACGGTCAGTCGAGCTCAGATCGACGCTTCAGGATGAGTTCGACGTTTTAAGTTCTCCCGTCTGTCGACATTTGAAATTCAAATGAGAGATTTTTCAAGCAGTTATTGCAAGAGATCCCCTGGCCGTTTCAAGACTTAATTGCTCCATATCTCAAGGAATTTTCAATGGAAATCAATTAAGGCTTTCCTTCTAGGCATGGACAGTTATGGAATACATTAAATGCCCTGCCAACGGCTATCAATCAAAAAAAAGGAATAATCCCATTACTCAGAGATCTATTCGAGAGAGACAAGGAGAACAGGAAGAACATTCATTCTGATAACACAGAGAACATCCATCTTCATCTCTCTCTCAAGAAATCGGTCTGCAGAGAATTTACAGAGAAGAACTACACTCAGAGAAGCATCTTGATCAACATTCTCTGAAACCTCTTCTGCCTCTGCATTCAACTCTTCTCAATTTGCTTTCTACCTTCAGACATCAAACACTCAGTTTCTGAGTCATCTATTGCTGAAGAAGGACAAGCAGTGAAGAGCCTGTCACCCTTGTGCAAAGCTTCTTCTACCTGAACTTCTATATCTCAGGGGGAGCTTTGACAACATCTACATCCACTAGCTTCTCTCTGATTGTTGACAGAGAAGCAAACTCAACCCTTCTTACCTTACCTCTTCTGTACAGGGTTTTAACTCCCTTCAAAAGTTACCTTTTGGTTAGTTGAGACCTTGTCAAAATCAGTGGTGGCAAGACACCTTATCAAAAAATCTGGTGGTGCCCAGGACACCTGATCAAGCATCCTGCAGTGGATTCCTATCAAGGGGTGATAGAAGAGTGGACTACCCAAGTTTGGGGAACCACTATAAATTTCCTTGTGTCTTCTGTGGATTGCTTTTCTTCTTGCTTGTGTGCTGTGTGATTTTACTTTAAATATATTTATCTGTTTGCATCACTCACTACCTACACTAAGTAAATCTAAAGGTTTTAAATATATCAATTTATTTGAACTTACTCTATTCACCCCCCCTCTAGAGGCTGTTAGATCTTATCACCTAACTTTCAATTGGTATCAGAGGGAGGTTGGTCTTTACTTCAGGCTAACACCTGGACCACAAAGATCTTTGATAAGATCAAACCCTATAGAGTGGTTACTTTATTTTGTTTTGTTATAAATTGTTTTTATAAAACTCATGGCACAAAACAAGGAGTATGCAAGCACAAGACCTCCAGTGTGCAATCTTTCCAAGTTTGGACTCTGGAAAGCAAGGATAAAACTTTACATGAATTCTTTTGATGAAGATATCTTTAATTGTGTCTTAACAGAATGTCCAAGACCTCCTACTTCAACAAGTACTTCAGCTGTTCCACCTCCTGCAGGAACAGACACTGATATAAAGAAGTGGAAAGTTGCTGATGCAAAAGCAATGAACATATTGGCACAAACTATGTCTGATGACATATTCCAAAAAGTTGCTGAATGCAATTCTGCCAAGGAAATCTGGGACAAATTAACTGAAATAGTCTCAGGTTCAGCTGATGAAAGAAAGGATAGAAGAGCTCAACTGATAACACAGTATGAGAACTTCAAAATGGCTCCAGCTGAATCTGTGGCTGACATGTACAACAGATTCAGTCTCATTGTCAGTGAGTTGAAAACTCTGGACAAGGATATATCTCTCACTGAGATAAATGATAAAATTCTCATGTGCCTACCTAGCACTTGGGATTCAAGAATCTGGCCAATCAAAGATGGCAGAAGTCAAATTGAGCTATCCACTGAAGCTCTCTTAGGCAAGCTCAAGTCCTATGAGTAATTTGTCAAGACAAGAGAAGGGGAGCAAAACACATCTTCTCCTGCACCCAAAGTGGAGAAGACAATAGCTCTCAAAGCTTCAGAGGAAGTACCTAAAGAGAAGGAGATAGTCAATGAAGAACTTCTAAGCCTACTAGCCAAAAGATTCAACAAGATGGCTAGGAAGAATTTCAGAAAATGGTCTTCTAAGGACCAAGACAAGCCAAGGTATGATAGATCTAATAATAAAGAAGTTATTTGCTATGGCTGCAGGAAACCAGGACACATTGCACCAAACTGTCCTGAGAATCAAGGCAAAGACAAGAAAGATAAGAGAGAAAGAAAAGACAAGAAAAGAGAGAAAGATTCAAAGAAATATTATGAGAAATCCTCTTCCAACAACACCAAAAATACAAGGAAAGGATTTGTTGCAGAAACTTGGAGTGATACTGAAGATTCTGAAGAATCATCCAGCACAAGTGATGATGAGGATGATGCCACAGAAAAAGGATTCTGCATGATGGCAATCAATGCATCACAAAGCAGCTCAGATTCAGAGCATGAATCTGAATATATGACTGATCAGGAATTGAGTGAAGATCAGGTACTTGACTCATTTGATTTTTCTTCTGATGATTTCAAGTTTAGATTTAAATCAATATGCATAGACTTGCTGACAGCAGAGAAGACAAATGATTCTCTTAGAAGTCAACTGTCTGATTACAGCACATTAAGTGCAAATAATCTCAAGCTCTCTGATGAGTTAGAGTGCTGTAGGGAGGAGATAGCTTCACTAAAGAGTGAGCTATCCAAGGCTAAACAGCTAGAGGAAACTCTCAATGGGAGGAGCCTCAAGCTAATAGACATCACAAGCACAGTGAACTCAAGAATGAGTGGTTCACTAGGTTTGGGTGCCTCTCCAAGCCAACCTATAGTGCTAACAACTCCCATAAAATTTACCAGTAACAAGGGTAAAGGAATTATGGTAGTAGCCAGAAAAAATTCTGATCTACCTAAGCAACTTCAAGTTCAACAGAAAACGTCGAACAGAGCTCGACGTCCTTCGACCAGAGCTCGACGCCATTCTAACAAGAATCAGCAACACCTTGCTGAAGCGTCGAACTCAGGTCGACACACGTCGAACTCAGGTCGACTTGCTGTTGTCCCTGAAAGTAGGCCTGTTCAAGCGTCGAATGGAGCTCGACGTCCTGAAACTTCAGCGTCGAACTTAGGTCGACGTGCGTCGAACAGAGCTCAGAGTTCTGGGTTGTCTGCACAGGATAAATCTAAATTGAATATCAAGTATCCTACATCTCAGCCTAACCCTTATGCTGAATGGGTGATTCCTCCTAGGAGATATCATCCTGAAGGCTATAAGAGTCAGCCTGAAATGTCATTCATTTCTGATTTCATTGGTTATCAACCTCAACCCAAGGTGAACTGGGTGAAAAACAACTAAGCTGTTACATGTGCAGATGAAGAGCTATCCAGTGGTGAACCAGCATTGGTACCTGGATAGTGGTTGCTCCAAACATATGACAGGAACCAAAAGCAATCTTTCATCCTTCAAAGCAAAGCTTGGACCAAGAGTAATCTTTGGTGACTCCAATTTTGGACAAACCAAGGGATATGGTCAAATCAAAATAGGCTCAATCACTTTCAAGAAGGTAGCCTATGTGGAAGGACTGAAGCACAACTTAATCAGCATCAGTCAACTTTGTGATGCTGGTTATCAGGTTTGGTTCACTGATCTAGTATGTAATATTGCTCTAGATAATAATATTGTGTTGATTGGAAATAGGCAAGATAACATATACCTAGTAGATTTTAATTCTTCTAAAGTAGACATATGCCTTTTTAATTCCCTTAGTAAGCCAAATGAGCTTTGGCATAAAAGATTAGGACATGTTAACCTTAGAACTGTTGCTAGGTTGTCTAAACTCAACCTTGTTAGAGGACTACCTTCTGGTCCCTACAAGAAGGAAGGACTCTGCAAGGCTTGCCAACTAGGAAAGCAAACTAAAAATAGTTTCAAATCACTTAACAAGAGTGATTCACCTAGGGTTTTGTATCTGTTGCACATGGACCTTTTTGGACCTACTACAGTACAAAGTCTAGGGGGGAAATCTTATGCCTTAGTGATTGTAGATGACTTCTCAAGATTCACTTGGGTGTTCTTCCTAAGAAAGAAGTCTGATAACTTCAAAATTTTGACAGATTTTCTCAAGAGCATACAGATTGAGTTCAATACTCATATAGCCCTGATCAGAAGTGATCATGGGACAGAGTTTGATTCTCTTCTTATGCAAGAGTTCTGTCAGAATGAAGGGATCAGGCACACTTTCTCAGCTCCTAGAACTCCTCAACAAAATGGGGTAGTTGAAAGGAAAAATAGAACCTTAATTGAATCAGCCACAACATTATTGACAGATGCTCATCTTCCTCTAACCTTTTGGGCAGAGGCTGTGAACACCTCCAATTATGTTTTGAATAGAAGCCTGATACATAAACTAAAGGATAAGACTCCTTATGAATTGCTCAAAGGGAAGAAACCTAAAGTTAGCTTTTTCAAAATTTTTGGTTGCATTTGTTTCATTCACAATAATGACAAGAGATATTTAGCAAAATTTGAGGCTAAGGCTGATGAAGGAGTGTTTTTGGGATACTCTTTGAACAGCAAAGCTTATAGGGTGTATAACAAATCATCTCATAAAATTGAAGAGTCCATGCATATTACCTTTGATGAATCTAATATGTCTTATAAGGAGAAGAATTCTTCTACCATAGATCACTTACAGGTACAATCATTAGCTGAAAATATTAATCAGTTAACCATCATGGATGAGGGAAATCTATCTTCAACAACTCAACAAGAAGCTGCTAGCAATAAGAGTGAAGATACAGATCAAATTTCAGAACCAAATGGAGAGCCAGTTGTTGTTCCACAAGAGGAAACAACAACACAGGTTGGTGAACAATCAACACCCACTGTTGATTTAGTAACAATAAGAGATCATCCAATCTCCCAAGTGATTGGAGAAATTTCAGAAGGTGTGCAAACCAGAAATCAGATAAATCAACATCTGATGCACACCTGTTTTCTCTCCCAAATAGAGCCTCAAACTATTCAAGATGCAGAGCAAGATCCAAACTAGATCATTGCAATGCAAGAGGAACTAAACCAGTTTGAAAGGAACAAAGTATGGGAATTGGTTCCAAAACCAAGAAACCATCAAATTGTTGGAACTAAGTGGGTTTTCAGGAATAAGCTAGATGATCAAGGGATCATTGTGAGAAACAAGGCAAGGCTTGTTGCTCAAGGCTATTGTCAAGAAGAAGGGATTGATTATGACCAAACCTTTGCACCAGTTGCAAGGTTGGAGGACATAAGAATTTTCCTTGCTTATGCTGCACACAAGAAGTTCAAAGTTTTCCAAATGGATGTTAAAAGTGCATTTCTCAATGGAGACATCAAGGAAGAAGTCTATGTCAAGCAACCTCCAGGTTTTATCTCTTCAACCCTTCCTGAACATGTTTTCAAATTACATAAGGCTTTATATGGCCTCAAGCAAGCTCCAAGAGCATTGTATAAGACCTTAGCCTCCTTTTTGCTTGAGAATGATTTTAAAAGGGGTAGAGTAGACCAAACTCTTTTTATTAGAACCCATAAGTCCCATATCCTACTAGTACAAATATATGTAGATGATATAATATTTGGGTCTACTGATACAAGCTTATGCAAAAAGTTCTCACAACTTATGCACTCAAAGTTTGAAATGAGTAGCATGGGTGAGCTTTCCTTTTTCTTAGGATTGCAAATCAAACAACATGCTGATGGCATATTCATCTCTCAAACCAAGTATGCAAAAGAATTGGTTAAGAAATTTGGTATGTCAGATGCATCTTCTATGAAAACACCTATGCCTACTAATGCTGTCTTAGATGCTGATGAATCTGGTAAACCAGTTGATCAGACTAATTTTAGAGCAATCATTGGCTCTCTTTTATATCTTACAGCTAGCAGACCAGATATTATGTTTGCTACATGTGTATGTGCTAGGTTCCAAGTGAGCCCTAGAGAGTCACACCTCACATTAGTTAAGAGAATTCTTAGATATGTAAAAAGTTGTCCAAATCTAGGTCTCTGGTATCCACATGATTCAGGATTTGATCTCACTGGATTTTCAGATGCTGATTATGCTGGATGTAGAGTAGACAGGAAAAGCACCAGTGGAACTTGTCAATTCCTGGGTGATAGACTTGTCTCCTGGTTTTGCAAAAAGCAAACATCTGTGTCTACATCAACTGCTGAAGCTGAATACATGGCTGCAGGAAGTTGCTGCTCACAGATATTGTGGATTCAAAACCAGCTCCTAGACTATGGTTACAACTTAGAGAAGTCAAAAATTCTTTGTGATAATACTAGTGCAATTTGTATCGCTCAAAATCCAGTTCTCCATAGTAGGACAAAGCACATAGAGATCAGACATCATTTCTTAAGGGATAATGTAGAAAAGAATAAAATAGCACTAGAGTATATTTCTACTGATTTACAAAGGGGAGATATTTTCACCAAACCTTTGGATGAAAAGAAACACTTCTTCTTCCTTAATCAGTTGGGAATGATAGATGGAGATAGCATAAATTAATTTACAAGATTTCGAAACCATAAAAATAACAAAATCTAGGCAAATGTATCTCTTCCTTAAGGATCTAGAGGCTGTTAGATCTAGAGGTTCTGTCTGAACTCTGCTCGACGCTCGACGCTTTTCACTTGAAAACGTCGACCGGAGATCGACTGACCGTCGACCGCTATATAGCGTCGACCGTCGACCTCATCTTTTGCGTCGACCAGAGATCGACTCTGTCTAGAGTTTGTTAAGTTTCTGTTTCGGTCGACGACGTTAATTGACGTCGACCAGAGCTCGACGTTCAGCATCCCTAATAGCGTCGACCGTCGACCTTCAAAACGGCGAACGTCGAACTCAGCTGAACGCCATCGAGTCTCTTCGTTTCCCCTAGAGCCTCTTAGCGTCGAACTAAGCTCGACGTTATTTCCTTTTCTGCGTCGAACCCTAGTATAAAATCATCTTCTCGGCGTCGATGTCATTTGCGCTTTCGTATTTCCTGCAACTACATTCTCCCTCCAAAGCTTTTACACTTGTTCTTGAGAGGTATTCTGCAGATAATGGCGATTCCAGCAAACATATTGACGGCAATGAAGTTCGATTATGGTTTCGACATCGACTTGGATTCCTTTGAAGGTTCCTCACAGAATTTTCTGGATATCCTGGAGCTATTTAAAGAACAGAAACTAGTGAAGTTTATGTCAACAAGAATGCCCATGGCAGAGACTGAAATTAAAGAGTGGATATATACAGCAGCTAATACAGATGAGAGCACTATTACTGGTTCTATTTCTGGAACTCAGGTATCAATATCTCCTGCTACTTTTACTGAAGCTTTTGAATTAGAGAATGGAAATGACAGCTTGGAATTGTCAAATGAGGAGTATGCTGCAATGCTAGACAGAATGGGTCATTCTTCTGAGAATGCCTCCAAATTGCTGAAAGTGGATCTTGCCATTGAATTTAGGCTTTTAGCTGATGTGGTAGGCAAGGTCATCTGTGCTAAGAGGACAGCACATGATGCTATTACCAGGCAACAATTCTGCATCATGGCTGCCCTCCTAGATAAAAAGCACCTAAATTGGGGAGAATTACTGTTTGATTTAGTGAAGAAAAAGGTCAATAAGACCTATGTTCATTTTGGAAGGACTTTGGGATTGTTGCTTCATCATGTCTGCCCACAGCTTCTGGTAACCTCCAAGCACATTAATGCTTCAAAGAGGTTGACCTGTGCCCTGATTGGAAAATGGGACAGGAAGATTGTAAATCCCAAGGCTGCTGCAGCAATGAAATCCTCTACTGAAATAAGGGCTGTTGTGGCCACTCACCCTCAGTCAACTGACCTAGTAGAAGAAGCCAGGCCATCAATCACCATCTCTCCTTCATTCAGCTTTCCAACCACCTTCACTCCATCAACTTCTCAGCTCTCATCCCCTTTGCAAACATCATCCATTGACACTATTGCATCTTCTCTTCCTCCATCCATTACCACCACTTCTGAAGTATTTGATCCTCTTCATTACTTCCCTACAATGGACATTGAGATCAATCAAGATGATTCCTTCTTGGATGATTCACATGATAACATTGCTGAGCCCTCATTCTCAGACCTCATCATGTCCTCCATTATTGAACCCTCCATTCCTCTTCCTTCTATACCATCATCTTCTCCTGCTGCATCTGTTTCTCTCCCCTCTACCTCTGCTCAACAGTCTGAGCAAGTAGATCTGCTTCCCTTGGCTAATAAGCTCTATGAGCTCTTGGCTCCAAGGTTGTCCTCCTTATTGGATGCTTCCCTAGCTCCAATAATCAGATCTTTGGACTCTATTTCTTCAAAGCTCTCTTCCCTCTCTCCTGCTGTGGCTGGCCCTTCTTCTAGGGGCCTAGAATCAGTTGCTACTGAATCTAGGCAGGGGGAGATTTTGGTAGAAGAAGAGCTGCCTTCTGTTGATTGTGAAGAGATGCTTGTTTCAGATGTTCAGATTGCAGATAGAGAATTCAGTCCACCTCCAGTTGAAGATTCTATTGTGACAGTACCAGCATTTTTTTTCAGAAGATCCTTCAGCTCTCACAAGTTACTGCTTGCTGAAGATCTGTCCAGGGCCATCATTCCCTTTGCTGCTGCTGTTGTTGGTTGTGATAAGATGATTCTTGAAGATGATGCAGTGGTAGCTGATGCTCCTGCAAATGAGTCTGTTGCTCATATTTGTTCTGATTCTGTTGATATTATTGATGATGATCAGTCTGTTGATAACATGACTGTTGATAAGGTTCTTAACACTTCTGATGCAGTGGAAGCCCTTGCTCCTGCTGAAGTTGTTGTTTCTGAGGCAGTGGTAGCTGTTGCTCCTGCCAGTTCTTTTGTTTCTTCTGTTTCTGATGCAGTGGTAGCCTCAGCTCCTGCTAGTGAAAGTTATCCAGCCATTTCTGTTGAGGCTGTGATTTCTGAAGTCTTGAGTGACTTAGCTGATTCAGTGCCTGCTGCTCCTGAAACCATTTCTTTCCCTGCAGTGCTAGATAAGTCATCTACACTGGCAGATGCTCCTCTTCCTGTTTCAGAAAGTGCATCAAAAGATGATTATTATGATCCCTATGATCATATCCAAAGCAGCTCCTCTGATGAGTTTGCAACTAGCTCTGATGACTCTTCTGCAACTATTGCTAAAAAGAGGAAAGCTAGAAGCAAAGCTCTAAAGAGAGTTCCAATGGAAAGGGCTACTGACCATGACATCCCTTATTACATACAGCACAAATGCAAGATTACTGAGCCATGGATGCAGTTCTCTAAAAATCAGCTCAAGGCAATGAGAAAGAAAAAGAAGTTCAAGAAAGGAGATTCCAAGTCTTTTGACTTTCCTCCTCCTCCACCTCCTCCTTCTCCAGGTGCAGGAGGCAGTGCTAACCCAGTAAGCAAACCTCCAACATCCTCCTTCCAAGGCAAGACTTATCAGTCAAGGAGAGGACAAGGAGGTGGCCAATCTAGAGGTTATCAATCAAGAGGAAATCAATCCAAAGGATCTTCTAGAGGTAATCAAGCTAGAGGTCAAGCCAGACCCCAACCTTATCAAAGGGAAGGAAAGACCATTGCTTCAACCACTGGTCCCTTTCTCTTTAAGCTCAATGAGGGTGTAAGGCAGAAACCTATTCCTTCAGATCAAAGTAATAAGTATGAGCCTCCTATTCCATATGATGATCCAGTTAACAACCCTACTGCATGGAAGGCTAGGATGGCTGAGCTTGCTGCCCTAGACCTAATTAAGAAGAACAAAGAAAGGGGACTGGACACATCCAACATAAGCACAATGTCAGACCAAAGAAGACAGGAATTAGACAAATATCATTCTAGCAAATTCTTTGATGCTGATAGATACATGGAGTTACATCCTGCTGCTGTTCCTCCCTCTGGAAAGAGCATAACTTCATTGGGGACTTCTGAAGATTACAGATCAAAGAAAGACATTGCCAACCCTCAAAGGGAAATCAAATTCAAGAAAGGCTTTGAAGAAGAGCCTAAGAAGAAGTAAATGTAAGATGGCTTATCTTCTATGCTACTGCCATAAACATCTTTGATAGTTGCTTATCTGCTCCTGCTTCCATCTGTGTTCTTGATTTTCAGTATTTCAAATGTCTGTATGCATTTTTAATTTCCTTAAATTCATGTGAATAGTAATCCTAATCCAAATAGGGGGAGATTGTTGGAACACCCTTTTTATATTTGGGTCAGGATAACTATGCTAAGGATGTTGACCTAATTGTATAGCATAGGTCATTGAGTGTGAGTTTAGAACTTAGGTTATTTGAGATTTAGTTCTGCTCAGCTCGACGGAGAGTCGACCCCAGCTCGACGTAGAGTCGTCCTCAGCTCGACGCATAGTCGACCGCTGCTCGACGCACAGTCGATCGCAGCTCGACGCAGCGTCGTTCTCAGTTCGACGTAACGTCGAGTTCTGCTCGACGTTTTGGCGTGTATCTCTCTGCTTCAATTTTACTCTCTGATCGACGGTCAGTCGAGCTCAGATCGACGCTTCAGGATGAGTTCGACGTTTTAAGTTCTCCCGTCTGTCGACATTTGAAATTCAAATGAGAGATTTTTCAAGCAGTTATTGCAAGAGATCCCCTGGCCGTTTCAAGACTTAATTGCTCCATATCTCAAGGAATTTTCAATGGAAATCAATTAAGGCTTTCCTTCTAGGCATGGACAGTTATGGAATACATTAAATGCCCTGCCAACGGCTATCAATCAAAAAAAAGGAATAATCCCATTACTCAGAGATCTATTCGAGAGAGACAAGGAGAACAGGAAGAACATTCATTCTGATAACACAGAGAACATCCATCTTCATCTCTCTCTCAAGAAATCGGTCTGCAGAGAATTTACAGAGAAGAACTACACTCAGAGAAGCATCTTGATCAACATTCTCTGAAACCTCTTCTGCCTCTGCATTCAACTCTTCTCAATTTGCTTTCTACCTTCAGACATCAAACACTCAGTTTCTGAGTCATCTATTGCTGAAGAAGGACAAGCAGTGAAGAGCCTGTCACCCTTGTGCAAAGCTTCTTCTACCTGAACTTCTATATCTCAGGGGGAGCTTTGACAACATCTACATCCACTAGCTTCTCTCTGATTGTTGACAGAGAAGCAAACTCAACCCTTCTTACCTTACCTCTTCTGTACAGGGTTTTAACTCCCTTCAAAAGTTACCTTTTGGTTAGCTGAGACCTTGTCAAAATCAGTGGTGGCAAGACACCTTATCAAAAAATCTGGTGGTGCCCAGGACACCTGATCAAGCATCCTGCAGTGGATTCCTATCAAGGGGTGATAGAAGAGTGGACTACCCAAGTTTGGGGAACCACTATAAATTTCCTTGTGTCTTCTGTGGATTGCTTTTCTTCTTGCTTGTGTGCTGTGTGATTTTACTTTAAATATATTTATCTGTTTGCATCACTCACTACCTACACTAAGTAAATCTAAAGGTTTTAAATATATCAATTTATTTGAACTTACTCTATTCACCCCCCCTCTAGAGGCTGTTAGATCTTATCACCTAACTTTCACACAGGCTACAAAGAGGAATTCCAATTAATGACGAAGTGGACTTTCACATGTGATTTCCCTTATGGGCACACCACTGCTTCCGCTGCTTAGTTTGTCCCCAAACTATGCTCGAGCGGGGGTGACTCAGGGTTAGTGGACTGCTAATTTTCCGATCGAGGTCTCCTCTGATACCACTTGTAAGACCCCCCCCCCTTTTTTTGAAAGTCCGGGGTCTTATGCCCAGAACCGCCGCTTTGAGGTGACACCTTCGCACCCGGGAAGGTCATCACTACAACGCGCCGATTCTGCCGGCCTTTTCGATCACAATAAGTAGCAAGCAAGAAGAGTAAGCAAGTCCACCAGAAGAAAATATCACATATAAATAAAAACTCCACGAAGGGAGTGTCCACAGAAATCATCAGAGAACAAAGATACTAGAAATATAAGGGCTCATGCCCGGTACATCAAGTCCTCACTACAAAATCACTCAATGCGGAAGCAAAACTAAAACTCTACTAAAGGTCGGGACTCACAGTCCCTGTAGTCTGGACTCCAGTGCTAGACTGCCCCGTCTCCAAGCGTACCGGCCTCCTGGGCTACTCCTCCGGGCTGGGCTCCGCGATCCCCTAATATGATATGGTTCGAAAACTGTTAGTCTAAAAGACTAAGTCCTATCATCCCCCACCCCTTCCCCTACACTCTAAGGCACCGGGCGGAGAGGAAGAAAGGGGAGGACATGAAAGTGGAGATAAATTTCAAAACAGATGACGGTGGACCTAACTAGCAAGTTATAACAGGTGATACCAGAGTGATATGCATTTCTTCAAAACTTCGTAGTAGCTCCATGTACATAAGCTGAGGTCCTGCTCCAACTGTGGCAGCTCTCCGGCTCAGTGCATCGGCCACCACATTTGCCTTACCCGGATGGTAGTGCATCTTATATTGATAGTCCGCTAGAAATTCCACCCATCTGCATTGCCGGATGTTCAGCTCCTTTTGCGTATCCACATACTTCAGATTTTTGTGATCTGAAAATATGTCGCAGTGAACTCCATAGAGGTAGTGCCGCCAGACCTTTAATGTAAAAATGACCGCTCCCATCTCCAGATCGTGAACTAGGTAGTTCTGTTCATGTTTCTTTAACTGGCGGGAGGCATAAGCGATCACATGTCCCTTCTGCATCAAAACTGCTCCCATGCCCTGGTAGGAGGCATCTGCATAAACCGGAAATCCTTCTCTCCTCGATGGGAGGGCAAGAATCGGGGCCGAAGTGAGTCGATTTTTCAGCTCCTGGAACGCCGTCTCGCACTGAGGTGTCCAGACAAATGGTATTTCCTTCCTCGTCAGAGAGGTAAGTGGGAGGGCAAGCCTAGAAAAACCCTCTACGAACTTCCGGTAATAGCCAGCAAGTCCTAAGAAGCTCCGTACGTCCGTAGCTGTCTTCAACTTTGGCCACTCTCGGACTGCCTGAATCTTGGTTGGGTCCACTGCGAACCCTGCTCCGCTAATAACGTGTCCCAAAAAGGCCACCTCCTTCAGCCAGAACTGACACTTGCTGAACTTGGCATACAACTGATGCTCCCGTAGCCTCTCCAAGATCAGCGTCAGATGCCTCGCATGATCCTCCTCGGTCCTCGAGTAAATGAGGATGTCATCGATGAAAACGATGACAAACACATCTAGATAAGACTCGAAGACCCGGTTCATGAGAGTCATGAATGCTGATGGCGCATTCGTGAGCCCGAAGGGCATCACGGTAAACTCGTAGAGTCCATACCTGCTACTAAAAGCAGTCTTCTGAATATCCTCTTCTTTGATCCAACCAACACAAACTGTCCTTACGCTAACCCAAACCTTATCCTGTTACTCATTTCCCAAAGTTACTAACTACAGACCACCTTATACTAAGTGATGTCTATGATAGGATGTCCTTTGTGTTTTCATCTGAACAGCCTAAGTTATTTACTGGGGTCCTATCACAACATAATTGAATCAATTCCCGGTTATAACAATTTTCTCAATTAATCTATTAATTAATTAATTTTACTAAAATCCAAGGTCTTCCAAATTTGAACAAGGAGTATACTTTTCAGTTATGTATAAATCATAATAAATTTAATACAAATACTACTATGCCTAAAAATGATATATCCAAGGTTTGGCAATTTTCACTAAGGTCTAAGGGGCCTAAACATATTTTTGCAATAATCCATTCCTTTCATGTCTAATGAATAAACTACATCAGATTCTCTTCTAAATAATTTGTATTAATTACAGGGTACTAGAAATAATATGAAAATAGTACTATAAAAGTTTCATAATTTTCCTGCTGGAAATTAATTTATAATAAGTCATTTACTAAAACCCTAATTTAGCATGCTTGTGAATTAAGTACTATATTCATAACTCCAAAAATCCAGAATAAAATTCCACTGATTAAAAATGATTTAAAAACCCTATTTACGAACTTTCATAATTTTTCAGAAACTATTTATGCCATAAAATATTTTTAAACCATAAAGCCCTTTAATAACACTTGTGAAAGAACTACTCTATTTATTCAACATAAAATTAAACTAAAATTCATGAGCATTCCTACTGGCCAACAACATCTAATTCCAGAGTTTCAAGGGGGTCTTATTTGAATTAAAAATCTTTAATAAATAAAACATCAAATAGCACTATACCCATATTCATGAATGAAGTACTAAAAACAATAATCCAAAAATTCTAGTAAAATCAGCCAAGGGTCCTAACTACCCTAGAAACACTCTACCCAAGTTTCATAGCTTTTGAGTGCATTTAAACTACTACTTTGACCTAAAAGCCCTTCTACTCTAAAACTAGGGTTTATGTTTTGAGGTACTTACCTACCTCAAAATTCTCTAATATTACAACCAGAGGGTTAAATACCCATTAACTACCTCTCCACCAAAAACCAAGGCCATAAAAGGACATTTGCCCCTATGTCCTTCATAAGTCCCCAAAGTCCACATTTAGGGTTTGAACCTGGGCCCTAGGGTAAACTTACCCTAATCCATCCCATCTTCCCCAAGGGAGTTCTTAGGACCATTTTAAACCATTGGTCAGAATCTCAACCTCTGTTGAAGTGAGATGATCACACAAGTGTCAAAAGTACCTTTTCCCTAAGCTTCCCTTCACTAGGTCAAAACTAGGGTTTAGAGGATTCCTATTCAAAACTAAACCAAATGAGTTGAAATTTGAACCAGACCTAGATACCTATACCAGGGACACCTCACCAAAATTTGGGAGGGTTTGGAGGTCATTTGACCCTTCAACTACCTTACCCTAGCTTTTCTATGATTAGGGCAAAACCCTAGGTTACACTTCCTTAAATAGTTTGCAATTTTTACAGGAGTTAGGTCTAGGTGATATTGAATCCCTGTCCAAAGCTCAAAGCATTTGGACTAAGGGTTAGGTGTAGGAAATTATTCAAAAATCTGTCCTATTTGTAGGACCTACCCTAGAATAATGGCCCTACAGGTCAGAAGCCTTGTCCTATAATTTTCCATAACATATCAAACTGTATATAATAAAAAGTCCTACAACATTTATATAGATCATCTTTGATGAAAATGCACCTAAAGGGCCTAAATAAATTTTAGAATGAATCTGCCCTAATTTTTAGGACATACCCATAATAAAATGACCATACAGGTCTAGGTTCTCTACCAAAATTTCACCACAGCATATCAAATTGTAGGTATTTAAAGTACCTACAACTTTCATTCTATAAACTTTTTCAGGAGGTGCCCAGAAGGGGCCTAAATTCCATTTACAGTAAATCTGTGTAAATAAAATACAGAAATTGTATTTAAATAAAACCTAAATCATATAAATAGGACCGCACGGATCTTAAAGCAGATCCGACGGCAGCTGTTCATCTTCTCCGATTTGGACCGAAAAAGAGCCCGCACAGGTGGTTTTTACGGGCCTTATCCCGGTGGCCTAAGGCGGCGCCACCACCGGGAAACATCACCCATTTGTTCCCGGTGGTGGGGGCTATCCACGGCCGGAGCTAGGGCTGCCGGAGGTGGCGGCGCCGCCTCACCCGAGAACTCTCCAAACTCCATTTTAATGGAGTTTTTCCTGGTTTTGCCACCTCACGACCGTCTCGGTTGAGCCCGAAACCTACACCTAACATGCTCTATGATCTAAGCACGAGAGAAGGAGAGGAGGAGGACCTGAGCTCGAGCTTGGATGCGGGTGGAGCGACGGGAGTGCATGGTGGAGGCGGCGGCGGCGTTTCCTCTTCTTGGTGGCTCCGGCAGTGGTTCTCCCTTTTATTAGGATTTCGAAAGAGGTCGTCCTAGCTTGCTGATGAGGGATATATGGCCAAGAGGGGAGGGGGGAGGCGGTTTTGAAAAAAAAGGCCATTAAAGCCATTAATGCTAGGCTCGGCCATGGAGGAGGGGGGCTGAACCAAGGCTTAGGTGGCCGGAAAATGGCTGGAAACTTCTCCCCTTCCCCAGGGGAGTTGAATTCAGCCATTAAGGGTGGCCTTTGGCCTCCCTTTGGCCGAACCCTCCATTCCTTCTCTTCTTATTTTTTTTCTCTCTCCTCCATTATCATGAAATGGAGCTCACCCTCTCTCTCCTAGTCACCAAGTTGACTTGGTCAAACCTCTAGAATATGGGCAGCCAAAAATAATACAAAATAAACATGCAAGAGATTAGCCTAAGGGGAAGGGTGGCTTGAGGTTGGGTTAACCCATATAGGCTAGGTTTGACTTGATTTGGGCTTGGGGTTGACTTGGTCAATTTGACCACTATGGTTGACCCAAGTGGATCCTTGGTGACTCAATGGGCCCACATTAGGTCTAAGGGGATTTTTAGAGTCAAAATGAACCTACTAGGCCACCCAAAATCAGTGTTTAGAAAATTACTATTTGTAGATCAAGTGGGTCTCAACTAGGTTTTTAGGTTACTTGGTCTCCTGGATTCACCTAGGTTAACTCATATGACCTAGTTATGCTCAAGTCACTCCTAAGGGGGGGTCCAATTGGAAAATGGGATGTTACAGTGACCCTCAGTACAAATTTCAGATCATTTGGATGGCTGGATTGGTGGGAGCACACAAACCAAGCTCTTATCAAACCTATGTATAGACCTCACCAAAATGGGTTCTGTGGTCAAACCACTTACCTAAATGGGTTCAAACAAATTTTAAAATAAACTAAACTTTAAGGGATACAATTTTGATATTGGACACTCTTTCTGTAGATGGGCCTAGGTATTTTAAATATTTAATTTAAGACAGCCCAGTAAACAGGACAAAAAAATTCAGAAATCAAAATTAAATAAAAGAAATGATCCAGCACGGATCTTAAAGCGAATCCAACGCATCCTGGTCATCTTCTTCCTCCAGCCAAGGGCTATGATCAGCCCGACCTGGAGCTTCTTCCAAGCCATTTTCCCAACCACCCGGCCACCTCCCTGGCCGGCCACCACCGCCACCACCTTCGTTGAGGTGGGGGCTATCGCCGAGCGGCGGCACGGCCGCCGGAGGGGCGGTTTCCGACAAACTCATATGAAATTTCTGAAATTTCACTCACCCGATCCGGCTCAATTGAGCCCGATTTTTCTCCTAAAAAATTTAAAGATCTAGCCCACAAAGAGAGGAGTAGAGGAGGACCTTTAACCGTGCTTGTCGACGGGTTTGGTGGTGGTGCGCCATGGCCGGTGGTGGTGCTTTTCGTGCTCTGCAACTGTAAAGCCAACTACCTCAGCTCCTTCAGTGGGATGGTGGAAATGATTGCTCTTGGCCTAGGTAAGCTTTTAAAAGAGCCAAATGGGAGAGAGGGAGGGTCTAACTTGATTTTACCATTTATGGCCTTGAATGAGAATTTCGGCCATGGTGGGATCCTCTGAATCCAGCCACCTAGAGGCTAGGGAAAACCTCTGGTCTTCTCTAAATGACGAGGGGAAGATAAATCAAGACTTTGGAATCAATTGGAGAGGAACTCTTGCTCTCCCATGGCCATTAATGGCTTTCTCTCCCCTCTTTCTCTCTCTTCCTTATGAGAGAAATTAAATTCAGCCACTTTGGTGGCTAGCTATGATTATTCAATTCCTCAAAACTTCTGAGGAAGATTGTACCCATCATTTGGAGAGGCCTTTTGTCTCCCTTGGCCATGAATGGCCCTTTTAAACCACTTTCTCTCTCCTCCATTAAAGGGTAAAATGGAGTTTTCTCTCTCCTAGTCATCAAGGCCGAATTTGTTCATCTCCCTAGCATATTGGCAGCCCATAAACTCATTAGATTGGATAATTAGGAGGTGGTTAGCCCAAATGAAAAGGGTTCAAGCTTGGGTTAGCTCATTTGAGCTAAGTTGACCTAACACTTGATCTTCTTGGCTAGGACACTTTGACCATTTTAGGGCTAGGGTTGACTTG
This sequence comes from Platanthera zijinensis, assembly GCA_039513925.1. NCBI lineage: Eukaryota > Viridiplantae > Streptophyta > Magnoliopsida > Asparagales > Orchidaceae > Platanthera > Platanthera zijinensis. The sequence continues at coordinate 149,206,948 of CM077095.1, read as the reverse complement.
GGTCAACTTAGCCTCTAAGATTGACCCCATTGGATCTTTGGTGACCCATTGACTTCATCTTAGGTTTAGGGAGACCTAGGTAGGGTTGGTTGGGCACATTAGGGCACATTGCCCTTAGTTAGGGCACCTTACCCAATTTAGGCCTATGGTGGTCCTAGGTCAATTTGACCACTTTGGGTTGACCACAATGGATCATTATGGCTCTAATGGACCCTCTAATGGTTTAGGGGTGTTGTGGTGGTGTCATGGGGTCATGGTGAAGTCCTATGGTCATCCTAAACTATTGTTTAGAATTCTACTATTTGCAGACCATGGTGATTCCTTACTACATGCCTAAGATCACTTGGTCTTCTTGGTTTCCTGGAGTTTTGTCCTGACCTATTCATGACAAAACCACTCTTAGGGATCTAGCTGGAAATGGGATGTTACACCTCCTCCCACTCCTCCTACTCCTTCGGGCAACCTTGGCACCGTTTTGAAACTCGTCGGTCCAAACTACCCGGATTGGAGTGTCTCCTTCACCTTCCTTCTCCGCTCTCAATGCAAATGCCATCATCTCACTGATGACCCTCCTCTGCAAGATTCCCATCTTTTTGATGATTGGGATGCCAACGATGCCCTTGTCCGCACATGGCTGGCTAACAGTCTTTCTGATGAATGCCTACCCGCCATCCGTCATGATGAGACGGTCAAGGCTGCATGGCTTCATCTTGCCGCTCTCTACTCAAAGGGGGCTCAGACGTCTTGCATATATACTTTGTATGCAGACCTCTTTGCCCGTCCCTCCATGTCTCTTGCTGCTGCATATAAACAAGTTCAGCTCTTGGAGCCGAAATTCTCCAGAATCGTCCCTTCTCTGCAGATCTGGCCGAGCAACACAAACACTTCCAGGAGTTGCTGGTTGTGTGCTACTTCTGTGACTTCCTGAGTCCTATGATATGATCTGTCAACAAATTCTTGGCGATGCGGAGTCTCCCACCTTAGATGCAACTATTGCTCGCATAGCCATTGTTACCTCTCTGCTACAACGTCCACTGTTATCCTCCTCTCCTCCACCAGACAACTATGCTCACTACACTCAGCGGACTGGATCTGGTGGCCGCAACAATCAATTAGGTGAATGCGGTGCTGCCCTCTTTCTATGCTCTTACTGCGGCCGCACCGGCCATACGGTTGATCGCTGCTTGAAGAAACATCCTCATCTTTGACCAATGGGTGACGCTTCAACCTCCTCTTCGAATCCGTCCGCTTCAGTGGTCACGTCTTTAGGTAGTGCTCATGTCGCTACTCAAGGTAAATGGCTGATCGACTCTGGTGCTACCAATCACATGACTGTCAATCCTCAATATTTTACTCTCCTAGAAAAACATGATCGGTTGCCCCCTGTCTTTATTACGGATGGCTCTCACTCACCGGTCAATGGGATGGGAGTGGTTCAAGTCACTCCGTCTCTTCGCTTGGAGGATACCCTCTATGTGCCCACGTTCCCTTGTAATTTACTATTTGTCAATTCTCTGTGCAAGTAACTACAGTGGTCTGTCACATTCACTCCTACCACGTGTTCTTTTCAGGATCCGGGCTCCCAACGGACGATTTCTACTGGGACTAAGAGCGACGGCCTATACTTCCTCGACAATGTTTTCGTATTATCCGCTTCCTCCTCTATTGATCTTCTCCAGTGGCACCTTCATCTTGCTCACGCTCCTCCATGACTTCTTCGTCAGCTTAGGCCTCACCTTCCTCAGCAGAGTCCTCCAGTCAACTATGACGCATGTCAGCTTGGTAAGCATCACCGCTCCTCCTTCTCATCCAAGCAAGGTCGTGGATCTTCCTGACCGTTTGACCTGGTTCACTCTAATGTTTGGGCACCCGCTCCTACCCTCACCATAGGTCGGGGTAGTTCATATTTTGTAACTTTTATTGACGATTTCTCCCGCTGTACTTGGGTGTATCTCTTACGAGATCGCTCTGAATTATTTTATGTATGGACATCCTTTTATTATATGATTAAGAATCAATTTGATGCCTCTATTATAATCTTTCGCTCTAATAATGCAAAGGAATATCTTAGTCATGAGTTTTCCTCCTTCTGTATGAAACATGGTATTATTCATCAAACTAGTTGTATCTATACCTCACAGCAAAATGGCGTGAAATGCAAAAACCATCACCTCCTTGATATCGCGCGCACTCTGCTGACTCAAATATAGGTTCCTCGCTCCTACTAGGGCTATGCTGTTCTCATCTCCTGCAATCTTATCAATCGCATTCCCTCCACCATTCTCCATGGCAAAACTCCCTTCTCCATTCTCTATCCAGGGAAGGATCTATTTCCTCTCCCTCTCCGTATCTTTGGGTGCACAGTCTTTGTGCACTCTCCTTCTACCACCCGTTACAAACTCTCACCACGGGCCACCAAGTGTGTCTTTTTGGGATACTCTACCACTCAAAAAGGCTATTGTTGCTTTTGCCCGGTTGCCCGCAAGCAGTTTGTCTCTGCGGACGTCACCTTCTATGAAAATGCGTCCTACTTCTCTCCTGACTCCTCTTCCTCTCCTGATATTCCTCCTTATCCTACCACCCCTTTCGTTCCCTCTACACCTACCGAGACTCCACCACCTCCTCCCTCTCCACCATCTCCCCTACCGTGTCCACCTATCGAGATAACTCCCTATTCTCCACGATCGTCTCTCTCTACTCCCGAGCCAGCTCTCTCCGCCACGGATGCCCCGTAAACTGAGGAACTCGCTGACCTAGATATTCCCATTGCTCTTTACAAAGGAGTGTGGACGTGTACTCAACACCCGCTAGTTGTTGTTGTTTCATATGATCGTCTAACTCCTTCTCACAGGACGTTTGCCTTCGCTATCTCTGCCACTGCCACTCCCCGCACCTACCAGGAAGCTCTTATTATTCCTCATTGGAAGACCACCATGGATGAGTAAATTGCTACCCTCACTGAAAGGGGTACATGGACCCTTGTTCCTCCCCCTTTGGGCACTGATGTGGTTGGCTGTCGATGGGTATTCATTGTGAAGTTCTGTCTGGATGGCAGCGTAGATCGATACAAGGCCTGCTTAGTCGCCAAAGGCTTCACTCAGACTTATGGGGTTAATTACTTTGACACCTTCTCTCCAGTTACTCGTCTCAGCACCATTTCGGGTTCTTCTCTCTGTGGATGTCAACAGGGATTATCTCATTTCCCAACTGGATGTCAAAAATGGCTTCCTCTATGGTGATCTTCAGGAGGACGTATACATGGAGCAAACTCCTGGGTATGTTGCTCAGGGGGAGACATGAGTATGCCATTTGAAGAAGGCCATCTATGGCCTAAAGCAAAGCCCTCGGGCTTGGTTTGACAAGTTCAGTGGCATTATTGCGGCCATTGGTTTTGCAAGAATTTCAGCCGATCACTTCATATTCATTCGCAAAACCTCCTCTGGTATGGTGGTTCTTGTTGTATATGTGGATGATATTCTTCTAACTGGCGATGACCAGGCTGGGGTAGCTTTGACAAAGAAACACCTCCGGCAACACCTGGTCACTAAGGATATGGGCTCTCCCAAATACTTTATGGGGATTGAAATCTCTCAGAAGCTCAACTCTTTAGTTCTCTCCCAACTAAAGTATGCTCTTGATTTGCTAAAAGAGGCAGGGTTGACTGGTGCTAAACCTGTCAGATGTCCCATAGCTATTGGGGAAGACAAAACTTGGACAGATGACTCGCCTCCTTTACCCGATTCTTCGAGGTACCGACATCTGGTGGACAAACTCATTTATCTCACAGTGACCAGACCCGACATCTTCTATATTGTAGGAAAGGTTAGCCAATTCATGCAAGCTCCTAGGAAGTGGCATCTATAGTCTGCCCTGAGGATATTGGAGTATGTTAAAGCAGCTCCAGGGAAAGAATTGCTTTTTCAAAAGAATGGTCACTTGATGGTTGAAGCGTTCTCAGATTCGAGCTATGCTGATGATAAAGGAGACCGCAAGTAAACATCGGGTTTTTGCACATTATTTGGAGGAAATCATGTGAGCTGGAAGAGCAAGAAATAGTCTGTTGTCTCCAGCTCTAGTGCAGAAGCGGAATATTGTAGTATGGCGTCGACCACATGTGATTTAAAGTGGTTACGGGCTCTCATGATTGACCTAGGAGAGGTCTACAACTATCCCTTTCATATGTTCTGCGATAACAAGGCTACTATATACATTTCCAAAAATCCGGTCTTTCATGAGAGAACAAAACACATAGAGGTGGACTGTCACTTTATTCGAGAAGAGATTTTGAAGAAACAGATTTGTACTCCGTTCATCACTTCTGACAACGAGTTGGCAGATGTCTTCACTAAGCCGGTGTCTGCTTCTTTGTTTCACATTTGCGACATGCTGGGCATGATTGATATCTATGCTCCAGCTTGAGGGGGAGTGTTGAGACCGGGCGGTCTGGCGAGTTGAGACCGGGCGGTCTGGCGGTCTGGTGGTCTGGCGGTCTAGCAGCTTGTCCCAACAATTTGGTAGTCGGGTTGGAGACCGGGCACTCTTGCCATTTGTCTGGCGGTCTGGAGGCTTCTCCCAGCGGCTTGGTGTCGAGATGTTGCTGGCTGGTGTCTGGCAGTCTGAGCGATCTGGCGGCTTGTCTATGGCGGCTTGGGGATATTGGTCGCTTGTCCTCCACATTGTATTGGTCGTACAGTTAGGCTAACAGTGTGGCTTGTGCAGCTTATGCGGCTTGTATAGTTTTGTGTTCATGTAATTATTAGTTCTATATTGCCTATTTGTAATCTCTCTTCTCTCCACCATTCTATAAAAGGGAGGTCATACCTTTGTAATAGACATCTTTTTGGATAATAAAAATTTTGTTACTCCAATTTTTCAGTCTCTTGTTTTCTGTTTGCACAGAAAGGACGAAGTTCGAAAACTTGCAGACCGCTAAAAAACATGAGGGGGCAGGCCCTGGCGATGTCGTGACCCATTGCGGGAGAAGGGCGAACCTTCGATCGCAGGTAGAGAGGCCACAAGGGCTAGGAGCACCGAAGAAATGGCGAAGTTCGCAAACTTGCTGACCGTTGGAGAACGCGAGGGGGGGAGGCCTTGGCAGCGTCGTGACCCATTGCATGAGAAGGGGGGAACCTTCGATTGCAAATAGAGAGGTCACAAGGGATGGGGCCATGAAGAAATGGCAAATTTCATAAACTTGCATACCGCTGGCGAAAGCAAGGGTGGCAGGCCCTGGCGGCATTGTGACCCACTATGGGAGAAGGGAGGACCTTCGATCGCAGGCAGAGAGGCCACAAGGGCTAGAGGTCTTGAAGAAACGACGAAGTTTGGAAAATTACAGACCACTGGCGAATGTGAGGGGGGTAGGCCCTGGCGATGCCGTGACCCACTGCGTTAGAAGGGTAAACCTTCGATTGCAGGCAGAGAGGCCACAATGGTTTGGGGCCCTGAAGAAATGACGAAGTTCAAAAACTTGCGGACCGCTAGCGAAAACGAGGGGGGTAGACCTTGACAACGTCATGACCCATTGTGGGAGAAGGGTGAACCTTTGATCGCAGAAAAAGAGGTCACAAGGGCTGGGGAACCTGAAGAAACGATGAAGTTCAGAAACTTTCAGACCAATGATTAACGTAAGGGGGCAGGCTCTTGAATTGCCATGACCCACTGCGGGAGAAGGGCAAACCTTTGATCACAGGCAGAGATGCCACAACGGAATGGGAGCCCTTAGGAGAGTCAGGGGAAAATCCCGACGTAATCTTTTACTTGAAGAGATACTCGATCCACGACGGTGAGGAGCCTGTGAGGCAGTGATGACGAAGAGCTGACATCATTGCTGGCTCCTGAGCTTGAGGTCTAGCGTGAGCTTTTGGCACTAGTTGCTGATGCGCCCTGCAATAACAATATTTAAAGTGGACAAATATATTGCATTTAACAGAGATAAAAGATAGTTTGTGCACAAGCAGATGCTTGCGACTTTATAAGGTTCATTGTATGTTTTTGAAACAAAAACACGAAAATAAAACTAGTTCGACGAATGTAAAATTGTTGGACATTTACGCCCAATTCATGTTTCCTTTCTGAAACCAGAGCCTCTAGGGTCATCCAGAACCACTTGATCCGTGCACGCTGATGATAGCTGTGCGAGGGTAGATGAATGTTCCTTTCCTAGGATGAAGTTGTTAAAGATAGTATATCCTAACAATGCCTACTCCGGTGGGTGTAACAAACTTCATGGCGAGATGAGGAATTGAGGATATATCTCTGAACGTGGACTAGAGTGGTCAGCCGAAGATAGTGTTATAAGGAGATTCTGAATCCACTACCACGAACTGAACCTGATGTGTTACCTGTCGCGATAATTCTCCCAAAGTGACCGGGAGTGTGATCGTTCCTTCGATCTGGGCTGGCCCTCCACTGAAACCGTAAATCGGGCTCGCGACCGGCTACAACTTCTCTTTGTAAATCTGCATTCCATGGAAGGCTGGCATGAATAGAACATTTACCGAGCTTTTATTATCGACCAATATCCATTTGGCGCGGAAGGCAGGATTCCCGGTTTCCGTAGTGATGACCAACAGGTCTTAGTGGGGTACAGGCAGTACTTTTAGATCTTCTTCTCAAAACTAATCTTCTCTAGGGACTAGACGTTCTGTCCCTACTGCGCGATAGAATTTATGATAAGGAAGGAGGAGCCGGCTATGGTTTCTACCGTTCCAACCACTTGTCGTGCCAGTTGTGCTTCTTGACATGTGGGCAGCTGCTCCCTTCTTTGTTGAGATTGGCGATTTCCTGTCTGATCCTGCAGGAATCTGCCTAGGATGCCCGGTTGAACGAGTCTTTTGATCTTGTCCTTGAGTCTTACACACTCATCGGTGGAATGTCCCATTCCTTTATGGAACTCGCAGTACTTGCTATGATCTCCCCTCCAGATGAGAGCTTCCCGTGGCTTTCATAATGTTGGTTCATCTCAGATGGCATATGTACAAACTCGCATCCGGCGAGTGGGTTGGTGAGAGCCCCGACTAACCGATTTAGACCGCCCAAGCCCCAGGAGAGCTCGACAGGGAAATATGTAGGCCCGAGCAGAGCATGCCAAGCTCAACTTCCGCCGGGTCGAGCTCGGAGTTTACAGAGCCGAGCATACTGAGTCCAGCAGTCGTCGGGCTGAGCTCGGATTTCATCGAGCCGAGCACGATGAATGGGGGTTGGACGTCAGGAGAACAGAGCCGGACAAGCCCGTATTCTCCTGATACCAAGGAGGGGAGGCGGGCGCGAGCTCCGTCGGGCACTCCCCCCTCCTGGGCGAGCAAAGGCTTCAGAGGGTTGTTCCCTCAGGCCCATACTGTGTTATTACCGCGTTGGCCCCACTGGCCTGCCTATAGCCAGTTAGAACAATGGAGTTATGTTGTTGGCAGACCCAGTTGGGATGCATATAGCTGTTCAGAACAGCGAGATTCAGCTATTTGCATGTCGTTTGTAGAATCCTATAAATAGGGCCCAAGGGGTATCTCAGAAAGACATGCTCACTTGTGCCCGGTATCCTAGAGCTTTCTGAGATACCTTAGCTTCAGCACTTGGCTAAGGAGGGAAAGCGCTCTAAGAACTTTCGGGTGTGTGGAGGGACCTCCGTGCTGGAGCCTTGGGTCTGTCCCTAGTTCTTCTTCCTTGGTTTTTTTGGGCTCGCAGGAGAGAAGTAAGTGTGTGATCACCCCTTCCCCTAGGGTGGACTCCTTGAGACCGACTTTTCGGTTTCAACATTTTGGTACGGTGAGCGTGTAGCGTGATCAGCAAAGAAAATCTTCTATAAGTTTGATGGATGGAGATGAAGGATGAGGTTCGGGCGGGGCAACCTCGCTTCCCCATCCCGCAGTGGCAGGGATGTCCGTAGAGCTCAGAGAGGAAGTGCTTGGGCTCGTTAGGGTCGCACTCGGCATGCGGGCTGAGAGTACGATGCCGGAAGTTCCTGTGGTCGCTACCCCAGCCTTGGTCGACGACGCACCCATTCGGCGGGTCGGGAAGGAGGTCACATGCGGAGGTGAGCGCGAGCTGCGGGGGCGAGATCTGTTCCCGGGCTCGGCAGGCGAGTACCACTTTGGCGAGATGGCATGAGGGGAGTTCCCAGCTCGCCCGGCCGAGGGGGAAGCCCTTTCATCGAGTTCATTTTTTCTGCCCCAGTCCCAGAGGGGTTCCGGGAGTCGGAGATATCCTATTACACCGGGAAGGGAGATCCGGTCCAGTACGTCCAATGGTTCGAGGACGGTGTTTCGATCTGACAGATGTCGGATGGGTTCGCCCAGGCCCATACTGGTTATGACCCTAGGGCTGAGCCCGAAGGATATTCAACACCCGTCGTCAGGCTTTTACCTAGCTGATTGGCCCAGTGGTAGCACTCAGGAGTGGAAAGTGTTCTAAGTATTCTCGCTCTGGGGTTAGGTCTCGATGCTCCCACTGCCAGGCTTCTACCTAGCTGGCAGGGCTGGGGTCTCGATGGACGTCGTTATGACCCTGAGGCTGAGCCTAGAGGATGTTCAACACCTGCCATCAGTCTTTCACCTAGCTGATTGACCCGGTGGTAGCACCCGGGAGTGGAAAGTGTTCTAAGTATTCTTGCTCCGGGGTTAGGTCTCGATGCTCCTGCTGTCAGGCTTCTACCTAGCTGGCAGGGCTGGGGTCTCAATGGACATCATTATGACCGTGGGGATGAGCCCGGAGGATGTTCAACACCCGCTGTCAGGCTTTCACCTAGCTGATTGGCCCGGTGGTAGCACCAGGGAGTGGAAAGTGTTCTAAGTATTTTCGCTCTGGGGTTAGGTCTCGATGCTCCCGCTACCAGGTTTCTACCTAGCTAGCAGGTCTTGGGTCTCGATGGATGTCGTTATGACCCTAGGGCTAAGCCCGGAGGATGTTCAATACCCACAGTCAGGCTTTCACCTAGCTGATTGGCCCGGTGGTAGCACCCAGGAGTGGAAAGTGTTCTAAGTATTCTCGCTCTGGGGTTAGATCTCGATATTCCCGCTGCCAGGCTTCTACCTAGCTGGAAGGGTTGGGGTCTCGATGGACATTGTTATGACCCTGGGGCTGAGCCCGGAGGATGTTCAACACCCGTCGTCAGGTTTTCACCTAGCTGATTGGCCCGGTGGTAGCACCCTGGAGTGGAAAGTGTTCTAATTATTCTCGCTCTGGGGTTAGGTCTTGATGCTCCCGTTGTCAGGCTTTTACCTAGCTGGCAGGGCTAGGGTCTCGATGGACGTCGTTATGACCCTAGGGCTGAGCCTAGAGGATATTCAACACCCGCCGTCAGACTTTCACCTAGGTTATTGGCCCGGTGGTAGCACCCGGGAGCGGAAAGTGCTCTAAGTATTCTTGCTCTGGGGTTAGGTCTTGATGCTCCTGCTACCAGGCTTCTACCTAGATGGTAGGGCTGGGGTTTCGATGGACGTCGTTATGACCCTGGGGCTGAGCCTAGAGGACGTTCAACGCCCGTCATCAGGCTCTCACCTAGCCGATGGGCTCGGTGGTAGAGCCCGGAGTTTGGGAGATAAGAGAAAGAGGGGCACAGCTCGCCCGCGAGCTGAGTACTCTCGGGCGAGCTGAGTGCCCGCATGCGAGCTGAACGTCCGCGAGCGAGCTCGAAGCCCCCGCACCCGACCAAACGGCCGGAGCTCAGGATCTCATCGCGAGCATGCGTCCTAACTCAGGTGTATTCTAACGATGAGGTCGATCTTAACGAGATTGCCCAAGATAGAAGGATCACAGGCAATTACATCACAACAAGCAAGTTCAAGAAAAAAGAAGATAGAAAAAATTATGCAAATTTCATTCTTTAATAATATCGCAGACATAAAAGAAAGCTCGCCTCGGCGAGTTTACAAAAAAAGGGGGGAAGGAAATTACATGGGTGTACTCGGTCAACTCTCGCCTTCCTCCCCCGACGTGTGGCCTGCCTCGCCCCCATGCCGCTGGCCCTTGTCCATCTCCTCGAAAAGCGAGGCGAAGCTGTCTTCTTTCTCGACGGGCGGGCTCGGCGGGAATAAACTTGGCAGAAGGTCTCGAACTGCAACCTCCTCGCAGCCTTCCTCTAGTACCCCCGAACCCCTCATGACATCCAGAAGACACTCTGTAACATCCTATTTCCTACTAGACCCCTAAACTTAGATTAGAGTAGGATATGTTGTGGATGAGTGAGGTTAGGCTTGGTTTGACCCATGGAGTTAGGGTGGATTTACATAGGGCCCACTATAGGAATCGAGTCAAATCAGGTCAAACTAGCCTAAAATGGAATCAAAGGTACACATTGGCCCCACCACTATGCCCCTAGCCCTAAAAAGCAATCTAAGTGAACCAAAAGCCACATTATTGGGTAAACCATTGACCCAAGTTGACTCAAGTCAATCATAACCCTAATTTGGTCAAATCCACAGATATAGGCCCAATTAGGCCAAGTGGGCATCACCATGGCCCAACCCATGTTCGGTGATGCCATAGGGCTCATGATCATCAAGTGGGGTCAACCCACTCATCAAGTTGACCAGGTCAACCCTAAATGTCAAATTGGTCAACCTTAGGCCTATTTAAGTAAATTTAAAGATCAAGTTCATTCCTAATGGGCTAAGGCCTTGAGCCATAGCCTAACCCATGTTAGGTGATGACATGGGGTTCATGACCATCAAGTGGGGCCAGTCCACTCATCAAGTTGACCAAGTCAACCCTTAAAGTCAACTTGGTCAATATAAGGCCTAAAGAGAGAAAATGAAAGTCAAGCTCATTTCCAATGGGCTAAGCCCATAAACCAAGGCCCATGACCAGCCTTAATGGTTAATGACAGCCCCTACCCCCCTGAAATTGGAGAGAGATTGCATGCAAGGGGGTAGTTTTGGATATTTGGGGAAAGAGAGGAGAGAGAAGAGAGGGAAAGAGGGTATAGAGGCCACTTGGCCCTCCTCCTCCCTCCCAAAGCTCAGTTCTGAACTTAGGATAAGTTCCCCAGCAAAATTCTAGCAAAGGGTGTGCCACTTGGAGCCAAGGAGGAGCATCCAAGGTGGTGGCCGAAATTCTCATTGATGGCATCTACCTATACAGACACCCCACCCCCATTTTTACCTCACCATAACCTTTAGAAGGCAGAGAGGAGTGGAATTTGATATCTGTATCGAAGCTTTTGGTGGAGAAACGAGTTCGGGAGCAAGCTCGTCGGAGAGGAGAAATTCCATGGCCAACCACCGCCGCCGCCGCCGCCGGTCTCCGATTAAGGTCCGTTTCTCCTCCTCTCCCCTTGTGCTAGCTTCCTAGATCATTTAGGAGAGATTTCGAGCTCAATTGAGCTTGGATCCATGTGAGGTGTGGGAGAAAATCCATGGTTTTTAATGGAGCTCGGGTTCACCGGAAACCACCTCCTCCGGCGGCCAAGTCGCCTCCAAACGTTAGCCCCTACCTCAACGGAGGTGGTGGCGGTGGTGGCCGACCGGGGAGATGGCCGGATGGCCGGGAAACACCAAGAGGAGCTGCTATAGGCGGGATGAATCTGGAGTGTTGGCCAGTTGGAGAAGATGATGGGATGCCATCCATTCTAATCAAATTAAACTATAGTGTTATATAAATGTCATTAAATTTCTGTCACATTTTATACAGAACTTTGCATGTTAAATATAGACCCCTTAGAAGCAATTTCAGAACTAGTAACCAACATAACATTTGTAGATCTATGTCTTAACTTTCATTTGCCACCCTAAAGTTTAAATTTGGAACAGTATAACTCCCTGTAGGGCTGTTCTATTAGGACTGGTCCTAGGCTAAGGCAGAAATTCAAATGCATGCCCATGCCAAACTAGATGTCCAAATGACCCAAGATTTTGGGAATGTGCTTAACTATGGTATATCTAGCCCCTACCAAAAATTGAAAATTTTGAAAATATGTTTCTATAGTATTTGTCATAATACACAAAATTAAATAAATGAAATAATTGGAGTAATATGACTCCAAATGGCCCCAAATTTTGGTAGCATGTCCTTGGGTACTATAAATGTGCATTATAAATATTTCAGCACATTTGGACCACTGCATGTTGGATGAACCCACTTGCATGTGTTGGCTATACATAGGCTTGGGGTGCAAATAGCCAATTTTGATATATTGTGTATTAAGCCTATTTAGAACATCTAAAAATCATGATATGGATTTCAGAGGCTCATTAGGGTTAATTATACCACTCCTTGCAATAATGGGATTTTTGGAAGCAAAAATCCCATTATTTGGAATTTTTGAAATAATTGTACTTTTGAAAAATTAATGTGAAAATAGGCTTATCATTGAGATAGAATCCCCAATTTTTGTCAAGGTCAAAATAAAGGCATTTTTTAACTCTTGAAAATTTTTATGTCACTGTTTGATGAATTTTAATAGGAGTTATGTAGAAATTACCATTTTTCCCTTACTATACTTAATTAGAAAATTGATGAAAATATCCAGTAGAAAATTTTGGGAAAATCCCTGATAATATATCTAAGTATGAATAACCTAGTAAAACTTTCTCAACATTTTTGGATGACTCAATAATATTTAAAACTCCATAATGGCATTTTGGTAATTTAATAGAAATAGAATTTTGTAGGCCTTTACACTATGAATGATTATGAACATCTGCTTTTAGTAATATTTCATCATTATACTTGGCCTGAAATTTTCTGAGAATTTTTAGTAGAGTCATTTCTATACTTCCTTTAGAAAATAGCATTTTTATGGATTTTGTATTAAATAAGAATTAAATGGAATCCTTGTTAGGAAAATTGTGACATTTGGCAGACATGATTATTTTACCAAATTATAAATCATGAAAATTTCTTAGGTCAGTGGGATCATTAATTATAGTACTTCATGTTTTAAATGGCCTAGGAAATTAAATAAACGATTTAATTTAATGGTTTAAATAATTTAGAAAATAGTGAAATTTATCTTGGTCAACATATAGGTCCATACAATCCTAGGATAAATAGATTGGGGCATATGGCCAAGTAAATTAGAAGTCATACTCCGGGGTGGTATTAGGTCATGGGCTGCGAATAGTACTTTTTACATATACTACTAGGACCTCAGGGGATTAAATTAACTATTGAGGTAAAAATTAGTATTGGGAGAATAAACCCCGGTTGGTCCCCTATAGGTTACTTCTTGGATACGAATGGTGGAGTGCAAAACTCTAAGGACAGTGGTTAAAATGGTGATCGACGGAAGACCGTCGATTTCCTAGTAATACCTCAAGTCATTAGAATTGTTTCAGAGTAATAATGAGAGATGGGGGTAAATTATGGGTAGTCATTCACTAAAGTAAATATCTTTGAGAAAGGGAGCTTTGGGCATCATCCCATCGTAGTTCATAGTGCCCCCGAGAACCCTTCATCGGGTATACCCTGGGCAGTCCTAGGATTAACCTTAAATCACCAAGTATAATAACCCGTAGACAAGAGTAGTCTAATAGGTCAAGCATTGTATCATCATTCTCACCCACGTAGGGTTGGAGGGATTCATGGTAACATTCTCACCCGTGTAGGGTTGGAGGGACTCATGACAACATTCTCACCCGTGTTGGGTTAGAGGGACTCATGGTAACATTCTCACCCGTATAGGGTTGGAGGGATTTGTAGTACATTCTCACCCGTGTAGGGTTGGAGGGATTCAGGACAGGTTGGTCCTGTGAGCTGGATGCTCGAATTGTAATACCTTGCATGTGCATAAACAAACTAGTGGCAGGTCATGCGGTACTGGGCCAATCGGCACACCGATGGCAGTACGGTGACTCAGGCGGGTGTGTGGGTTTGAGGGGCCAGTAGGTTGTTTTTACTACGGTCAGGTGGACAATCCCCGAAAATGCACACCCGACCCAACAAGACTGACGGGTAGTCAGTAATTAGTACGCAAGACTCTAGAGTGCACCTAGGACGTGTGCAGAGGCGTATGGGTGGTCTAGGTTTGGTAGTGTGCATACCTGCCTAGGAGTGGAGACGCCCGCTCCACTGCTGCCATAGCCACAAAGGTGGTACCAGAGAGTGATGCTAGCTCCAAAAAGCGGGAACTAAAGTTCTGTGATCACAGAGTCATGGTGTGTGAGTTGCACTTGTCTGTTGCACAATTTGCATCATAACATTCATTCATATTAGGGCATACACTTCATAGATCATTATCATATAAATTAATATGGGCTATTTTATACGATAAGTTTATATTACCTGGAAACCTTAACATATAAATTTGTATGAGCATTTTTATAAGTTAAGGTACGTGTTGTAATGTTAGCTAGTTTTATCTACCTGCTCTTACTTTCAGTTTTACCTACTTGTTCTTACTTTCATTTCTTTCTTTACTTGTACAGTACTTTCTTACCTTACTTGTACTTATACATAAAACTACTAGAGTAGAACTAATATACATACTTGTTAGTTAGCTCATGTCACCTGCTTCTCTTTTGATACCCCTTGTTGTCCCCCGCTTCGTCCTCCTGCACGGTGCCTAGGAGTCACGGGGGCGAGGCGAGGACAAAATGGCTTAGTCTTTATGACTAACGGTCGGTTGTGGCCGTATCATCTTAGGAACTTGAGGAGACGAACCAACACGACGTGGTGCCAGGATGTGAGGAGATGATATCACCTACTACAACAGCAGAGTTACCTCGGGTGGGACGAGTACGAGGATAGTGTTAGCTTCCACATTTGGTTTTGTGAGAGAGTGTTTGATTATCGTGTACAGGGCATAAGCCATTTTTACTCTTTTGTACTCATTTGGACTGGTTGTACTTTCATTCATCTATATGATATGTACTGTGACTGTGGACTCGTTGTGGTTTTTACACACTGCTTTTACTTCTATTTCTCAATTGGCCGAACAGATTTATGATCGTACTAGCCGGCAGGATTGGCGTCTTGCGGTGTCGTCTAACCCGTGAGTTAGTGTCACCGTAAGGCGGAGGTTCTGGGCATAAGACCGGGAGCCTCCTTGGCAAGGGGGAGGGGTCTTATACACTCAGCAGACTCGATCGAGTTGACTCGCAGCCGCTCCATGACCATCTTTTCACTGAAAACCCGCGGCCTCTGATTGGGATATGGGGGACCGCCACCACCCTTTGGGAGAAAAATCTCTGCCTGCCGAAGGAGCTCGCTATTGAGCCCCCTGGTTCTGCTCCTTTAACTGCCCCACCTTTGTCACAACCCGCATTTTTCTCACTATTTATTAAATCAGAGTAAGAGAAAATCCACGCGCTGTGATGCCACGTCGAGCAGGGGATAACTGCCGACGTTCAGGCGACACTCCAAATCCTTTCAAATCATGACTTATTTGATTATAAAAAACTTGATTTATTTATTGGCCGTATCCCTCGGCTCAGTGGACCAAAGAGTCCACGGTTTCAAAACTGATTTTTATACGTAGCGGAAGATACTTCATTTACGTCAACATCCTAAATGAGCGCATAAGTGATCCCGGAGAGCCCTTACGCTGAACCAGAACTCTAGTTTTAATTTATACATATATAGGAAAATTCATTTGTTATACGTAATTAAGAAAGTACGCTAAGTGAGTTCTTTTTAGAAATCATGCTGATCATATGCTTATACATAATATAGTTTTACTTTTAGCTTTTAAAGTAACTAGCAACCTAGCATAAAACTTCCCAGAGCAAATAGACTATCTCCCAGAAAGGGTAGCAGTAAGAAGAAAACATATCTAGTACAAAAAGGTAAAACTACCAGGGGCGCCAACAGCTGACACGAACCCACTGGCAAGTATGTATGTCTGTAGAAAGTGCAGTAAAACTACCTCACAATGACTCAAGAGAGTCTCAACAGGCAACAAAAGGACCTCCAACAGCACCACAGCAACAACCACCTACTGGCTACCGCCCAGAACCTGAGGCGTTCAGAAGAAAATAGAACACCTCAGAGCAAGGAATGCAAGTGCTAAAAAGGAGTAAGGTAAAAGCAGGTAAAGTAAAGTAAATGGAGTACAACTAGAGTAAAAACAACAATGCCCCAGGAAGGGCGAAAAGCAAACCTGCACCAAGTGCGGGTAAACAGCAACTACTCTGCCTAAAAACCTGCAGAGTCAACATGGCCATGATGCCAAAAAAAAATGCTGCAACACCTACGGAAGAAACGTCTAACATCCTAAATTGTGAGAGGCGGCGGCAGTAGCAAAAACAAGAAACTTGGAATCAGGTTGAAAGCGTTCCAAATCGCCCAACCACTAATTCCGAGTCAACAAATTGCTCAAGGTTGACACGTGAAGGCACAAAGGACCCATCACTCACTTGCCCAGAAAACTACTCGGGTCAAGGTAAAGAGTGTGGTCAAGGCTACATCACGCCACACAACCCCTAAAAGAGCCATCCACCACCACTACTGACCACAACCCACGATTCGGCCTTCGAAAAGTAACAGCCGACAAGGGACTCTCGATACACGAGCAAAACACTCGGGGAGAAATCAACGCTAAGGGATTAGTCGTTGCGATTACGCAACGCCGCTGCGAGTGAGTACACTCACTCGATCCTAAGCCTAGCGTACGAGCACCGACATCGGGTCGCACGATTAACAGACGCACGACCATAGGCCGTGCGTGCACCATTACACCTAAACGCCTCGATTAGGCAAACTAGGAAAAATCCCAAACCCTAGACCTACACCTAGGCCTAACATAAACCCAACCCGACGCTAACCCACATCAACGCTACACACCTACCGCGACGCCGTCCTAAATCGGAAGCTACTAGCGGGAGGGTAGAAATCCTAATTTTTTTCTAGCGCGATTCAATAGGGATTAGGGTTAGGAGAAATTCAATTATCAATTTCAATATGCACGACTAAAAGAAATTATCAAGGAATTGAACAAAAAGGGAGGCCAAACGGCGAAAAGAGGGGAAGCACTTGCCTCGCTAAATCACCAAAAATTTCGCCGGCACAACGGCGCTATGGCGGACGCCCAAGAGCACGAAAAGCTCCAATCACTCCAACCAACCTAAGATTGCATTCTATCAACACAAGGAGCGAAAAACAAACCACATCCATTCCAATTACCTCGGGAGGGAGATCGCGCCTAGGGGAATCCGGATCCGGCCAGCTCAGTTGGTGATGAGATTCGGTGAAAGGAATTCTTATCAAGGTCTTGGGTTCGAAACCCCTTGGCAACAACCTACCGCGGTGAAAAACAGTCGCGGAGATTTGTGTTGGGGTGTACTGGGCCTGCAGGCCTTGATGTGTAGGCTTACTGCCAGTGGGCCACGGGGCGAGACAAGCTGCGGCCTCTGAGCTCAAAACCGGGACACTGGTAGGCCGGCGAGGCCTGGTCTAAATGGGCCAGGGTCGTTACAAAAAAGTGCACTTTTTTGTAACGACCCTGGCCCATTTAGACCAGGCCTCGCCGGCCTACCAGTGTCCCGGTTTTGAGCTCAGAGGCCGCAGCTTGTCTCGCCCCGTGGCCCACTGGCAGTAAGCCTACACATCAAGGCCTGCAGGCCCAGTACACCCCAACACAAATCTCCGCGACTGTTTTTCACCGCGGTAGGTTGTTGCCAAGGGGTTTCGAACCCAAGACCTTGATAAGAATTCCTTTCACCGAATCTCATCACCAACTGAGCTGCAGCTCAGTTGGTGATGAGATTCGGTGAAAGGAATTCTTATCAAGGTCTTGGGTTTGAAACCCCTTGGCAACAACCTACCGCGGTGAAAAACAGTCGCGGAGATTTGTGTTGGGGTGTACTGGGCCTGCAGGCCTTGATGTGTAGGCTTACTGCCAGTGGGCCACGGGGCGAGACAAGCTGCGGCCTCTGAGCTCAAAACCGGGACACTGGTAGGCCGGCGAGGCCTGGTCTAAATGGGCCAGGGTCGTTACAACCTTGGCCTCTAGCTGGGTAGCGCGAGCTTCTTGTTTGGCAGCATGAGCCTCTTGCTCGCTGAAGCGAGAATTCTGCTCAGCAAGGCGAGCTCGCAGCTGGGCGACCTCCTCCTCCAACCAGGTGGCGTTGGTCTGCAGTTTGCCTATGGCCTCGGCATCCTGTGAATCGAAAACTGAGAGTGTTGTTGCAAAAAGTACAAGTGAAAACAGAAAGAGGCGGCCAATACTTACCAGCTCGCCTGCAACCCTTGTAAGTAGACCCTCGGCGATGCCGCACCGTCTCTCCGTGTCGGCGGCTTTGTCCTTCACCACGTCGCACTCCTTTTCGGTTTTTAGTAGGAGCTGGCTAAGGTTGAAGCCGCGGCGCACCATCATGTGATGCAGTTCCAAGGACCGCATATAGGACCGCATATGGGCCGCATACCCTCGTGATCCAGCTGGCGAGGGGTCATGCGTTTGTAAGCCTCAGCGCCGTCACGACCAAAAAGGCTGAAGCCAAGCGCATATGCGTGGCCAGTGGGAGGTTGGCGAGCACCCCAAGAAGGGTGGCGAGTGGAGATAGAGACCCGATGAGTCTGCTCATCCCACTTAACCATCAGCTCGCCAGTCGAGTCCTTGCACTCCCCCCCCATGACAAAAAGGGGGTGGTCCTTGGGTATGCCCAGCTCGCGGGGCGCGATCTCCTTAGCGGCATCCGGGGGGGGAGGGCTCGCACCCCCTTTGATCCTTTCCCGTTATCTCTTATAGCGGGCTCTCCGACGAGGCGTCGGAAGAGGTCGCAGGCGAGTCCATATATGCGGGGAACAGCCTTTTCACCACCCTGGTCCTCTTCTTCTGAGCCGGGGGCCGATGAGGCGGGCATGACCCCTCGGTGTTCAACTGCCTCTTGCTGGAGGAGGGCTGGGGCGCCACCTGTTCGTCTCGGCAATCCATCTCGATCGCCCGGGCGAGCTGGAGCGGGTCAGAGTAATGCCCAGAATCCGTAAAAGGCAGGTTCTCGGGGATGAGCCGCTCCCCTGCAGGAAAAAACTTAGTCAAAATTTTGTTATTATTTCTATCGAGCCCAGCGAAAAAAGGAATCGAGGCATATCTTCACCGGAGAGGATGGGCAGGAGAGAGTCGAGGCCTCGGCGGAGGTAGGAGACCTCAAAATCCTTGAGGAGGAAGAATTTATGGAGCTCGGCGTCATTACCAGATACTTAGGGGGGCGGTATACCTCCTCGACCTTCTGATGGGGGTAAAAGGGGATGCTGCCGAGATCTCCCTTGATGAAGATGATCTTGGACATCTAGTTATGATTTTTGTTCGCGACCTCGTGAACCTTTATGGAAGAGCCGCCGAGGTAGGCGACACCGTCGGGAGTGGCTTTGTAAGAGAACAACTTCCGGAAGACCGTCAGGTTGAACTCTATGCGCTCCCGGTGGAGGTAGCAAGCGAACGCGACCATCATAGCGAGGTCGTTCGGGTTAAGCTGCGCGGGCACCGTGCTGTAGTACTTCAGCATCTGGCGGATTTCCGTCCAGAGAGGCAGACGCAACCCCACCTCGAAATGCGAGATGGGGAAAGCGAGTTCTTCCTGGTAAAAGGAGTTGATGGCCTCATGGTCTGCTGGGAGGCGAGTCGTGAAGCCCGAGGGAACGAAGCCATCCACGCACTCGGAGAGCTCTTCCGCGTTGTATTCCCCTTGAAGAAGCAGTGCTCGTCGAAGTGCCGAGCACATTTGGTCCGCCCGTCAGAATCGGGGTTCCCCTTACCCATGCCTACCGAAACTAAAAGCGCGAGCACCGGGGATAGTATAAGTAAGGGGGAAAAGTACTGAGGCAATAAAGGCGTGACAGGGGTTGGTAGGGAGACCTATTTATATAAAGTGAGATTTGAGACCGAATCGGTTGGTCAGTCCGACTCGCCTACCCCAGCTCGCCGCCTCCAGCTCGCCGACCGTCGCGAGCTAGCCTTGTGCTATGGCGAGATGAGACTGATGGGACGCTGATTGTTATATTTAAAGATATTAATAATGATAGAAAAATTATCCAAATAATTACAGACAGGATCCAAATAAGGCCCAAAGCAGAAATGAAAAAACCCCCGACATGCGCGGACCAGGGGAGAATGGGGGAGAGTACCGGTAGGCCCATCATGGGAGCCATCTCTAGTTACCCCGGTCTCGCGACCCTATCTCCGTAGGTCGTTGTGCGCGGAGTTTGCAGAGTCGCCCCAGATTCCTGTGAACGATCTGAAGGTTCTCGTCGATCTCATCTAGGAGCATGGAGAAGACGCCGCCTCAAATGCCGAGTTGACCCTCGTCGTGTCCGCAAGCCGCATGCAATCCCGTTGTAGCATGTTGTTGTCTCTCCGCACCTCGTGGAGCTCGTGCACCAGCTACTTGAGAACCAGCTGTTCTCGCCTCGACCATTTGAGGCCCTCCAGCTCGGAGTCCAGGAAGGCGTCCAGAGTGCGTGGAGAAGGGAGGGGCGAGTATCGAACCTGGCCCGTGGATTCGTCGGCCTCAGATTCCACAGAGAGGTCTGCGTGAACAGTTGAAGGCAGCATTAAATGAAGCGGGCGAGCACCGCCGAAGCCGAGAAGGATTTGGGGAAGTCGAAAACCTACCGTGCAAACTCGACTCCTCCGGGTTGACGATAGGAGGAGGATGGCCTAAAACCTTGCCACGACCATGCCAGGGAGCCTCCGGAGAGATGCGGATACAGCCAGGGGTGGGGATGACCTCAGTACCTCCCCCCGTAGGTGTAGGGGCAAGAGGTTGCTGTGAAGAAGGGCGAGCCGGCGACCTCGGCTTCCGCGAGTCAAGTCCAGTGGCCCCGAAGGAGGGGGTGAGGCCCGCAGGCATGCATCGGAAGCCCGATTCTACGGACTGTCGAGAGGATTCTTGGCTCGTGGTGTGGATATCTCACCGTTATGTCCTCGACTGGTCTGGTCGGCGGAAAGTACAATGACATCTTTGTCCTTGGGTTCAGGAGTCAGCTGAGTGGAGGAACCAGCCCCGTTATTCAGGGCTGTCTTAAGTTCATTATAGATGGGCTCGACATCTTTGGGGAGAGGCTTCGCCTTTTTGGCCGAACTAAACTTGTCAAAGTTATAAGGCGGGGCGCTGAGGTCGGTCAAGCCGGCGATGCGAGCTGCAGCCTCCTCGTGTGATCGCGCCACTCGCTCTAGAACCTCTTGGGGAAGCGGCATCTTGACAAGGCTTGAGTAAGGAGAATTTCAAAGGTCAGCCAGGTATACAGCCGCATGTATATATAGCCGCTGGTGGCCCCCACCAAAATATTCTTTTGGGCTCCCGTCGCACTCACCGAATCCTGTGGGGTTGGATGTTTCTTTCCGAGCTTTTCCTAACCTCGCAAAGAGCGGGGATTGTGTACAACCTCGTATCCAGTGAGTGGCTTGACGGGAGCCCCGGCTTACCGGTTTAGACTGCCTAAGCCCTAGGCGAGCTCATAAAGGAAATATGTAGGCCCGAGCCGAGCATGCTGAGCTTAAATTCTGCCGGGTCGAGCTCGGAGTTTGCCGAGCCGAGCATGTCAATTCCAGCAGTCGTCGGGCCGAGCAAGGAGTTCCTAGAGCCGAGCACGATGAATGGGGGTTGTATGTTAGGCGAATAGAGCCGGTCGAGCCCGTATTCGCCCGAGACCAAGGAGGGGAGGCGGGCGCGAGCTCCGCCGGGCACTCCCCCCTCCAGGGCGAGCAGAGGATTCAGAGGGTTGTTTGCCCAGGCCCATACTGAGTCTTTACCGCATTGCCCCCGCTGGCCTGCCCATAGCCAGTTAGAACAACGGAGTTACCCTTTTGGCAGTCCCAGTTGGGCTGCACATAATTGTTCAGAACAACGGGATTCGGTTATTTGCAGACCGTTTGTAGAATCCTATAAATAGGGCCCAAGGGATATCTCAGAAAGGCATGCTCACTTGTGCCCGGTCTCCTAGCGCTTTCTGAGATGCCTTAGCTTCAGCACTTGGCTAAGGAGGGGAAGCGCTCTAAGAACTTCCGGGTGTGTGGAGGGACATCCATGCTGGAGCCTTGGGTCTATCCCTAGTTCTTCTTCTTTAGTTTTTTTGGGCTCGCAGAAGAGAAGTAAGTGTGCAATCACCCCTTCCCCAAGGGTGGACTCCTCGAGACCGACTTTTCGGTTTCAACAGCGTAGAGTACATTTGTGCATGAGGTATTAAGTGGTGCGTACTCCTGGTACCGCTTAGGTGGGGGATCCTCGCGACGATCCCATTGGCGGAAGTTCTCCATGCGTTCTTCCTAACGCCCTGAGATAGGTTCCTCTCTCTTCCTATTGGTTCCTCCTTCAAACTCTTTCCGATGTGCTTCAATCGCTTCATCGACCACAATCTAGGCTTCTACTCAGTGTAGCAGGTCCGGATAACTGGGGATTGTTTCTTTCATTAAGGCAGAATAGAACCCTCCTGGCCGGAGCCCCACAAGGAAGACTTCACGCAAGAGCTCCGGGTCCACCCCCGAGATCTGCCCGGCTTCCGTAGTGAACCATTGGAAGAACTCCTTGAGGGGTTCCCCCTTGCTTTGGCAAATTTCGGAGAGATCAGATGGGTACTTCGTGATGCGGCATTTTGCTATGAACTGGTCCAGGAATTGCTGGGTGAGGTGTGAAAGTTTTGGACGGTCCCATCTCTGAGCGAGTGGTACCAGGTTCTTGTCTGCCCCTTCAAAGTGGTGGGGAAGACCTAACAAACCAGCGAATCAGGCTCATTAAAGATGCGGAGGATCGTGGTGAAATGGTTTACATGCTCTAAGGGATCCTCTGTTCCATCATATGACTCGAAGCTTGGGAGTTTAAAACCCGATAGGACCGAGTGTGCTAGCACTTCTAGCTCTAGTTACAACCCGTTCCTTATCGGGCGGTGAACATGTGCTACCCTATGGCCTACCTTGTCAAACTCTTCTTCAAACAACTCTCTGACTTCTTCTCTGGTCATTCCCTCTGCTACATTCTCGGGGGGGCCTGCCCGCTAGGGGCGACAAAGCAGTCTGTTTTCGGTGGCCCTTGCTTGGCGGATGGGGTGCTCTATACTAGCTTCTTGCGAGGACTCAGAGTCCTCCTCTCCTTTCGCTCTCTGATCGTGAGCTGGTGGCGGGGGTATGTTTTCTGGCTCTAGAACTCTCGCGGGTGCTTGAGCGGCGACGAGGCCTCTAAGATGGGAGAGCACTTCTGCGTGGTGCTACTCCATGCGGGTGAATCTTCCTGCGAGAGCAGTATCGGGTACGCTGGAGAACTCTTCTTGTTATGGCATGTTGACGAGTGAGTGAGATTGGGCGAGGTCGTCGTGCTCCCGAAGAGCCGACCCTCGAGTTGTCCGGGTGCTCCTCCCGGCCATATCCTTTTTTTTCTCTGCTTCTATAATGCAAGGTGCAATTTCTTCCAAATCTTCACTGGACTCCTCGGAACGCTTTCCTACAGAAGGCGTCAAACTGTTGCGGTTTGCGACTGCGCTCCTGATAGACCAGACTAACTAGATCGTCTTAGCACTCGAAAAAGTCAATTACGCAAACAGTCACAGAAATAGATCACAGATGAGACAAGTCTTTTTACGTGGAAAACTCTCTGAATAGGGTGAAAAACTACGGTCGGGACTGTGCCAATATGAACTCCACTAGATCAATTGGGGTTCCATTCATCGGATCTATTGAAGAGATTTTCATATACAATGCTTCTTTTGCAGAACCGAGGGCGATAGGCCGCATCTCCTTACAAATTAAGGGGGAGAGAAAGGGACATCGTTCGGCATGCAGGAGAGCGCTTGCGGGCTTCTGGATGATTGCAGGCTGACTGCAAGACTTGAACTGTGGGTGCTCTGTTGAAGGCTCTCTCTGGATTCTGATGGTTGCGGACGGTGAACGAGCAATTTCCTACGAACCCTGATGTGTGCGGAAGACGTTGAGAACGGACTTTGACTTGGAGGCGAGTGCGGGGGCGACAGACCTTTGTTGTAGCGGCGAACACGGTGGCGTTGGACCTGCAGAGAGAGATAAAACAAGAGAAAAAAAGATAGAGAGAGATCCCGTAGAAATCTGACTTTTTAAGTTGGCCAAATGAGAAGGATTAAGGGTCTATTTAGAGGCTTGGAGAGGGGCGATCCGGTAATCTCCCTTGATAACCACCAGATGGACCAATAAGAAAGCTCAAAAATGATCACAAGGATCACCCCTTTTCGGAAAATACCGGCCCTACCCCTAGGCCTAAAAGAGACCTGTCCGGATCAAGAGATGATCTAGCGGGCCACAGGGGTGGTTATGACCAGTAACCACCCATAACCACCCACTCCTTGGGCGGTTATTGGCTACGACCGCCACCTATGGGGGCGACGGAGGGGGCGACTGGCCCTTTGGGTCCAGTAAAAGCCATCGGTCGGCCTCCTACCGGCCGGCCATGGGAGGCGGCCGGCCCTAGGAGGCCGGGCGAACCTTAGGCCGCCCAAATGGTGGGCGGCCAAAGAGGGAGGCCTGCTCCTTTGGGGTCGGCGCCTCCCAGCCAGCCGGGGAGGAAAGGGGCGGTCGAACCCTTTGGTGTTGGTGCCTCCCCGATTGGCTCGCCTTAAGCGATCGGGGAGATAAGGGGCAGTTGACACCTTGGGGTTCTGCGCCTCTTCGGTTGCCCTTGTGGCGGGCGCGGACGAGGAGAAAATGGCGTCCGGCCCCTTTGGGGCCAACGCCTCCTCGATCGTCCTGCCTTAGGCGGACGGGGAGAGAAGGGGAGGCCGGCCCCTTGGGGGTCGGCGCCTCCTCGGTCACCCTTACAGCGGGCGGCCGAGGTGAAAGGGGCGACCGATGCCGCTATGGCCGTTTTTCGACCGTGAGCAGACCGGTGCGCGGGATCCCAAGTGGTGGTTGGCGATCCCGTGCGCGGGGGTTAGGATCCTATGCGCTGGAGATCGGATCCCGCACGCAGTGGTTACAATTTGGTCTAAGGCGACCATGGCTTGGATCAGATACAGTGATCGCGCGCGAGGCGGTTTGAACCATGGGCGGACCCATGCCTAGATACACCCGGGCACGTGCCCTGGTGTGCTTTCGCGAGATTTAGTTGCGATCTAGGTCATTTTGCAAAAAATAATCCCGTCTCCCCTCTGGCCCTCTCTGTCCCGCCGCTGCCGCCTGCCTGCAAAGCACGAATCCTGTCATCGTCAATCAAGATTCAAGAGTCACTTTCCGCAAGTCCTTCTGGCTTCCACATCTGCCACCCCATAGCCATCGTTGAACCCCTTCCCGCTTCCGCCACCCCGTCGCCATGGGCGGATCTAGAGGGGGCCCCAGGGACACTGGCCCCCCATTATTTTTTTTGAATTATCTAGAAGGACCTATAAAATTAGATATTTGCACACCCGATATTGGCTATTCAGATATTTGCTATAAGCGGGCAAGACGATTTTATTATCGCCTAACTGTCGCTGCCTTTTTCGCGCTCTAATTTTGCCCTAGCCCGATTGTTACTGCTCCGCAGTCCGCCCCGATTTGCTCCCGATCGCTGCTGCTCGGCTGCTCCTGATCGCTGCTGCTCCCGATCGCTGCTTGTCCCGAGTCCGCCTCCTCAAGGACCGCAGTCCACCTCCACAACCTCAAGGTTCTTCTTCTACTTCTTCTTAACCTATCATTTATTACTGCTCCTGTGTGCATAGTTCTTCTTCTTACTGCTGATGTGTGCATAGTTAACTTGACATTTATTAAGTGAACTAGTAGATATTTTTGATTTTTTTAGCTTGGATCTCCATTTTAGCTTTAATTCGTACTACTACTATTACAATCACTTAGCACATGAACTTATTTTATGGTCAGGATGAAGTACTGATTCTGCTAGTAGGGGTGCATATTTGTGCTGAGGACCAGAGGTATACTTTTTGTTTCTCTCTATTTATCTTATTTCTGTTTATATGAATGTTTGTAGGGGTGTTTTGAGGTATTAGTCAGATAAGACTAAATTTTTAAATAAAGCACATCTACAAGCATCTCTTAAATGTTTGAGATATCTCTTGCATCAAGGATTGGCCTTACGTGGTCATGATGAGAGTCAAGACTCACTTAATAAGGGAATTTTTTTTGAACTTCTACAGTGGCTTGCAGATATTGATGAAGAGGTTGGTAGGTATGTTTTGAAAAATGCACCGGGAAACTGTCAATTAACCGCTCCTTCAATTCAAAAAGATATAATCAATGTCCGTGCTAAAGAAACCACCAAAATTATAAATCAAGAGCTTGGTGACGATTACTTTTCAGTTCTAGCCGATGAATCCAGTGACGTGTCACATAAAGAACAACTTGTTCTTTGTCTGTGTTACATTGATAGAAATGGAGCAATAATAGAGCGATTTCTTGGTATTGTGCATGTTTCTGAGACTACTACAATATCAATCAAAGCTTGAATTGAATCTTTGTTAATGGCTCATTCATTGAATTTATTTAAAATCTGTGGACAAGGATATGACGGTGCCAGTAACATGAGTGGTGAGATAAATGAGCTTAAAAGTTTAATTTTGAGGGAAAATCCGAATGCATATTACATTCATTATTTTGCTCATCAACTTCAATTAACACAAATTTCAGTCGCTAAGATAAATGATGATTGTCATTGATTTTTTGAAGCAATTGCAACTTTATTAAATGTGATTGGTGTTTCCTACAAACGAAATGAAATGCTTAGAGAAAGCCAAGTTCAAAAGGTGGTTAAGGCACTAGAAGATGGTGAACTCAAAACTAGATTAGGTTTAAATCAGGAGCTTCGTTTGAGTCGACCTGGATATACTCGTTGGGGATCACATCACAAAACACTAGTGCATATCATTTCATTATATCCTGATATGGTTGCTACACTTGTGAAGATTAGGAGGAGTAAAGCAAATGATCGGGTGAAGGAACAAAGTGTTTTGTTCGCAGTAGAATCTTTTGATTTTATTTTAATGGTTCATGTGATGACCACTATATTTGGGTATACACATGAATTAAATCTCACTTTGCAAAGAAAGGATCAAGATATTGTAAATGCAATGTCTTTTATTAGTTTAACAAAAAACAGCTTCAAACTTTGAGGGATGATTGATGAGACACTCTATTTAAAAAAAAAACTGTGACAAACATGGTATTCATATTCCCAATATGGATGATCGGTATATTCCCCGAAAAAGATCAAGAAGGTTTGTTGAAGACTACACAAATTTGCATCATTATCGGGTTTGAGTTTTCTTAAAGGTTGTCGATCAACAGCTGCCAGAGTTAAACAATCGGTTTGATGAGGTGAGTATAGAGTTGCTTCAATGTATGGCTTATTTGAATCCCGCTAACTTATTTGGTTGTTTTGAAAAAGAAAAAGTGATACGCCTTGCAGAGTTTTATCCTATTGATTTTTCAAGTTTAGAGTTATTTAATTTGAAATTTCAACTCGAGAACTACATTGTTGATATGAGAAGTGATGAGAGATTTGCTAATTTGAATGACCTTAGCCATCTATCTTTGAAGCTTGTTGAAACCGGTAAACATGTTGCTTATCAACAAATCTACAAGCTTTTGAAGTTTGTATTGATTCATCCTGTGGCTACTGCAAGTGTTGAAAGAGTATTCTCAGGCATGAATTATGTGAAAAACAAGTTGCGCAATAGTCTAGATGATCAAATGTTGAATGATTGTCTGGTTACTTTTATTGAGCGATAAACATTTTTGAAAGTTATTGATGACGATGTTATCGACCGTTTTCAAAAAATGAGGGTTCGTCGTGGACAAATATAAAATTTTACTCATGTATTTTGTATTTTTCAAAGTATGTAATTTTGTATGACTTTCTATTATCATGAATTTAATATTGACTTGTTATTTTATTTTTTTTAAAAATTTGTGCCCTCCGATTTCCAAATTCCTGGATCCGCCACGGCCTGTCGCTGCCGTTGAACGGCCCTAACTTCCAGTCTTCCATCGCTCTTAACTTTATGTTGCGACCCGCCGACCGCCGACCGCCGACTGTAAGTGTGAAGTTCCTTATCTCATTTATCTTCTTGTTCCCACTGACTTTCTCTTATTTTCTCACTATTTCTGCTGTGCGTCCAAAGCAAGATTGATTTAGCACAATAAGGAATTGATTTAACTCCTTTTCCGGCTTGATTTCTTCATGTTAACACATTTAAGCTTGTTTGGTGGCATTACCAGTCCAATCACTTCCTGTATTGCAAGCGGTTAAGCGGTTACGATCGCAAGAATCGGACCGTAATTAAGGTCTGGTTCTTGCGGTTGTAACCGCTTGACCGGTGAAAATAAGTCCCCTCAAACGGAGCCTTGGTTAGAAGATTATACTTGCTGATGCCGAGATGCTCAGATGCAGTGACTCTTGTATGTTCATTTAAAGATCATGATTGTTTCCTAATTCCATTTAAATATAATAATTTGTCTTTCTGACTTTGTGGTTTGTAAATCCTAAATTAAATTGATCACGATTGTTTTTCAATTTTGGTGGACGAATCATAAATATTTTGTTTGCGGTGTTCGGGTCGGACTAAAATCCTAGTTCCGCCACTAATTTGAACCCTGACCCTTCACTTCGTTAGTGGGGGAATTGACATTTTGGTGCGCAGCCCTGTTTATATATAAAATGGGTGCCACTTAGGGCTGAGCATATTATTCGAAATTTGAAAATCGTTCGAAAATCGTTCGAAAATTGAGTCGAATCGGAATCGGTTAAAATTGATTTGACTCAATTTGAGTCGATTCAATTTGACTTGAATCTAATTTCGAGTCGATTCCGAGCCACCCCTGAATCGCTCGAAATATGATCGAATCAAATCGAATTAATTAAAAAAAATTGTATTTATTAATATATATTCTTAATTTTAAGATTAAAATAACAAAATTTAAACCTAAATAAAAAAAAATGAAGGCTTTAAAGTGTTTCATTTCCTAAATTTATAGGTTGTCCAATTTTATTTTGACCAAATTAGGAATAAAGCGAAAAATTGTTAAATTTCGAGCCGACTTGATTCGATTTCGAGCCGACTCGATTCGATTTCGAGCCGGCTCGATTCGATTTCGAGCCGACTCGGAATCGAGCCATTTCGAGTCGAGCCGATTCGAAATCAATTTCGATTTCGAGTCGATTTCGAGCCGAGTTCAAGTCGAAAATTTCGATTTCGAGCCGAGCCAAAATCGCTCGAACTCGACTCGATATCAGCCCTAGTGCCACTCCATCAAGATTTAATTACTTAAATGAAAATTATTATTTTTTAATTGATTATATAATATATTAAGTTATTAGATTAAAACAATAAGACAATATAAGTGTTTGACCAAAGTTAAATTTTCTCTTTTAATATAACAAGTGGCATGTCGGGCTCCTCCTCTACGATCAATCGTGATAGCACACCGACTGTAATATACGTGAGGTTTCGTCCCAATCAATATTTTAATATAACTTAAAATAAATAAAACATTTATTAATTAATGTAAAATAATTATATAATATTTTTTGTAAAAAAATTATGAAACTTTTTTGGCATGCATAATGACAGTTTTTCTTGAATAGACCGCTGACATGCATAATGACGTCTTATGATAGGTGTAGGAGCTCAACTAAAGTTTGTTTTGGATTTTTATCATTAATTTTGAGATAATGTAATTACTTGAGTAGATATTGTATTTTAATTATATATATATATATATATATATATAATATATATATATATATATATATATATATATATATATATATATAAATATATATATATAATATATATATATATATATATTATATATATATACAAGTGACAGGCACGGGCCTCCGGCCCGATGGCCACGCGCCACAGTGCCCGGCCCTGCCCCCTGGCGGGCTCCGCCCGCCCCCTGCAGTTTTTATAAATTAAAAATAAACTTTTTAAATTAAACAATTATTTTAAACTGATAAAAATTAACAACAAATGAACCGCCACTGTTCATTTAATTAATCCGTAACTCACTGTTCATTTAATTAATCTGACACTGTTCATTTAATTGTGAATTTGAAACTCACTGTTGACCCAACTGTTCACCGTCATTTTTTTAGTCCCACATGGGCACCTGCAAGATGTTTCTTCTACTTTAAAAGGATTTGTATATATATATATTTATATAAACACACACACACACACACGCGTGGGTGCACGCTGCCCCCCCCCCCCCCCCCCCCCCCACCCCAACCCCGCGCGCGATAGTTCCCCCGCCTGCCTTTGGCGGGCTTCACCTGCCCCCGGCGGCCAACGCCCGATTATTTTTAAATAATTTATATTTTGTTATATTGAAATTATTATATATTTTTTATTAAATTATTCAGGTTTTTATTATATTTGTATAATTTTTAATTATTTATTTACTTTTTATGTATTGTTTTAAAAAAAATAATTTATTTAAATAAATTTTAAAATTATATTAAATAAAATTTTATAGTCCAAAGTTTTTTTTTTTAATTTTACTATTCCTCCTGCCGCCCTCTCCCGTCCCGCCTCGCCCTTCCGCCTGCGACTTTTCTGGCCCCCGCACTCCGCACGGATCAGGCTCCGTCGTCGGCGGCGGAGCCGCCGCTTGCTTGCCCTCCTCCCACCGGCGGGTTCGTCGGACCCCGGTGAACCTGTCGGGAGTAGTCCGGCAGCGGTTGCCCGTAAAACGTAGAACAACACGTGCTGTGCGATTAACACATCCGCCGGTTGCAGAGCCGTCGGTGGCTTGCCTGGCCCACAATGGAGGCTTCTCCGGCCGTCGTCCCCCACCGGGGGTTGCCCGTGAGACCAAGTTCTGGCCTCACGGTCTGGGCCACTGCTGCCGGTGGCCCTGCCGGAGCGCCGTCGGACTACCCCCAGCAGGTTCGTCGGGGGCCGGCGAGTCCGCCGGTGGGCTGCGGTCAGGCCGCCGGCAACTCCATCGGAGGCGGAGGTAAACATGTTTAGGATTGTTTTAAAAAGAAAATGTTGTCTGGAGGAGCAACGAACCAATTGCGGACGGTGAATGATTTGGACTGTCAAGATCTATCGACGGGCCTAAATTGTTACACCGTGCAATCGCAACAGCTACTTATACTAATATATATATATATATATAATATATATATATATATATATATATATATATATATATATATATATAGTGACAGTGCGCGGGGGCTCCTTGTACCTTGCGCGACAGTGAATCCCACCCCGGCTCATTTTCTGTGTTGTCACTATTTTAATGTTAATCAAGAGTTTATTTAATGTTTTTATTTGAATTTTTTTTAATTATTCATAATTAATTTCATTTTATTAATTTCACCGGCATTTATTTAATTGTCTATGGTTTAATTAATTTCATTAATTAATTAGTTAATAAATAATAATAAAAAAATTAATGATTAAAATAAAAAACCGACAGTCAAGATTGATTTGGAGGGGCTCAAATATTACGTCGTGCAATCGCAACGGCCAACGATATTTATTTGTATACATGTATAGATATATAGTATATATATACTAGTGATAGTGCGCGGGGGGCTCCCTATATCCTGCGCACAGTTAATCAATAGTTTATTTAATGTTTTTATGTGAAATTTTTATTATTATTATTTTTGTTTAATTATTCATAATTAATTTCATTTTATTAATTTCGTCCACATTTATTTAATTGTCGGGACTGCATGATTTAATTAATTTCATTAATTAAATAATTAATAAAGAATAATAATAAAAACTAATAATTAAAATAAAAAACGAATGGTGATTTGGAGGGTCTCGAATGTTACACTATGAAATCGCAACGGCCAACAATACTTCTTTGTGTGTGTATGTGTGTGTGTGTACGGCTATACTAGTGGTAGTGCACGGGGGCTTCCCGTGCCCCGCGCAACAGCTTCACCCGCCCCCGGCTCTTTTTCTGTGCTGCCACCATTTTAATGTTAATCAAGAGTTTATTTAATATTTTTATTTGAAATTATTTTTTTTTATTATTTTGTTTAATTATTTTTAATTAATATCATTTTATTGATTTCACCCGCATTTATTTAATTGTTTATGGTTTTATTAATTTCATTAATTAAATAGTTAATAAAGAATAATAAAAAAACTAATAATTAAAATAAAAAATTGACGTTCAAAATTGATTTGGAGGAGCTCAAATGTTACGCCGTGCAATCGCAGCGGCCAAGAATACTTCTTTATATATATATATATATATATATATATATATATATATATATATATATATAAAAATATATATATATATATATATATAATATAGTTATATAGTTATATACTTATATATTTCTATATATCCTGTAATAAATATAAATTTGGAGATCAATTCATGTGGTAGTTTAATTTGAAGGAGTTAGCAAGTCACAAAGAACCAGAAAAAACTATATTTATTCTTCCCTATTCCATAAGACTACACCCGCATCTATTCTCTTCTAATTCCTTACGATTTTTTTTTTAAAAAAAGTTTGGAATAAATGAATATATGTTTAATCAAGATAATAAAACACTTTTACAAATCAATATTAAATTTAGACCAACTATTTCTAGCTTTTCTTTGAGCTTTTTCAAGCCGGTCAAAAGATTCGCAGTTGGCGCGGCTCGGGTCCGACAAAACATCTGCACCGTCCATTCCTTAGGGCACACAACTGAATGATGCCATTGAACCGTGGATGTACCTTTTTGGATTTCGTCAACGGTGGTTTGATTTGCGATCGACTTTTTAGCCCCAAAAAAAGATGAAGAATATTTTTTTGGAGATAAAAGTAAGACGTCCTTCAAGTGTGATTTTCTGTTTTCATATTTATAATCAAATATAAATTTATATTTATATAGTCATGCTAAAAAAAATGTTTAGAATATCTAAACAACTAAGCAAAAATGATTATTGTTGCGGGCAAACTCGACATCCCGGTCGGATTGGATTAACTTAGACCTTTTTAGCCCACGGAGCGATCGAGCGCGCACACAGTCATGGAGAAAGAAAAGCTGACAAGACAATTTTTTAACGTGGAAAACCCGTCAACTAGGTGAAAAATCACGTGGTCGGATCAGTGCCGACCAAACTTCCACTAGATCTGAGCGTTGTTACATGACTTTTTCAAGAACTCGAGGGCGACAGGCCGCTTCTCGTTACAATTATTATGGAGAGAGACAACAGTGCTCGGAGGGTGACAGGTCACCGATCACAAAGCAAATTATTTCTTCGTGTGCTACGGGGAGCGATACGCTCGTTGTATTCTGGAATCTTCTGATAGCTCTTGGAGGTAGGAGCAGCTTGTTGCACTTGATCTGATGTCTGGGGCTTGGAAGCTCGTGCGACACGCTCGCCGCGTCATATCCTCTGTGGATCGTCCCCTATAATACTTAAAGGAGACGAGAATTGCTGGCTTGTTAATGCTTGGTGGACTCGTTGCAGAGCCGAGGGCGTAGAACACCTGATCGAAGCGATTTTCAGAGTGGAACAAACAGAGGTGCGCTTCGAGCAAACTTGATGGCAGAGCGCGCAGAGCGCTGGCTGATGGAGAACGCATGGTGCACACGCTGGAGGAGAACGCTTGGTGCACACGCTGGAAGAGAACGCATGGTGCACACGCTGGAGGAGAACGCACTGAGCACATGCCAAAGGAGAGCACACGAGCAGCTTATTGGAGGAGAGCGCGCATGACGCTTATTGGAAGAGAGCGCGCAGGGCGCTTGCCACAGGAGAGCGCGCGTAGAAGCACGCAAGGAAGAGAGCACATGGGGTGCTTATCAGAGGAGAGCGGGCGTAGAAGCGCGCAAGGAAGAGACACAGGGAGACAGAGTGCGCGGGAGCGCGCGAGAAAGCAATGTGTGTGCAAGGAGGTGGAGTGTGCGAAAAGCGCACAAGGAAGCGGTGTGCGTGGGAGCGGGCAAAGAAGAGGCGCGCGCGGATGCGCGCAAGGATAAGGCGCGCTGTAACACCTCCCCTACAAGGACCGTATGATATGGGTCCGGCCGGAGCCCCACAACATACAGACGCCACAACTTCAGCATTATAAGATGATATTACTACCCAAACCAAAACTCAGAACTAAACACATCGGAAACAAAGCAAAACCACTAGAAGTTATCCACCACTATCATGAGTATAAAATGGCCTTAGGGACTTACTCAAAAGAGTCCATCAAATAAAGACCACAAAGTCAAACATGAACGTGCAAAAACACTCCTAAGCAACCTCGACGTGCAAGCCGGATAATGTCCAAAACATGGATTATACAAAACAAAAAAAGGAAACAAGCTAAAAGTACACCAACACTTCATGAGGCTTAGGATTTTCGCCCGGCGCACTAGCTCCTGCTTGCGATCCTTGCCCTGTAAAGATTTTAAGTAACGTGGGTCAGCAAAGGCTGACCTCCACTGTGTAACCAACACATCTCCTCCCGACCTCCCCTAACGGACCCTGGGGTACCCCTCCAACCTGCAAGTCATCACTTCGTACACCAAATGCAAATATATATATAAAGCTATAAAACAGGTTTGGATGTCTCATACAACAAACACGTTTTCTATGTTTAGAACAGAGTGAAAGAGGCATATTATGCAACATGTATGCAAACTCAGGCTTCGCCCAAGACACCCTATCTCGTATGCATCTAACACATCATCAAGCACTGGGTACTTCCGTTTCCCCATTGGCATAAAGCCGCAAACAAAAGGGAACTACATTGTCCCTAACGGCCCAAGCGTCGTTACACGGAAATCTTGCAAAGGCCCCACCCGCACATGGGTCTTAAACCCCGGGCTTGCCTGCAAATTCTGACTTCTCACGTCAGGATTCCGTATCACACACAACCGATTCTAAGAACCCTTGCTGAACCCCACCCACTCATGGCTTCATTGCCCAGGCTTGCCCTACGCTCGGCGTTCTCGTCAGTCTCACAGAAGGGGACTAGTCTCGTTGAGACACTTTCCCCAAGTGATATGCACGTCACGGGATAGCCAGCCGACCATAGAGACGTAGCCACGCCTTAGCACAGCATAACCATAATTCCCCACCCTAATTCATTATTCGTACCGCAACATTCCCGTGCACCAAGGAAACCATCTACCGCCGAAGCGGAGCTTACCTTGCCCGATTCCGGCTACGAGTACTCACTCAAGAAAAAGGGGGAAAACGCATAAATCATAACGACATCTAACCGTAATGGATTTCTACCAAATCCTTAAAGCTCATTATGTAACATCACAGAGTCGGACTAACGATCACGACTTCGGCTTCACCCACAATGCATAATCCACTAACGGAGTGTATCTCTAATGCAAAACCATGCCGGGGACGGACACAATCGACCCGGAGGTTCATCTTGAACCATGGCAATCCAAACCCCTCTTATTTGAGAGATCTGGAGCCCAAAAGAAATGAGAATAAGAGAAGATGCTAAACTTGCATCCTAAGACCAAGAAGAGAAGTGTCGTTTCCTTACGACCCCTCTTTCTAGCCATGGAAGCTTTGCTTTGAACGGCTTGACACGAGCGCCTCCACGCCCTCTCCACGAATCTGGTCTCGGAACGGCGTTCGGAGCTCCGAAGCTCCGTCAATGGCGGAAGGAGCTCTCTCCTTCCTCTTCCCTTCTCTTCCTCTCCAACCCCTCTCTCAAACCCTAAAGATGAGAATAATGAGAAGAAAAACCCTCTCAGCCCTAATAAGATCGTTTGGGTGGAAGATCCTAGCCTTTGGATCTAATTTGGAGAAGCATCGGACGACCGCGAAGCAAAATTGACGGAACCATCCCGACCGCACGATCAGTGGCGCACGACCAGTGGTCGTGCGCAATAGATCCCATGGTCGTACGATTACCTCTGGCAGAACTCCGAAAGAAAGGGATAAATGCACATGAGCAGCGGCACAGACCAGTGGTCGTGCACACTCTGACCAAAGATCGTGTGTTTACCCAACCAGAACTTGGCTAACCGGGATAAAGTGTGCATGAGCAGCGACGCACGACCAGTGGTCATGCACACTAGATCCAGTGATCGTGCGCTTTAAACAACAGCCGAAAACGGCCACCCCGTCGCCCGTGGCAGTCCTACTTCCGGGTGTTAGCTTCTAGCGACTCCAGGTCTGCAAACTGGGGTGTTACAACTCCTCCCTCCTTGCAAGAATTTTGTTCCCGAAATTAATCCTCATCAAGGGAGACAACAAGAAAGAATTAATATCAATAATTGCAACTAATAAAACATTGTTGCCACACATCGGCTAACGTTTTAAACCAGCCTTACACAAATAACCCGGGAGAGTCCTCGCGCATTGCTTGCTCACGCTCCCAAGAGAACTTGTCACGCCCGCAGTTATCCCAATGCACCTTCACGAGCTTGACTTCTTTGTTCCGCAACTGCCGAACTTCCGAGTCTTCTATACAACCTGGATGAACTCGCGTTCTCAAGTCCTCTTCTATCGGCACTGATGCCGATTCAATCACCACACTAGCCTCCACTAAGGCCTTCCTCAAGATGGAGACATGGAAGACATCATGCAATCCACTAAGCTCACTGGACAATGCCAACCGATATGCTGCTTCTCCCACCTGTTCTATAACCTCGAAGGGTCCCAAAACCTCAGACTCAACTTCTTGAGTCGGCGAATCCGTAAAACGCCTTTGAACGGCTTGATCTTATGATAAACCCAGTCGCCTACCACGAACTCCACATTCCTGTGACGAGCATTAAAATATTTAGCTTGCCGATCTTGAGCCACCTTCATGCGCTCTTGAATGGTTCGCTCCAACTCACAAGCGTCAGCTACAACTTATTTCCCCAAGAGCTTGGTGTCTCCTGCCTCTGTCCAAGACATCGGTGTTCGACACCGTCTTCCATACAAAGCTTCGTATGGCGCCATCTTTATACTTATTTGGTAACTATTATTATATGCGAACTCTACCATGAAGAGATGATCCTCCCATTTCTTGCCGAAGTCAAGAGTACACATCCTCAGCATATCCTCCATAGTACAGTTCGTTCTCTCGATCTGCCCATAAGTTTGAGGATGGAAGGCCGTACTGAACTTGAGCTTCGTGCCCAGGCTTTTCTGCACCAACCTCCAATCCTTAGACGTGAAACGTCCATCGCGGTCACTAACTATGCTCTTCGGAATCCCATGCAGTCGCACAATGTTGCGAACGTACAATTCCACCAGCTTCTCCACGCTGTCCTCCTTCCGATTTGGGATGAAGTGTGCCACTTTGGTCAAGCGATCCACAATCACCCAAATTACGTCGTTACCCTGCTACGATCTAGGTAACCCGTGCACAAAATCCATGGAGATGTCATCGAATTTCCACTCTGGGATAGGAAGAGGCTTCAAAAACTCGCTCGGCTTCTGACACTCGGCCTTCGCCAAGGTATAAGTTTGGCACCGACTCACATACAACGCTACGTCTC
Source organism: Platanthera zijinensis (assembly GCA_039513925.1). Taxonomy (NCBI): domain Eukaryota; kingdom Viridiplantae; phylum Streptophyta; class Magnoliopsida; order Asparagales; family Orchidaceae; genus Platanthera; species Platanthera zijinensis. Next base: position 149,169,697 of record CM077095.1, on the reverse strand, counting down.
GCTTCAGACCAGGCCACCAATAGGATTTCTTCATATCGAGTACATCTTTGTACTGCCCGAGTGAATGGAGTACTTCGCGAAGTGGGCCTCAAACATCAACTCCTCACGGAGCTTGCCGAACTGCGGTACACAAATCCTCCCGCCCTTCCTCAGAATCCCATCAATCATCTCCCAGGTGTTGCCCTCTCCCTTTAGAGCTTCCTCCACGTACGGTTGGAACTCCGCATCAAAACGGGTCGCTTCCCGAATACGATCACACAAATCGTTCTGTATTTCAATCCAATTCAACCGAGCCATATTAGACTCGCCTCTGGCCACACACTCCATGCCGAGGGACTCCCAGTCCCTCCTAGACCGCTCATCATGAGCTTCGATCCAATTCCCTTGCCCAGAGTATTTTCTACTCAAGGCATCAGCCACCACATTGGCTTTGCCTGGCGTGTACTGAATCGCCACATCGTAGTCCCCAAGGAACTCAACCCACTTTGCCGCATATTTACCCTTCTGATCTAGGAGATACTTCATACTTTTGTGATCGGTGTAGATCTCCACCTTCGCACCATAAACGTAGTGCCGCCACAATTTCAGCGCAAAATTACCGCCGCCAATTCTAAATCATGGACGTGGTAGTTTCTCTCGTGAGGCTTCAACTGCCTAGACCCAAAGAAGATCACACTGCCATGTTGTACTAATACGCACCCTAAATCACATCCGGATGCGTCGCTGAAAATTTGAAATCCTCCAGTCCCCTTTGGCAGACTTAGGATTGGAGTTGTCATCAACCTTTCCTTCAGGGTATCAAACGCCTGACTGCACTCTTGTGTCCACATGAACTTCTGATCCTTACGAGTTAGTGAGGTGAGGGGTAGAGCTATCCGCGAAATTTTTTCCACAAACCTTCGATAGTACCCGACTAGTCTATGAAAGCTCCGGACTTCCGCCACGGTCCTCAATACTGGCCAATCTCTGATTGATTCCCCTTTCGTTGGATCTACTGTCACCCCATCTCCACTAATCACATGGCCCAAAAACGCCACTTTCTCTAACCAGAATTCGCACTTGGAGAACTTCGCATAAAGCTAGTTCTCTCTCAACACTTGCAACACTAATCTCAAGTGAGTCTCGTACTCTTCTTACGACTTGGAATAAACAAGGATGTCATCAATAAAGACGACTACAAACGAGTCTAAGTATTTGCGAAAAACTCGGTTCTTCAAGTCCATGAATACGGATGGTGCGTTCGTCATCCAGAACGGCATCACCGAAAATTCAAAGTGAACATATCTCGTGTCAAACGCGGTCTTGGGTATGTCTTCGTCTCGAATTCGTAACTGATAGTATCCTGACTTCAAGTCTAACTTGGAATACACCACCAACCCCACCAACTGGTTGAATAAATCGTCTATCCGAGGAATCAGATACTTATTCTTAATAGTCAGTTTGTTCAACTCTCGGTAGTCTATGCACAACCGCATACTACCGTCTTTCTTTTTTACGAATAACACCGGCGCGCTCCACGGTGAAGAACTGGGTCTGATATACCTCTGCTCCAAAAGCTCCTGCAACTGAACTTTAAGCTTGGCCAACTCCTTTGGTGCCATCCTAAAGGGAGAAAGTGACACCGGCCTAGCCTCTGGCCCTCGCTCGATAGAGAAATCAATCTCTCGCCGAGGAGGTGCTCCCGGAAACTCCTCAGGAAACACGTCTTTGAACTCTGCCAGTACGGGTACTTCTCCAAGAGATAACCTGGAAAGGCTAACCTCCAACAGTGCTACTAGGGCTACACCTCCTTAGTTAACCACCCGTGTTAACTACATGGACGAAACTAGGGAACAAGCCACTCCGTGAAGACCCACAAACTTAACTTCTGCTTGCCCTTCGCCCCTCAAGGTTACCACCTTGGACAGATAGTCGATACTGGCACGCTGCTCTGATAGCCAGTCCATCCCCAATATTATGTCAAACTCGGCCAACGGTAAGACTGCCACCATCAACATGAAGTTGACTCCATCTAGACTCCAACATATACATCCTTTAGCCCTGGTAGTCATAGATGACCCATTGGGCATGCGCACTTTCAATTTTGCGTCCGTTGAGAAAGACTCAACTCCAATCCTCTGGATAAAGCTTTCCGCAAGAAAGGAGTGTGACGCTCCCATATCAAACAATACCCTAGTGGGGTACCTAGAAATATCACAAAGCCTAAACACATGCAACAAACATAAACGGCTTGAATTCATGAAAACACAAGGTGAAAGTTAAACTCTCATACCTGTCACCACATCGGGTTCATAGATCGCTTCCTGTTGCCCAAGGTTATAGGCCCTTGGCTGCACCGGTTGAAACCGAGAAGCGCACGACTCCGCCATCTTCCATTTCTCTGCGGCACTGGGACCAGAGCGCACAGTCTGCTCCTGTCTTGGTTCTTGCTCAGTGCCCCCTTGAGTACAAAATCTTGTTATGTGCTCTGCCTTGCTACAATTATAGCACGTCAGAGGTCCCTTAGAGCGAGATACACTGGATGTCCAATTACTTTTCTCACCAGACTTGTATGGGTGAGGCTTCTTCTTCCATCTGCTCCCTTCCGACTTCCCTTGGGACTGAGAAGGCTTCCCTTCCCCTTGCTTGGGTGTGAAACCCTTGCGGCGCTGGGTTCGCTCCATATCACTTTCCAAAATCCTGGCTGCCTCAACCAATTCGTTGAAATCCGCGCGTTTCATAGATATGAGGGGCTGTCTAAGATTCTCCCTCAATCTGTGGTAGAAGAGATTATCTCTCTCCTCATCATCCGCCATTGTCGTTCCCGCATAATGACCCAAACGAGTGAATTCTTGAACATACTCGTCCACGGTCTTGTCTCGCTGCACAATGTGCAGAAACTGTCTCTGGAGGGCTAACCTTGTCGATGCGGGAATATACTTCTTCAGGAAAGCATTCCCAAACTCATCAATGGACGGGGTACGTCCAGGAAACTGTCGGCCACTGTGGCTCACCCACCACAACTTGGCGTCTCCTTCCAACATAAAGGCTGCAAACTCTGCTTTCTTCTCGTCTGGCGTCTCTGCCGCTCTCAAAAGCTCCTGAATACGAGCCCACCAATCCTCTACATCTGTTGGTGTGCCGACTCCCTTAAAGATTGGAGGGTGGAAGCTCAGGAAATACTTTATTTGTCGGTCATCATGTGCGACAATCACCCTTTCGGTCAGTGGCTCTGCCCGTCTGGCTTCCTCGGCCGGCACGGCCGTCGCCGTATCCGGGGTAGCAGGAGTTGCTACCTGAGCAACAGGGGCTGCTACTTGTGCTGCCGCTACAGCTTGGGCCACCACTATTGCTCCTGCAAGCATGCAACAAAAGTCGACCGGAGTTACCCCAAGCCTAACGGACCTTGCGCAGTAGCGCTACTCGCCGAGAGCTCTTCTTCTGGCCTCGACGTTCCCGCCTCATTGCTTGCACTTTTAATACAAGCAAATAAAAACACAAATCAATCTCTGATCGCAAGTCTCAAACACAAGGACACTCATGGTCCCGCGATACTCCTATGTGGATAACTTCTTATACGCAACTCGATTTTGAATTTCGACCACGAATCCTTTCCTTGGAATGCTAACATACCTCTGATACCAATTTAGTATCTCCCCTGTAAGGACCGTATGATATGGGTCCGGCCGGGGCCACACAACATATAGATGCCACAGCTTTAGCATTATAAGATGATATTACTACCCAAACCAAAACTCTGAACTAAACACAGCGGAAACAAAGCAAAACCACTAGAAGTTATCCACCACTATCAGGAGTATCCAATGGCCTTAGGGCCTTACACAAAAGAGTCCATCAAATAAAGACCACAAGTTCAAACATGAACGTGCAAAAGCACTCCTAAGCTACCTCGGCGTGCAAGCCGGACAATGTCCAAAACATGGATCATACAAGATAAGAAAAAGGAAACAAGCTAAAAGTACAGCAACACTTCATGAGGCTTAGGGATTTTCGCCCGGATTACTAGCTCCTGCTTGCGATCCTTGCCCTGTAAAGATTTTAAGTAACGTGGGTCAACAAAGGCTGACCTCTACTGTATAACCAACACATCTTCTCCCGCTGCTCCTAACGGACATTGGGGTATCCCTCATACCTGCAAGTCAGCACTTCACACACCAAATGCAAATATATATATAAAGCTATAAAAACAGGTTTGGATGTCTCATACAACAAACGCATTTTCTATGCTTAGAACAGAGTGAAAGGGGCCTATTATGCAACATGTATGCAAACCCGGGCTTCGCCCAAGACACTCTATCTCGTATGCATCTAACACATCATCAAGTACTGGGTACTTCCGTTTCCCCATTAGCATAAAGCCGCAAATAAAAGGGAACTACTTTGTCCCTAACGGCCCAAGCGTCGTTACACGGAAATCTTGCAAAGGCCCCACCCGCATATGGGTCTTAAACCCCGGGCTTGCCTGCAAATTCTGACTTCTCACGTCAGGATTCTGTATCACACACAACCGATTCTAAGAACCCTTGCTGGACCCCACCTGCTCATGGCTTCATTGCCCGGGCTTGCCCTACGCTCAGCGTTCTTGTCAGTCTCACAGAAGGGGACTAGTCTTGCCGGGACACTTTCCCCAAGTGACATGCACGTTACGGGATAGCCAGCCGACCACGGAGACGTAGCCACGCCTTAGCACAGCACAACCATAATTCCCCACCCTAATCCATCATTAGTACCGCAACGTTCCCGCGCACTAAGGAAACCATCTACCGTCGAAGCAGAGCTAACCTTGCCCGGTTCTGGCTATGAGTACTCACTCAAGAAAAGGGGAAAAACGCATAAATCATAACGACATCTAGCCGTAACGGATTTCTACCGAATCCTCAAAGCTCGTTATGCAATATCACCGAGTCGGACTAACAGTCACAACTTCGGCTTCACCCACAATGCCTAATCCCCTAACGTAGCGGATCTCTAATGCAAAATCATGTCGGGAAAGGGCACAATCGACCCGGAGGTTCATCTTGAATCATGGCAACCCAAACCCCTCTCATTTAAGAGATCTGGAGCCCAAAAGAAATGAGAATAAGAGAAGACGCTAAACTTGCATCCTAAGACCAAGAGAAGAAGTGTCGTTACCTTACGACCCCTCTTCCTAGCCATGGAAGCTTTGCTTTGAACGACTTGACACGAGCGCCTCCACGCCCTCTCCACGGATATGGTCTCGGAACGGAGATCGGAGCTTCGAAGCTCCGTCAATGGCAGAAGGAGCTCTCTCCTTCCTCTTCCCTTCTCTTCCTCTCCAACCCCTCTCCCAAACCCTAAAGATGAAATAATGAGAGGAAAAACCCTCTCAGCCCTAATAAGATCGGTTGGGCGGAAGATCCTAACCTTTGGATCTAATTTGGAGAAGCATCGGACGGCCACGAAGCAAAATTGACAGAACCGTCCCGACCGCATGATCAGTGGCGCACGACCAGTGGTCCTGCGCAATAGATCCCATGGTCATGCGATTACCTCTGGCAGAACTCTAAAAAGAAAGCGATAAACGCGCACGAGCAGCGGCACACGACCAGTGGTCGTGCACACTCTGACCAAAGATCGTGCGTTTATCCAACCAGAACTTGGCTAATCGGGATAAAGTGCGCACGAGCAGCGGCGTATGGCTAGTGGTCGTGCGCACTAGATCCAGTGATCGTGCGCTTTAAGCAACAGCCGAAAACGACCACCCGTCGCCCGTAGCACCCCTACCGCCGGGCATTAGCTTCTTGCGACTCCAGGTCTTCAAACTGGGGTGTTACACGCACTGCGATCGCGCAAGGAAGAGGCATGCATGGGAGCGCGCAAGGAAGCAGAGCGTGCGAGGAAGCGGCGTGAGTGGGAGCGTGCGCGAGTGGGAGCGCGCGCGAGAAGGCCGCACGCCAGAGCACGCAAAGAGGGAAAGATGAGGAAAAGTAGAGAAAGTAAGTCATAGAAGGAATTCCTCAGGAGAAGAGAGAATGAAGATCTTTTAAGGAGAATTCAAACACAAAGGAGATCTTCAAGTAGTGCTTGAAGATCTTCAAACGGAGAGAAGGAAATGAAGAAGATGAAGGACGAAGGAGAGAGAAAATCCGTAGGAGGATTTTTCGGTTTAGGAGAGAATGAGAAATACTGGGGGATCTGGGGCCTTATTTATAGGCTACACGTGTGGTTATGACGGTTATGCAGCTATCCGCAGTTCATAACCACCATGATCACTATTTATAGGCCGATTTTATGACGCATTATGTGCATATTATTTTATAATTATATTAACCACAAACAAATTCTATTTTTGACAACAAACTTTCCCCATTACGGTAGATCATGCAGACGGTTACGTGGTTAGTTACCCACGTAATCGTCGGCAACGATCGCGGGAGCGTAATCAGACGGTGGAGAAAACACATGACGGACGACGACGGACGGCAGGGAAAATTATTGGCCGGAGAAGGCCATGTTTGACCAAAGGAACTCGGTCCACCACCGGTGGAAGGTTGGCCGGCTGAGGGGAAGGGGAGGCCTCCACGTGGCGGTGTTTGCAGAGGACGTGCAGACAAAGGGCCGCTCGTCTGGACGAAGAGGGGCCTCCCCTGGTTGGGGCGGTTACTGAGGATGGATTGCCTCACGATAGCCTGTCCTAGGGGAAGAAGAGGCTGCCCCAAAATAGGGACAGTCGGCGGCGGACGAGAGGCCAAATGGCCGCCCCTCCTAGGCGAGAAGAAATCCGCCCCTTTTAAGCGTGGCGGCCCTACCCTGGGCGCCTAAAAAAGAAAGGGGGAGGGCGGCCGACGGGGATTCCCTCGCCGGAAGAAAAATTAGCCGCCTTAACTGGGTGGTCAAGGGGCGAGAAGGTAGGGCGACCTGTAAGTCGCCCGGCCAAAGCAGCACGACATTGTGCAAAAGCATGATGCCGTCCCTACGCGGGGATAGGGTTGTGTGTGCCCAGGTGTGCGCGTGTAGGTGCACGCGCCCAAGTGTGCGCGCGCGGGAGCACCCCGCACGCCGCATAGCGCTGTCAGGAGGGACTGCGCTCACGGCCTTACGCGGCCCGCTCCCTGTGCTAGCAGGAGTGTGATCGCGGAAGGCCAATACACGTGTGGATGTGCGCGGGTGCGCTCGACGGTCAATATTGCGCTCACCAGATCTGTGGTTCGGTCGAACCCGTTTAGGGGAACCACATCACTTATTATATAGTCATGCTTATACATTGACTATATAATATTTTATCTTATTGAGTAAGGGGACATTGGAGCTTATGCATGCTTGAAGTATGATGGTAACTGTTGCGGTCTAACTCGACGTTTTGGTCGGATCGGAATAACCTGGACCGCCTTAGCTCTCAGAACGATTAAGTGCACACAGCTAATGGGATAGATCAATCGTACACGCGAAGTTTTAACGTGGAAAACCCTTCAACCGAGTAAAAAATCACGTGACTGGGACTGCGCCGGTTAAATTCCATTTTTTGTTTGCGGTTACAATCAGTTTGCTGAATCGAGGGCGACAGACCGCTCCTCGTTACAATTTGGAGGTGAGAGAATACTTTGCACCCGACGACAACATACCGTCCCGCCCGCGTCTTGCACAAATTGCACTTGGCGGTGATGAGCGTCTTTGGGCGTCACGATGGCGCTGGACGCAGGATCTGAGCTCCCGGAATGGTGCTAGTAGGGACCTCCAAAAAGTGACGAAATTGACTTCGTTGGATGGCTCAGAGTTGTCTTGAACGCGGCTCGAAGATGGCTTGAACGTGGCTTGAACGTGGCTCGTAGGAGGAATCCGACAGAGCTCTGGCCTGAGGAGGAAGAAGACTTAGAGGAAAATAGGTGAGAAATTAGGAGCCATGTGGCTCTTTTTTTAACCTCCAAGAGGTGGTTATGGTGGTTATGCGGCTATCCACACACCATAACCACCCAAATTAATATTTTTTATAGTTTAAGTATGCGCATTATGATCATTTATTTTGCTACTCGTAGAATAATTAATTTAATAATAAAATTTCCCCACTAACCTGACAGTTTAGTGGTTGGTTACATGCGAATCGAATGACGATGAATGATCCGAGAAGATCGGGCGGCGGGGATGCGCTCACTAGGGCGGTCGATGAACTTGCCGGCAAACTCGCTGGCGAACTTGCCGGTGAGGAGGGGCCGCCGCCAACGGTCAGGAGAGTGGGCGGTGGCCAAGCCGACGACAAAAAGGAGGAGCGACATGCGGTTGGACAGGTGAGCCGGCTCGACCGCTACCTTGGCCGCCCGCCGACGGCCGACTCGACCGCTTCTTCAGCTGAGCGTCAGCGGCCGAAGGGAGAGACCGGCTCGGTCGCTTCCTCGGCCGCGCGCCGGTGTCCGAAGGGGGGCGGCCGGCTCGGCTGCGCGCTGGCGGTGGAAGAGGGGCGGCTGGCTCAGTCGCCCCCTTGGCCGCGCGTCGGCGGCTGGCTCGGTCGCTCCCTCGATCGCGCGACAGCGACCTGCTGGGTCGCTCCCTTGGCCGCGCACCGAGGCCGAAGAGGGCGGCCGGCTCGGCCGCCTCTTTGGCCGCGCGCCGTCGGCTGGTGAGGGGCGGCCGGCTCAGCTGCCCCTTTGGCCGGTTCGGCTGCCCCTTTGGCTGTGCGCCGGCGGCCGGTGAGGGGCGGTCGGCCCGGCCGCCACCTTGGCTAAGGAGGGACGGCCGGTTTGGCTGCCACCTTTGGCGCACGCCGACGGCTGGGAGGGGGCGGCCGCGCGGCGGAAAGAGGGGTCGGTCGGCGCGACAAGAGGGGGCGTCCAGGGATGAAGCCGGTCGCCTGACGTCAGTGAGGCGATGTCCTTGGTGGTTCCGACGTCATGCGTAGTGGGATTGGCGTGTGAGGGAATTGGGTGTGGCGATCGCGTGCGCGGTCAAACTCATGATCCACTAATTTAGTGGAGATCATGGGGGGAAGCGGCTATGTGTAGCCCGAATTCTTCATAAAAAAGGGGTTCATCCCCATCAGTAACAATAAATAATAGAACTAACGACATTGTGACATTGATCAAGGTTTCGAAGGACTCCTCACGTTAAATCATTGTAAAAATAGTTGTTTTTGAGGGAAGGTTCTGTTTTGGGCGGCGTCGGAGCTCCGGCGAGGCAGCGAACGAGAGGGGTTTTTGATTGAAGGTGGGGAGGTGGGTTTGAGGGCCTCGCCGCCGTTTTTGCGATGGTATGCAGGAGCAAACATCGGGCAGGGCGCGCATTTGTTTTTCTGCCTTGCGATGGCGGTAGCTCCGGCGCCCCGCCCCCATCCATATAGAGCCTAAGGCTCCGTTTGTGTGGGGGGGGGGGGGGGACTTATTTTCATCGGTCGAACGACCGCATGAACCAGACCTTAATTAAGGCCCGGTTCATGCGGTTGTAACCGCTCGATCGGTGAAAATAAGTCCCCCCAAACGAAGCCAAATGAGACAGCCAATACATATTTGAGGATCAAGAGAAACACTATTATGAATTCCACAAATTGTGTACTGCCAATTGCATACATGAAGTCCTCACATAGCGTAAAGAATAGGCGACATAGCATGTGAACTCTTATGAATATTTCCTTCTTTTTTGGGGGGGGGGGGGGGGGGGGGTTAAGAAGCTTGCCTATGTTAGAAGGGAGAAAATACTGCGTGCGTTGCTCTCATCTATAAATAGGTGCATGAGTAAATACTGACCGTTAATTTCCTACAGAAATAGCATGATTGATCCAAATATTGATCAACGGTCAATATTTAATACCTTATGGTCCGTAGGATATCAGATCAACGGTCGGTATTTATTTCTGTACCAAGAAATAGATGAGAGTAACTCACCTAAAAATTTTTTCCATAGAAAAAGACCGCTAACATGTAAAGCAACCCAAAGATATTGTTGACGTGTGGTAGGAACCCACTAATATTAGGATCCGGATCCTCTCCATTTCACTTGAAATGGAGGGGATCCATTTCAACATCTAATGGATAAGACAAGTTGGTAAGAAATCTTGTGGTGGAGATTTTTTTGATTAAAAAAATCTAAAAAAATATGGGAAATGATGAACCCGTTGGATCGAAAGCATTTCAATCTCGACCGTGAAATGGATCCCCTCCATTTCACTTGACATGGAGAGGATCCTGATATCTAATATTAGGGCCATGATAACGTTTGTCGTATATATATGTGTGGGTGTCATAGCATACTCCACTGGAGGAATCAATTGGATAGGTCGGAAGACTATTTCAGGACTCCTCTTAGATCTACACGACCAAACACATGACTATGTACATGGCCATGCAGACAACCTGAAGTTTTATTATTCCTCGCAAACTCATCTACAAGGGAACGGATCCGGATCCTCTCTATTTCAAATGAATCTAGTGGACAGGAAAAACCCAAAAAGAATCTAGTGGCCAAGAATTTTTTGAATAAAAAAAAATATAAAAGGAATGAAAAAACAGAATCCGTTGGATGCTAAAGCAGATAATCCTGTCTATGAAATGGATCCCCTCCATTTCATTTGAAATGGAGAGGAACCTGATTTCAAGGGAACGGCTAGGAGCTAGAATACCCATGTGCATATACCGTGTTAAAGCACAGACCGGGCCGGCATGCCCTACTCATAATTGTTGAGTTCCCAGTTCGTCTCTATAATGAGACGCTGATCTTAGGGAATTGTTTTTTGATGGCCCAACATAAAAAACTAATGCACGCAACCTAGGTATCATCATCTTGATTTAAAAACGCCGACGGAGGCAGGTAATCAAATGACCGGCGGCGGTGTTTGTTCCGTTTGCACCCGTCGCGTTATGGAAAATGGAGGAATTCTAACCGCAGCCTTCCCCTTCCGGTTCCAAAGCGTTCCTTTTCTCCCCCGCCGCCTGAGAAAAACGCCAAACAAAACGAAGCCATAATAATCACAAAATCCACCATTGTAACTAAACACGGACTAGAACTACTAAAGCAAATTGTTGCTAACATACAATATGTGACACTGATTCTCATATTTTAATTTCACCCCCTACTTACTGTTAATTGTGTCTGTATGCTGTGCAGCGTGCGGACTGGTGCGGTGTCCGCCGGGTTGCGGGCTGGCTTCCAGCCTTGGCACCAGGCGGTTTTTGGTTGGCTTGTTCGGCCTTGTCCTTGCGGACTCGGCAGACTGACTTGTGATAGCTGCGAGCTGGGGTGGTGATTCTATCCTCTAGGGCGGTGACCACACTGTTCTCCGCGCCTATAATAGGACCCCCCGTCACATCAACAGTAACAGAGGAACAGTAAGTTGAACGTTGGCTAATTGTTGCGGCCTCGGTTTTCTTGTCCGAGCGGTTCTAGAAGGTTAACTAGTTGTTGCGCGGCTAGCACTGTGAAGCCAGGAGTCTGGTTCTGACTGCGGTCAAGAATCAGTGGAGCTCGCGTTTTACAATCGGCGGTTTCAGTAGGTCGCATTTGCTGCCAGCCTGTCTTCTCTCCTTCAGCAAATTCCAAGTTCAATAACCTGTCTGCCGGTCTCGGCGGACTAGGCGGTCTGTTCTTTCAGTTCAGCGGCGGCTTGCAGAGCAGTCGTTCAACAGAATAACGGGTAATCCGCGGACTCCGTAGTTCAGTTGGTGCAGCAGCGGCTTGGCGGTCTCGGCGGACTCAGCGGTCTCTAAGACAGTCCGCCCGGCTTGTTTCTTCCTGTTTGCTTGTTTTCTTCTCCTTGTACTTGGCGAAATCATGTCTCGCCATGTATGTCTTGCCTTGTAATAAAGATAGTTGATATTACAAGATCTGTGTTTGCTCTCTGTTGTTTCTGATTTACATAGCTAAGTTTATGGTTGGAGTGTTCCTGCGCCAAGTTCTCGTTTCCGCTTGATCAAGTAGTCAGCTTGATAGCTCTGAAAGTTTTTTACTTGGTATCAGAGCTATCTTCTGATCAGCTCAGGGGCGGATCTAAGGGGGGGGGGGCGATGGGGGCCCGCCCCCCCCCCCCCCAAAGATTTTGGTAAAATAGATGATGAATTTGTGTTCCTCTCGTCGAGCCAATGAATTTTGACTACTTAAACGTCAAAAACGGTGTCCGAATAAGGGAAAAAGAGCCTAGAAAGATGAAAACATTTAAAATTTTTTTGGTTGAAAGATGAGAAAGTTGACATGAGATGTAACTTGTTTAATTAATTTTTATAGGGATAACATATATAAATTTAGTTAAGATAGCTACAAACAATTTTGACCCCGCGAATTCCACTTTTTTCTTTACTCATAGCTTCTTTGAAATCTCTGAAAGAAACACAATCGTCATTTTCAACACGATATAACACGACATCTTCTTTACTTAACTTCTGTAATCTTATTTATTTTCTCAGTATCTCTTTTATTACACCCTAAGAATACACGAGATCAAAGCCAATGAATTTTGACTACGTGTTTCTTTAACTTTTGAATAGTTTGGATTCCCCTTGTTAAAATTCTCATTCTCTGCAGGAGCATGCATTTACACTTTTATTTGAGTTCGTTTTAATATGAACTTCTCTTACTTTAAAGAGGAACTTTCATAAGTTCTTAGGGGTGTTGACGAATGATGACGACAATGTGGCCAGTCGAATGTTTAAATAATGATGATAACACTTTACACTTTTATTGCAACTCATACTTTATAGCAATGAAGTCATCTTAAATATTTTCATTGCAATCAACATATATTTTTTTGGATTTATTTACTTCATCACACAAATTTTTAACCTGAACACCTGAAAAAACAATTCAAATAGAATTGCTAATACTTTTTAAATTACCATATCTCAAATTATTGAAAAGTTATTATTATGTATATTGCAACAAAGATCAAACCAGCATCACACAATATTCTATTTTCTAATAACTGATAAAAGACTGAGCTCAGATGTCTCTAAATAGATAAGTTATAATAAGAAATAATTCTTTTTTATGATCCAATTGTGATATCTCTACATGTGCAAATTTTGGTATAGACGTCAATCATAAAAAAAAATCTCTGTCTTTTGATTGGGCCCTCCCTAGTCAAATTTCTTGGATCCGCCCCTGGATCAGCTTGTGAAATTTCAACAACACTCGTAAATCAGGATGCAGGTACAAAAATTCAACTATGCTCCACTTCCCGTCATGCGTTCCTAGTTCAAAATGAACGTAGGACCATGCACTCTTCAGGAACCAATGTGTATTTGTGCTCACACACGCCATGTATTTGTTTTGTTTCTCCACGTTCTCGACAATTACACTCAAGGTACGATCATGTTTTTACGCACATTTTTCGGTTTTACTAGTATTATATTTTAAAAAATCGTTTTTTGAGATAAACATTAGAGTGGAGAAAGGATATCTCATTCTCATTGCATTTTAGAGAGCCCTTAGGGAAGAATAATTAGAAAGAAAAACTTTGCAGAGTTTGTTTTCTATTCTCTCCTTTATCTATTTGTTATTTAAAATCATGAATATGTATTTCCTTATCTTCAATTCTTTGATGGTTTGTCCAACATTGAGAGGCTAAATCTCTTTATGGGCTGATTGTGAAATGCAATGAGTTCACATTTGAATTTTTATTGAGTGAATCTATTTTATTTTATATGCGCCTTGATGATGAATTATATTCATGTGTCTAATGTGCACTATAGTTTATTTGATCACTGCTCTGGTTTCGTGTGCAATTGTTGATAACATAGCTTGAATCAAATGATTTACGGATCTCATGGCTAGAGCAACAGACTTAAAACATACATGGAATGTGGTACTGAAATATGTGGTAGCTTTAATTTATTCATGCGAGTCATTCAATTGAATAAGGTTAGCATTTTTCAAAGAGCAGTAAAGTCTTAGTTATCTTTGAAGATAAATATGTTCGGTCTATGATATGACAATTGCTAGTGACTTATAATCAATTTGCCCAGCCAAGACGTTTCAACCTGCTTACGAAAAATCACCGTCATTCATACAAGTATTTTTTTTTATATAAAATTACACACCTTTCCTCATAAATAATCTTAGTAAAGACTCACAGTATGTAGCAATCACCCTAACTTTAATTCCAATTGTTTTAAACCAAATTCATTTGCTCATTTTAGTTTTTTTATGGTCATAGTTTACTCATGTTAGTTTTTGTATTTAGAATCAATTAACTTAGTCAATTGTTAAGTTATGCTTAAAGTAACTGTATTGTCATTTAATTAGAATCTCTATGGAGATATGATGATACTTTCTCATTACTTTTTATTATTTATAGGACAGGTGCACTTGCCGTTATATAACACTTGTTAATTAAACATGTGCATCAATAGTTCATAGAAATATCAAATGCTAAAGAGACAAATAGTATACATATCATACAAAGTCCAAAATCACATAGAAAATGCATGCACATAAGTCATTAGACTCACACATACACACATGCATCTAAATGAGACCACTATGAGTTACTCAAAAGAGGTGCACTAAACAATCACTTCCATGAACGTGAGAGTCTCTAGCTAAAAACCTAGCCACAATAGTAAGATCAGCTTCACAATAAGCTTATATATGTATAATCTAGAGTGCCACATTCATTGCATGCTACATACATGTTGTTTGCCCCTATATATGCATGGGGCACATCATACCCTGTAATGGTTGAAATAGTGGTTCCATCATCCAAATAAATGGGTGCAATGATAACTTAAGAAGCTATTGCAATATTTATTAAGACCTCTACATAGTGAATGGTAGAGGGAATAATAGTGGGGTTGTCAGAAAGGTAGTTAGATAAACTCTACAAGTCATACCTCGAAGTGTCAAGTAAACTCATGTTTCATCTCAAGTTGATAACATGCCTAGAGGAGCAATCTCTTTGTAACTTGATACATGTTGAGTGTAAAAGGGTTGTGGGGGTGGTGTACGACAACGATAATATGATAATCAGTCAATAGTTAGTGGATGAATTATGTTGATTATAGAATCTCATCCCGACCATATCAAATTGGGTTGGACAAACACTGAGCTCATGCAAATGTGAGTTAAATAGTACAATGAGTGCCTTCTTAAAGACGTCATCGTGGATCACAACGTACATTGGTGTGGCATACTCATCCCAACAAAAGTTTATGCATTTTCTCTAGTAGTTTCAAGACAAGCATGTGGAGTGACAATGTGTATGCATGCCTACACTACTATGGATGCAACTATATAAGAACACATAAAAGTCCACGGGAAGACTCTTCGTAGTAAAAATTATGACCATAGTTTTCTCGTTTTGCAGTGCTCAAGTTGGATGAAGACCTCCATCCAAACTCATGAATGAGAAGGAATGATGTGGCAATCTATTACCACAAATATTACTTCAAATAGAAAGCGAGGTCTAGTTTTTCCCCCCAAAAAGAAAGGGTATGATGAGAGAGAATTGAAGAGTGATTTCATTGTGTAAGACAAAAACCTTAAAGCCTAAACTCATCACGCATGCGATTTGCAAGTTCCTCGCCGGGAACTCCTCCGTCGAGCATCGAGATATATTTAGGAAGACTATTTATGCGTGGAAGGCAATTTAATTTAATTTAAAACAAAGTATTTTACTATTTATTAATTTAAACTCAATGAATTTTCTGTCGGTTGATTTGACATTGTTAAAAGCACGTGAATCAAAAACAAAAAAGGAAAAAAACACTATTGACCACATCTTCCAAAACTAATCTTCATAGTAGTTCACATGCATGTTTGCCCAAATGTGCATAGTTGGAGTACTATTTACTTATCATTTATGGCTAAAATGGGCTTCAGTCTCTAATTTTGTTAGCTTTATTAAGGCTCCAGTTGGCACGGCTGTGGAGGTCGTGAACTTGGTGATTATGAACGGTCGTTCGTGAAATCCCGACCACACATAAGGAACTTCATCCACATTCATGTTCAAAACAAGTTAATTCTCTTTTCTTGGTGACAGTCTTAACCGTTGTCATGCCAAACATGCATTCTATGGCAGTGGTGTTTTTGTCTAAACTCATCGGAGCAAAAAAGCGGCCCCATACGAAGCCTAGGTAAGTCCTAGATTTTTTTTTTTTTTAAGATTTCGGTCTCTACATAACTTTTTTTAACTTTATGAAATTGGTCATTTTTCTTTATGATGTCTTTATGCCCATCTGTCATCAACACCGGCGACGCCTGTGAGGAGGACGGGTTTTGAGCCAAAATGAAGAAGGCCTAAATCAAGGCATACCTGAAAAGGACTGGAGCATAGATGAGCGCTTGTGCCCCAATAGAGTCCATTATGACCTCTCTCTAGCATCTTCTCCCACGGAAGGTAGTAATTTTGCCCCGACCCTAAATGAGAACTAGAGTCTTAATTAGGTGGACCGTCGGACCCGACAATATCGGAAAATTTTGTCCAATCTGTGCATTTTACTAGTTATGTTACTTCATTGGTCATTCAAATTGTTAGCATCATCTTGAAGAAAATAAAATATGGATCCTGAGAATCCTAGAGGATATACATTGCATTTGCTCTTGAAATTTATACCTGTCGGCATGAAATTGATGACATGGTTAAAAGCTATTTGCACGTGAATCAAACATAAAAAAGAAAAAAACACTATTGACCACATCTTCCAAAACTAATCTTCATAGTAGTTCACATGCATGTTTGCCCAAATATGCATAGTTGGAGTACTATTTCCTTATCATTTATGGCTAAAATGGGCTCCAGTCTCTAATTTTTGTTAGCTTTATTAAGGCTCCAGTTGGCACGGCTGTGGAGGTCGTGAACTTGGTGATTATGAAAGGTCGTTCGTGAAATCCCGACCACACATAAGGAACTTCATCCACATTCATGTTCAAAACAAGTTAATTCTCTTTTCTTGGTGACGGTCCTTGATTTTTTTTGTTTTAAGATTTCAGTCTCTACATAACTTTTTTTAACTTCATGAAATCGGTCATTTTTTCTTTATGATGTCTTTAAGCCCATCTGCCTTCATCACCGGCAACGCTGTGAGGAGGACGGGTTTTGAGCCAAAATGAAGAAGGCCTAAATCAAGGAATACCTGAAGAGGACTGGAGCATAGACGAGCGCTTGTGCCCCAATAGAGTCCATTACGACTTCTCTCTGGCATCTTCTCCCACGGAAGGTAGTAATTTTGCCCCGACCCTAAATGAGAACTCGAGTCTTAATTAGGTGGACCGTCAGACCCGAACAATATCGGAAAATTTTGTCCAATCCGTGCATTTTACTAGTTATGTTACTTCATTTGTCATTCAAACTGTTAGCATCATCTTGAAGAAAATAAAATATGGATCCTGAGAATCCTAGAGGATAAATTGGGTTTATCACTATTGACCAATGGTGCATTGTGCTAGGGATTTGGAGCCCGTGGATAAATAAATCAAAAATTAGGTTGCCCATTCACCAGTTTTCCCTCTTCTAATCTGTGAAGACCCTTGTTCTGGTCTCCTCAGTGAAATCAAGAATCGAGCGTAATTTTAATAAAAGTGTCGCAGCAAAAATCAATAATAAGATTCATAGTACAAAGAAAACATAACACCAGTTTTTTATTCTTTTATTAACATATTTTCAAGTGACTGCACAGATACAAGATTTAACTATACTCATTACAAAAAGCGCACTCATAATCCTCGCAAGTAGCTTTATGTTTTTTTGGAACTTCCTCGATCCCGATAAAGATCTTGAGCTATACCTTTGTAAAGTCCTCAGAGTGCTTCCGCTTTTCTTCTTCTGTCAAGCAAAACCTTCGTGGTGCACTTGGTGATGCCCATGTTGCCTAAAAAATGGGTCAACAATGGGTTAGTCATAAACATATGACTATGTGAGCAAAGTATTTTGTGAACTGATATATATACAGGCAATATGAGATAGTAATATGCATACATAACAATAAACCAATATTCAAAATTAGCTCTCAAAATTCTCAATGTTTTCTGATCCCCTTTTGATGTTTAGTTACATAAATTCAGAAATCTTAAAGCATGCAACATGATTGGGCCCCACTCCTTTAAGGCAAAAATATAGGCAAACCCCTACTGATGAATCTATCAAAAGAGAGCCTCTACATCATAGGATTCAATCATTAACATTTCCTTATATAGAGTTTTAATATTGTTCTTATCCTGTCATAATTTTCATGAAAACATGTGTTTTAAAAATAAAGCTTGCCCTCAGAAAATTGTATCTATTTTATTTTCCACTCACTTGTATTTTCTAGCAATATATTTTGAGTTAAACTCATATGCACAGACAGTGTTATCTTGAAGAAATAAAATAGAAAATAAAAAAATTCCTTGAAATAATCATAATTCAAGAAATAAGAAACTCACCATTAATTTTCCTTTTCCCCTATCCTTTTCAGTGTCATTTTCATGTCTATTTTGACGCCATCCTATGAACTCATGGCCTCGGAAATCACTGAAATAGTATGAATTTTAATTGGGATGCGTCTCTTTAATATGCGTAGTGTTGATGTTAAAAAAGATATAGGAAAAACGTTTAAATCCATTAAAATAGGAAAGTAAACAAAGCTAGCATAAAACCCCAAATAAACTTAAGAAATTATATATTTTTCGTCCTCATGAATTCCTTTTCTTGAAATGGATTCTCATAATTTTTCTTCAACCCCAAAATAGCTCTAATAAGCCGTTCATTCATAAAAATAGCCCCATAAATGGTTGTCCAACACAAAATAACCGACAAAAAGATAGAGGCAAAATAACCTAAAACAACCCAAAATGGCTAAACAAAAGAGTAGTCGTAAAGAGCAATTGCTCATCCCCAAACAGCCCTAACATCAACCAATTTCTGAAATTAAAAACAGCTAGCCAAAATGGTGAAAGCAGCTACATCCAGCTTTAATAGGGCACAATCAACAACAATGAAAAAGGTAACATGGCCGACTAACATAGGGCAAAGCTTATTTCAACAAGGCAAGGATAAAAGAAGCAAAAAAATAGCATCCTTGTAGTGGGAGAGGGGGGAAGAAGGTGATGCACAATCGATCCTACTTGGATGCACTGAGGTTCAACAAAGTTCTTCCATAATCCCTAGAGGAGGCACTGAAGAAGGTAGGAGTCATGGGAGAAAAGCAGGAGCAACAACAGCTCAAAACCCGTGGCCAGGGAGTCAAAAACCAGCGGTAGAAAAGCCCTAATCTAGCGGCTCTAGAAGACTACACAACACAGGAGTTGCGACACAACACAGAAGAAAGAGAGGGAGATAGAGAGCTTGCAGGAGATAGCAGCAGAGCACGAGAGAAGAAGGAAATGGCTGGAGAGCACAGCAGCAGCCACAGGAGAATTCAGAAGCCGAGTGAGAATTGAACGAGAAAAAGTCGGGAATGAAATGTGAAAGCCGAAGGGCTCAGGCCAATTTTATTAACGGGGTGAGCAGTTTGCACCGCTTAACCTAGTCAGATGTTAAACCCCTCTTAAGCCACCAGTAAGCCATGCGTCTATACTAAATTTCATTCAGCCTTTCACATGCCACCACCTCAGTAGCATGACCAATAATATAAATAACCCATGCTGCCAGCACACTAAGTCAACCAAGCGAGTTAACTTAATCAAACTCAAATCAGCCCATATTTGATAATAGCAGCCCATAATAATAACATTTGTTAAAAAATGAGCCATCATACAAACTTGGCTATTAGCACCCTCAACAACAATTTAATAAAATTTACATAATAAAATGAATGGAAAATGCGAAAAATAATACGTAAAATCCGTACTGCCTTGCGTTCTCATCATCGGGGAATTATTAAAATACTTTGCGCATTTATTGGATCGTCACAATTTTCCCTCCTTAAAAGAGTTTTTTGTCTCTCGAAAAACTCATTGATTAGAAGTTGATATCAAAAGATAACCAAATATTTATTTATACATAAAAGATTTACATACATATGTACCCAACTACTTTGCTTGCATATAGATAATGACCTAAGTTATTTTTGACGATACGATTCCAAATTAAATGCTCGTGGTTGGATTAAACGTTCCTCTAGAACTTCTTATGGAGGAATGTGAGAAGGAGTAGATGCAGGCGCTGACGCTAACGACTCAGCATGCATTTGGTAGAACTGCGATTGCGATAGAATTGGTGGTCCTCGGGAGTTGATTTCTTTATTTAGAAGTTTTTGACATTGCTTTTTCATGTGTCCAAGTTGACGAGAGTAATAACAAAGTCCAATTAAACAATCTCCTTGATGCATTCTCCCACATTTTGCACACTTCGTCGTGATTGCTTGGGATGCATTACTGGTAGCCGGACCAACGTGGAATGATTTAATGTCTTTGCATTGTACTTCATCTTGGCTCGGCATTTCTATCATTTTTCGTGTACCGTCATCTCGACGTTTTTGAGATTTTTCCTAGTCGATTTCCACTAATTGAGTTCTTTCAACTAATTTACCGTAGTTACTAAAAGACTCTAGAAAATAGGAACACCGAATTGTGAATAACCAACACTGTAGTGGCAATAACAATCGCCAAAAGAAACTAGTGATGCATAAGCTATGAAACTTACTGACATTTTTGTCCAACCTCATCAACCAAATAAGTCCTGAAAAAAGTCCGTGTTAAACACAGCATTAATCTTATTTAGATTATCCTATGTTCAGATGACAGCATTAAGTCCAACACTAAACACTCTCCAGCCTACTTTGAATTAAAAAAATTTCTCACTCCCAAGATTCCAAGAAAAGAAAACCACTTTCACCTTATAAACATACAAAGCCACCAGTCCCTCTCTTAAACACATGAAGCCCTCTTCTTCTTCCTTCTTATTCTTTCTCCTCATACTCCTCTACCCTCCCTTCCATGGCATATAATTCCATGCACCACCAATAACTCGACGCCCTCGACGACGCAAGGCAGTCACTTGCCCTCAAGTCCCTCGCCGTCGTGCAATCTCGGCGCCGGGTCCGCCGGCGTGCTCCTCCCCATTCACGGCCGCACCGTCCCATCCTCCGCCCGGAAAACGACCTTTTCTTTTCCGTCATAAATCTTTCGCAGCCGGCGTCATCCTCGCCACCGCCTTCATCCATATCCTCCCCGAAAACGCGTTCGCGCGTCTCGCCTCGCCCTGTCTCCCCGCACATCCATGGCGGAACTTCCCGTTCGCCGGATTCGTCGCCATGTGCTCGGCGCTGGGGACAATGGTGATTGACCTCCCGCGCCACTGGATATTACAAAAGGTCTCATTTCAGGAAAGCTCTGCCCTTCGACGGCGCCGACGACCTGGTTTCGGTGGATGCTGAGGCGGTGCATGCTGGCACGTGCCACGTGCACCTACCATGCAAGTCACGGCCACGCACATGGGCCGTGGCCGAGGCCTCGCCGGAGGAGGTGGGGTCAATTGCGGAAAGAAACAGACGCAGAGTCATTTCACAGGTAAACATTGCTAAAATCTCTTTTCCTCTTCTTGTCCTTGAGATTATAACTTCATTTTTAAGTTTTTTAATTTGAGTTTTCCGACCCAAGTTTAGGATTCATTTTTTATATATACGAGTGAAAGACACGATATTTGGGAGGGGTCTCGTGCCCCGCATGATACTATCTCGGTCATGTCATTGTTCCTGAGCGCCGACGCTCCGGCCACTCGCAAGCTCTTGAGCATTATATTCCGTCTATCACTCAATTTTTGTCTTTTGCACGGGGTTTGATGAGCGATGGGGAGAATACAATTTTATTACAGGTAAAAGACTTTTCCAATGTGAGAGCACATTTTCTAAAATAAAAGAAAAAACAAAATTTAAAAATAGGAAATTTTTTAATGAGAGAGGTAAAAACTAAAAATAAATGTTTAACCAAAGTGTATTTTTAAACTTTTAATATAGTATAAATATATACACACACATGAGTGATAGGCAAGGATTCTGACCCTACAGGCTAGTGGCTACAACTAATCGTGACAGTGCACGGGGTCCCCAGTGGCACGCGCAACATTACTCTGACAATGAATTGCCCCGCCATGGTGACGCTCAGGCCGCTTAAAGAACCCCGAGCGATATACCTCACTTGTTGCTCATTTCTCTGTGTGCATAGAAGTTTGCGAGCGACGGAAAAGTAATTTTTATTGTAGATAAGAGAGTTTGCCTATATTTTGAGCACATTTTTTTAAATTAAAGAACGAAAACACATAAAGCTAGCTAATTATAGAACTAGTATATACACTTACACGACAATATATAGTTAATTATATAACTAGTTAGTTAAATACGGTCAGTTGTAATTGTAAATGAGCATTGACAAGTACATATCGTATAGGTATATTAATATTAGAAAAAATTTAAAAATAATCCTCATACTTATGAAATTAAACTTCTGTGCACACAGAGAAATGAGCGACAGGTGTGCACACAGAGAAAATGAGCGACAAGTGAGATATAGCGCACCCAAACCTTGGACGGGTGCAAATTAGTTTAATTAAAACTTATGTCTTGTTTTTTTAATATATTATTTGTAGTCAAATATAGGATTAAATACAT